>ML677407.1:1197405-1553451 GCA_007922305.1 Dermatemys mawii
TGTTGTCACTGCTAAACTGAACTAGACCATGTATACACAAAGCAGACCTGCATGTCAAAATTTAAAAACAAAAACCAAACAAAAACCACAAACCCTAAAACAACTATTTTCTATTTCACAAGTCTAATATTGATAAACTTACTTGGTTAATCTTTAAACTTTTGCATACTGGATAATTACCATGTTTTTAACACAATGGAGATTGGCCAGTTTTCATGGGGTTGGGAAGGAGACTATTTTGCAGGGTTGTGCTTAAAAGCAATATAGTTTTGGCTGCTGGAAGGTGGGGCTGAATCAAGACTCTTATCTGTTGTAACTCTCACCAGGCTCTGCCTCCCACTGCTAGTAACCTTGCTCATTTTCTGGCCTGCCCTTCTTATCTGCCTTAATTACTCCCAATGCCAGTTTCCAAATCAACTTCAGGCTACAAGCCAGCGTACATATGGAGGGCAGGCAGAAAGTGGAGGGAATCAGAGCAGGAATCTGGCAAAACAAGCAAACAGGCCTGATAGTGAGAATATCATCCTCCTGGGGAAGGACTTCTTGCTAGGAAGAGTTAGAGAGAAGGGAGAATTGGAAAAGCGGGTGGTGGGCTCCTGTTTGGGAGTGAGGGTGGAGGCTGAATGGACTTGGTTTCTGGTTAGGACTCTCAAGATGCTTGCCCTGAGGGGCCCTAAGGCCAGATTTTCAAAGGCATTTCGGTGCCAAAATAGCATTGAAAATCTGGCCCGAAGGATTAAAGGAGACAAGCAATGATGTATTTATTTACAAATCTTAAATGTAAGACAAAGGGGATACATTCTTTTTTTCTCCCTGTCAACCCAACCCAAAAAGGTTTAAGAAACCTCTCTTCAGACACAATAATAAAATATAACTCCATTTACTGGAAGGCCAAACCTGTCTTACATAATGTCCAATGATTTATGCTATGAAAACTTGCCAAGGATTTTCTAGTACCACCTTGTGTTTTTGAGAGAACTTCAAATCAACATGGAACAACTGAGTAGGTATCAACATCTGTGGCTAGGTTGTTTCAGGAGTGAATCTTAGAATGCTGGAAAAGCAAAGGTGACACAGGAATATAAATATTTTGAGCTTAATATAGTTACAAGGTGATCATCTTTAAAATTTCTAGGTTTATAGGTAGCATAATTTTAAACAAGATACTTTCATGGTATTTTTCATAACTATTTTTTGAAAAATTCTGATGATTTTTATAGCAGTCCTTTTGAAACTTAAACTGAAATACATTTATCATGATTCTACAAAACTACTCTGAGCTTGTTTACACAGAAATCGCACTAGTTTAACTTAAATTTGTTTAAAACTAATTTAATTAAAAGGTGCAAAGCCCTATGTGGATACTCATCAGTTTAAACCTGGTTTAAATACATTTAGTTTGCACCTGTAAATTATGGGTGCAAACTAAACACAAAGTTGCATTTAAACTGCTCTGCAGCTTTGTGTGTAGACCATACTTAAGTCCAAACTATGGCTTCATAATTCACAGTATTGAAAGGAATTAGTTTGATATGGCTTTTTAGAGATAGTTAACTCATTGATTTATAGTTTGTTCCTGTCTATTATGGGAAAACCCCCATGTGAAAACTCGTAGATGTGGGAATGCCAAGAAATGTCATTAGAAAAACAAATAAATAAGAGTACTATGTAAATGGTATTTTATAGAAAAGTTAAATTGAGGATTATTAACTTTATTTTCTTTACTCAAGTGTTGTTTTTTTAAATACTGACATGTTCTATTACTTTTTATATAGCTGAGATTGGGGATTTTGATGAATCTGCAGATCATGATCACCTTAAAACAAACCAGTACTTGCCAAACCAGGAAAGAGTACAAGGAAAGATACTGGAGTTTCACAGGAAGCACTTGTAAGTGCAGATTATTGGTGGGCTTTTTGGAAATGTTACAGTATTATAGCATACTGGTGAAACGGTTTAGGAAAATTAGAAAGATGATAATTGTTTGATGGCGTTCAAATATCATGGTGATGGGGGCAGTAAAAGAATCTATATGCAGGAGCACTGAGATAGGCCTTATCTACAGCTAACGTGCACTTTTACAATTTTACACATGCTTGCTTTTTCATATAGATTGCATAAGCTAAATGCTGTTGGCAGGTGGAAGCAAAATCACAATATTGGCATCAATTTATACTCTAAACCTTGCCAAATATAATAGACTACAGCAACCTCATTAGTGGTCACTCATACAAGGTGCATTCTTCTTTTAACTGCCATTCATTTTTGTTAGACAAATGAAATATTAGTAGATCTAATAATGTTTTTAACTTTGTGAGAGGTAGGGGGAAATAAGGAGCATGAAAACCTGATATTCACCTGCAGTAACGTTACAGTACAGTTTTAATACTGTATCCATTGTCATGATGGCCTTCTTTGCTGAAGACCTTATGGTCTGAATGGTAATGGGTTTAAACTAATTAATTTTACATTTTAATTTCTTTAAGTATTTTATAGTTTGAGTAAGACTGACCCAGAATTTCCAGTTGCAGAATATAATTTCAGTTTGCCACTGGTTATATGAGACCTTGCTTATAATTCAGTAATTACAAATAAATTCCATAGTATGGACATTTTATACTCTGTGATGTATAAAGAGAATAGAAAAATTGGAAATTGGTGGGACAAAGTGACTATAAAATAGTACAGTAGAACCTCAGAGTTAAGAAAACTTCGGGCATGGAGGTTGTTCATAACCCTGAAATGTTCGTAACTCTGAACAAAATATTATAGTTCTTTCAGAAGTTTGCAACTGAACATTGACTTAGTACAGTTTTGAAACTTTACTATGCGGAAGAAAAATGCTGCTTTCCCTTTATTTTTTTAGTAGTTTACATTTAATACAGTACTGTACCGTATTTGTGCTCTTTTTTTACCTCTGCTGCTGCCTGATTGTGTACTTCCAGTTCCAAATGATGCGTGTGGTTGACTGCTCAGTTTGTAACTCTTGTGCCCCGACCTCTGAGGTTCTACTATACTGGAAAGTACGGAAATGTGGTGCTACATATTGTGGGATCTTTAAAAAAAAGTATTTTTGAAGTGAACAGCAAATCCAATTGCAAGTACACTTTTACCACAACTTTAAGATGAATATAAACACAGAATAGTCAGGAACTATAAAAATTAATATTCTCTAGAAATAACTCACTCACATTGCACACACTGTATAATAAAGTATATATTTAACACTCTGATTCAGCACATCTTACCTGGGGTCTATTTGTTTGCAAAATGAAGTACAGTGGAGCCGCGGTATAACGCGAGTTCGGTTATAGCGCGGTTATACAGTGGCTCCCAAGTCCTGAGTTCTTTGTCCCCAGCAGGCGTGGGGGCCATGGCTTCTCTCCCCTGCTGGGCAGTCAGGAGAGAAGCTGCAGCCTCCCCTGCCAGGGACAGAGAACTCAGGACTGCAGGTGGGAGCTACGGCTTCTCTCCCCTCTGCCCAGCACGGGAGAGAAGCTGCGGCCCCCACCTGCAGGGACAGAGAACTCCGGGGCTGCAGACTGCAGCCAAGGAGTTCCCTGTAGAAGCCGCGGCTCTGCGCCTGCCGGGACCCGGGAACCCCAGGCTGCCGGAGCCCGCTGTCCCAGCAGGCGGGGAGCCGCGGCTTCCCTGGAAGCCACTGCCCCGCGCCTGCAGGGACTGGGAGACTCCGGCAGCCCGGAGCCCCCAGGTCCCAGCAGGCGCGGAGCCGCGGCTTCTCTGGAAGCCGCGGCCCTGCGCCTGCTGTGACTGGGAGACTGTGGCAGCCTGGAGTCCTCCTGTCCCGGCAGGTGCAGGGCAGCGGCTTCCAGCAGGTTTCTCTGGAAGCCACTGCCCCCACGCCTGCCCAGACAGGGGACTCCAGGGCTGCAGGCGCCGGTGTCCCCTGCCCCCCGGCAGACGGGTTGGCAGTGGCTTCTCTCCCCTGCTAGACAACCGGGAGAGAAGCGCAGCCCCCTGCCTGCCAGGGAGTGGGGCCCCGCTATAACGCGACCCCGCATTTAGTGTGATGGGATTTTATGGATCCCATCTGTCACGTTATAGCGGGGCTCCACTGTACTTTGAGAAGCAAGCAGTGGGAAATGAGGGTATAGGGCGTTAAAGGAGGTTCTCAAGTGGTGTTCTCTCACAAAATGGAACACCGAATTTTAAACACATATTAAACTTTAATGTTAAAGTTAGAGAACCACTGGTCTTAATAAAATCTCGAGTGGTCATCAGGCTAACCAGTATCCTGACCCTTGTAACACAGTTATCTTGTGCTAAAGCCAGCCTCATCGAGGTATCTTTGGAATAGGTTGTGAATATAGATCCTCATGCAGAATCTGAAATTCTACTTTTCTCACCAATGCAATTTCTAAATATACAGTGCTTTTGCCTCTTCAAGCCACAAAATGTAAGTTAATTGTTGATTTTAAAAACTATGTAAAGCAGAGGACACTTATGACTATCTGGGTTTGAGTTTGATCTTCCCCATTACTGTATGGATATTGTGATAATAAATGTTGTCTGCATATGGATACAGCTGTAAGGAAACCTTGCACTGAGACCTGTACTGAAGGCATTTCTTGTTGGAAAATACTTTTAATTGGCAGGTTGTCATCCATTGACTTGGGGAAGCCTAAGTAGATTTATCTACTTAATGGATGAACAAAATTAGACCAGATTGTTTCCGACCAGTCTGTGCAGATTAGTCTACAGCAAACATCTGAGGATAATTACTTTTAAACTGCTTCTCATTTGTAAATGTTTTCTATGCAATGTGAACTGCTTGGCTTCATTCCTAGTTTTCCCCACTTTAGAAAGTTCTTTCTATTGTAGGTGCAGGCAATTTTTTAAAAATTCTATTCTTTCTGACATGTATTGTGCTCTTAACTTTATTAGATACATTTGAATAATTAAACTCTGGTGGTATATATTTATATTACAATATAAATTATATATAATATATAAATTATATAATATATAATATTATATAATATAATTATATATTATATATATTATTAATATATTACATATATTTATATGTAATAAAATAGTCATCAAGTTTGTGCCTAGAAGTTTTATTGGATATACAGTATGCAAGATTTTCAGCCACCATGTTGTACCATATTTCTGTAATTTTATTTTTTTTACCACATGAAGCCCTAACATCCTCTTTCTGAGATTGTGGCATTACACCAGAAGTGAGTTTGGCCCATTGTGACATACCACAGGAATGACTTTGACCCATTGTGTTGTACACACAGAGATGCAACTTAGGCCTTATCTGCTCACAAAAGTCATACTGTTGTAATTATACTTCGTATATAAAGTTTATTTGGCTACATCATACCCAAATTTGATGAAAAACACAATATATAGGCACGGTATTGACTGAATCTTTGAAAATATTGAACTCCTTTTAAACCCCTGAAATTTCTGTAGTTGAGAAAAAATCTTTTCAGGCTTTGCCATTGTGAAGATCGATATTTTTTCAAAGTTAATACAGAATAAAGCAGTAGAAACTAGACTGAATGTTTTACCACTTCATACTCATCCAGAATCTGTGTGACACAATGATTTTCCAGTGTGTAACCACTTGTAAGAGTCTGAAAATCAAGATTCCTTCAGTACTTTTTTCATATTTAAAAGGATTGCATTCTGAATGGGTTCTGTGGTTGTACTGATATTGTTAAAGATGGTCCATACATGCAGTTAAGAGATCCCTATTTCCATAAATTCTATTTTAATTAATAATAATTCATCTGAACATGTTCAACATAAAAACATTACTTTTTAGAAATAGAACAAAAGTCTGTTCTTAATGGTAACTCTATAAACTGTTGGAATAGGCATCTTTAAGAAAAAAGCCTAGAAGAAGGAAAGGGTATTGCAGGAAAATATTATTAATTTATTTAATATTCAAGTTACACTTGGCACAGGATAGTACACAAAAATAGCAGATCATACTCGAAATAGCATACAGTTTATTCTAAAGGAAATGAATATCTGTTATGGGGGAAGAGCTGATTCCTGGGAAAAACTTTTTCTGAAAGCATGTTTTGACATGGCATACATAAATCCAGCCTGTTTTGAGGCTAGTCAGTTCTAAGCAAAATGTGCTTAGTTCCTTTATTTTTCCCCAGCCCCCTACCCTTCCTCCACCATCCAGTTTCCTTCCATTAAACTGTTCTATGAAAAATTCCATTTGTTGCCTTTTTTGTATTCAGTGCACGGATTTAGATGGCAAAGACAGCACTTGATCAGAAATAGTGCTATAGTAATCATTGTGGGATCTTTTAGTATAGTGTTAATGTTGCCAAACCTCTAAATTTTGAGGTTGCCTTTGTCAGCCAGTTTCACCAAGCTCCTATTATAATCAGACCCTTGTGTATTCTGTAGCACTGTGGGACTAATTGCATGGCAAGAACTAAATTCAATGGCAATGTTCTTTTTCTTCTGGCTTTGTAAAATATCCTTAATTCCCATCTCCATGAGGGTTGTCACCCTCAAACTTTCAACCAACTATGACTTGCAGTTGAAAACACTAATTTGATGTTGATTTGGCAGTCATTCTTTTCAGCAATTGTTACTTTTGAAGATTGTATTTTTCACTGTTTTCTGGGCAGTTAGAATGTTGTCCAGGTGGCCTTGCTCAGTAGTTCCTGACCTTAGTAAGTATCATGGAAATGGGGAGCTTGAAGCTAGCTTCAGTATCTCATCTTCTCTGCTCTTGGGATATTGTCCATCTATTGTTTTGTTCATCCTGGCAAGCTTAGCTGTACAGTGTACACTTCAGGTTCCACCCACTCCTTGTCAGCAAGCTAGACTTCTTTTCCTGCTGCTATTGCTCTATAGAAGGGTATGCTGAAATCCAGTTGACTCCCCCTGGTGGGGAAAGATGGAAAATGAGAAGGTGCAGGCATGTTTTGGCAGTGCAGGAAGATGTGGGGGAAATGTCAGATGTATGGCTGCAGGAAACTGACAAATTCCATAGCAAAAAATGGGCTAAATTCTGTGACTGCAGCATCATGAAGTCTGATTGCAAGTCCTGAGGTCCAGTCACACCTCTCTGACCTATTGTTTCAGGCTCTTTGCAACCTCCATTGGTTTTCACCATTATCTAAGTAACTGAAGGGGTATAAATGTGATATTTTTAAAAAGAGATATTTGAATGTGATATTTTTAAAAGAGAGACCTAGGGTTTTGGATTACAGTTCTTTGGCAGTGGGTAAATTCTACAACCATAGAATCATGGAATGCATAGAATGATATTAGGTTTTCCTAGATTTTTTTTTTTTTTATGAAGTGCATATGCTTCGAAAGTACTATATACTTAATTTCATACAATGTTATCTGGATAATTGTAATCTTATTTTATAATCCCATTTTAGATTGTCCTGTATTGTTGCAACATTTGCTATGTTCCTGTCATTCTGTTATGCAATATTTTCAATTTTCCCCCTTTTTTTTGGGTATATCGATGTATAGGGGGGTGGGATAGCTCAGTGGTTTGAGCATTGGCCTGCTAACCCCAGGGCTGTAAATTCAATCCTTGAGGGGGCCATTTAGGGATCTGGGGCAAAAAAATCTGTCGGGACAGTACTTGGTCCTGCTAGTGTAGGCAGGGGTCTGGACTCGATGATCTTTCAAGGTCCTTCCAGTTCTATGAGATAGGCATATCTCCATATATATATATATATATATATATATACACCTAAGCAAGAAATCAAACTGAACAGGATTCCTGTTTGGACAGTGATCTGTTGACCTCCTTCTGGGTTTTGATCAGATAACCTTCATGCCAATTTTCATTTGCTTCTTTGTATCAAGTTTCCCCCAGATATATTTTGTTAGTCATATTACAAAGGTAGCAGTAATACTTTCCTGAATTGAAATTGTCAGTGTAAATTAGGCAGAAAATTATTGTTCAGTTCTGGACATATAGATTAATTACTTTGGACCCTTTGGAAGTATTATCAAATCATGTTGTTTTTAATATTCTGTATTTTTATGCTTCTGTTCCTTACTGGAGGGGCCAAACTCCTGCTGAGTCAGATTTCCAGGTCCTTGAAATTGCTCGGAAACTGGAGATGTATGGCATTAGATTTCACCTTGCATCTGACCGTGAGGGGTCGAAAATTAACCTGGCTGTTTCACACATGGGCGTACTAGTATTCCAGGTAGGTTGGGGAAATGATACCAGCTACGTTCATCTTCCTTTTGATTATAATTCCTTAAGTAACTGTCAGTCACTTTAATCTACAAATCTCTTCTGACTTTTTTTAATAGCTGACCTTAAATCACAGAGTCATAGGGTCAGGAGGGACTGCAAGGTCATCGTGTATAACTCTGTGCCAAGATGCAGGATTTGTTTTCTCTAAATCATCCAAGACAGATGGCTATCCAGCCTCCTTTTGAAAACATCCAGTGAAGGAGCTTCTACAACCTTCCTTGGCCGTCTGTTCCATTGTCCTACTATTCTTACAGTTAGGAAGTTTTCCCTGAGATTTAATCTAAATCTGCTATGCTGTAGTTTGAACCCATTGCCTCTTGTGCTGCCCTCTGTGACAAGAGAGAACAACCTTTCTCCATCTTTTTTATGGCAGCTTTTTGAGTATTTGAAGACTATCATGTCCCCGCTTAATCTTCTCTTTTTCCAAATTAAAGATACCCAGTTCCTTCAGCATTTGTTCATATGGCCCCATAGATACTCCACTGTAGATGTGTCTGCATCCTTGCGCTGCAGATTAGAGAACTTTGGTAGCTGTGTCCGTTGGCCCGCACATGCATTGTCTCTGCTCATGCTGCACTGTCAGGCTAGACAGAGTGTGTGGGCTAACCATTTACAAACTCAATGATTTTATTGACAAACGGGCCAAGGGACAAACTTTATTGACAAACTGGGCAATCCTTTAATGTCATCATACAAGAGGGACAATTAGTAGCAAAAACATTGTTACAATTGGCCCTCGATGCCACCAACACAGCAGCTAGATCCATCTCCCCACTGATGGTGATGCAACGAGCATCATGGCTCCACTTATCAGGATTCCTGAAAGAGGTGCAATCATGGTGGAAGATCTTTCTTTTAAGGGTACGAAGCTCTTCGCCAGAAAGACCAATACCCTAAAGGATTCCAAGACTACCCCGAGGTTGCGGGGAATCTGCACGCTGGGGTAAAAAAGGTGTTTTAGTCCCCAGTCTCAACACAAACCATATGCAGCTCAATATTAACCTTAGTGCCATTATGAACTAGAGGAAAAAAGGTATCAGAGCGGTAGCTGTGTTAGTCTGGATCTGCAAAAGCGACAGTCTTCTAACACCTGATAGACTAACAGATGTTTTGGACCATAAACTTACGTGGGCTAAGACCCACTTCATCAGATGAATGTGGGTCTTAGCCCACAAGAGGAAGAAAGGGAAATACCTGAAGCGCAAACTGTCTGGTCTGTAAACCTTGTCCCAGCCACTCACATATAAACACCTTTCTTGATGGGCAGGTCAAGGCGCCATGAGACCTCTCTCCGCAACTGACGCAACCACCTATGGTTGTATACCCATTTGGCTAATGATTGACAGTGTTCTGTGGTGCCTGGGAATGCATAACGTCTGACTGATGGGTTTTAGAGATCATCCGATCCGGGTACTCCATTCACTTCACCGCCATAACTCCTCCACAGCCCTTTTTCCCAACCCTATTCAGGGACCCTTCCCACAAGAGTTACTATGATTGGAGATAGATCGCTTCCTCCAGTTAGGAGCCATAGAATCAGTCCCTCAGCATCTGAGAGGCAAGGGGTTCTTCTCTCGTTACTTCCTAATATCCAAAAGAAAGGGAAGCTGGAGACCCATATTGGATCTCAGAGCTCTCAACAAGTTTGTCAAGACTCAGAAGTTCAAGATAGTCACCTTATCGACAATCACTCCAACATCAAAAAAAGGAGACTGGATTTTGGCTGTCAACTACTAGGATGCCTACTTTCATATCTTGATCCTACAGGCTCACAGACCATTCTCAGGTTCACTCTGTGACATGAACATTATCAGTACAGAGCCCTCCCCTTTAGGCTGTCATTGGCCCCAAGAATATTCTCCTAAGTTCTCTCAGAGGTTGCTGTTCACTTATGCTTGCAAGGGATAATGGTTTACTCAGAACTGGACAGCTGTCTCCTCAAAGCCCCATCTCTCCAAGAGGACATCTGCATTGCAATATGTTCGCAGAACTGGGTTTTACAGATCAACACCTAGAAGTCAAACCTTGCCCCAGTGCAATGCCTGGAATTCATAGGGGCTGATCTCGGGTCCTGTTGGGGTCGGGGAGGGAATTCACACCTGGTTCTTCTTTGGGAAGTCGGGGTTGTGATGCCACTTTGCTAGCAGTCGACCAGCCTGTTCTTAGGCTGACAGCAGTAAGTCAGCAGAGTCTGACTGACTGCCCTTGGGTTCAAAGCTGTATGGTTTACTGGACAGAGTCAATATGCCTGCCCTTGGGGTCAGGGCTGTATGGCCCAGTGGCCAGGTCTGGGGTGGGTGGTGACCACCCAACTCCACCAGGGTCTTGTCAGTGGTGAGTGCATTCGCCACCCAGTCAATGGGAATTCTGTTGCAAGATGTTGACTTGACACTGGTGGGAGATACCACTCATTCCGCCTCCCTGGGCCACTTCCTACTGTGTTCCCTGAAGCTGTAGACTGTCTACCATTGGGGTCTCTGGGTTCCCTGGTGTGGTTAGTTCGCTGGAATTCTGACTCCTGCCGATCGGTTTTAGGTAGCACATCTCTGATGTAGTCCCTGGAATCTCTGGTTCTTGCAGTTAGGGGCTGTAGCGACTCCTGGCCTGGAGCCTCCACTAATCGTGCCTCCTCCTCAGTGACCAGCCCAGACTGAGTTGAGCTGCTCATCCTTATACTAGCACAGCAGTTGGAGCATGCTCAGCAGAGTCCGAGGGTCAGGACTTCCTCCGCCCATGATGTGGGATTAAACCTTTCTCTCCTAGTGCAAAGTATGCACACTCTGTCAGAGCGCCAGAGCAAAAGCCCTCCTACCTCAGCACAGGTTCTTATCCCTGGCTTCACTCCTAAACACCGTCCAAGACAGTCCACAGATACTGCCCTCACTGTGTCTCCAAATCTTTGGACACATGGCAACAGGCATGGTGGTGATACCACACATCAAATTCCACATGTGATGCCTCCATCTGTGGTTTAGTTCAGTTTAGAGACAAAACAGGGACAGGCAGGACAAACCTGTCGCTACCCACCAGGCTCAAAAATTCCTTAAACTGATGGAAGGATTCAACCAATGCATGTAAAAGGAACCCCTTCACATACATGTCACCATCATTGTTTCCTGCCACTGACTCACCACTCATTTAAATGGCCTCATGATGCAAGGCAAATGGTCACCTATGGAGGACGTCTCCATACTTCAGTCTCCTCAAACTGAGAGTGGTTAGGAATGTCTGTGCCTATTTTCTCCTGCTGATCACATGCAAAAATCCAAACAGACAACATAGCCTGCATGTATTACATCATCCATCGGGGGCCAGATCTCCCTCCCTATGCGTGGAGGCAATGAGACTAAGGAACTGGTGCATCTCTCACAATGTCACATTATCCTGCGGCTTACCTCCTGGACATGCAGAACTCGATAGAGGACAACCTCAATTGCAAATGCCCACACATTGATGCACCCATGAATACTAACACGACGGGGAGCAATATTCATAGATCTGTTAGCCATTCACCAGAACAAGAAGTGTTATATGCTACTGCTCCAGGGTGGGGATGGGACATCAGTCTCTGGGCGATGCTCTTCTTCTCCCCTGGGACAAGGACCTTCTTTGCACCTTTCCTCAGTTTCCTCTTCTGCTGAAGCTCCTGTTAAAAATAAACGGGGATGACGCTCACCTCATTCTGATTGCTCCTACCTGGCTGAGGCAGACCTGATATCCTTACCTAACACAGCTTGTGATGTGGTCACTGATCTCTCTCCCAACCTATCTGCACCTCCTTTCACAGGCTCCTGCTTGGTTCCAGCACCTAGAAAGTTCATGCTCAAAGGAAGTTCAGGATGTTCTGTTTACACAATAGAAAGCCCTCCACACAATGTAGTTACTGTCATTAATGGTCCAGGTTTCAGATTTGGTGCATGTCCCAGCAAATCTCTCCATCAGTAATTCTTCCACATATTCTAGTCTATACTATGACCCTTAAAAAGTCAGGATTATTCCTAAGCTCTCTTATGGTCCGTCAGCTATTACAGCCTTTTATTGATGCTGTAACACCCAATCACCAAAAGATCCTTAAGGGCATCATATATCTCTTCCCTCAACCTCGATTCTCTCCCTTATGTGGAAGTTAAACATGGTTCTGAAAGGGCTGACTAGGCCCGCCTTTGAACCAGTGGCAACCTGTTCGCTAACATACCTATCAGTGGAAACGGCCTTCCTGAAAGCAGTTACCTCAGCCAGAAGGATAGGAGAGAGAGCAGCTCCTCCTTACACATTATTCTTTTCAGATAAATTTATACTCAGGCTGCATCCAAAATGCATCCCTAAGGTAATCTCCCTGTTTTACATAAATCAATCAATTAACTTCCCAATCTTCTACACCAAGCCTCACCAAGACAATAGGGAGGTTATATTACATACTCTGCATGTCAGGAGAGCCATGGCCTTCTACCTTGTTAGGACAAAGGCCTTCAGGAAGTCCCCTAGGGCTGGTCTTCACTAGGCGGAGGGGTCGACTGAAGATATGCAACTTCACCTACGTGAATAACGTAGCTGAAGTCAGCGTATCTTCAGCTGACTTACCTGCCATCCTCATGGCGGCGGCAGTCGGCGGCGTGCTCCCCCTTCGACTCCAGCTTGCACCTCGCGGCGAGCTGGAGTTACGGAGTCAACTGGGGCGCCCTTGGTGATCGATTTCTCACATCTTAACGAGACACGATAAATCGATCACCAAAAGATTGATTGCTGTCCTCTGATCGGGTGGGTAGTGAAGACCTACCTCTAGACTTCTCATCTCTGTGGTGGAAAAATCCAAGGGGTCAGCAATATCAGCCAAAAGACTCTCTTAAGTGAGTTTTGAATTACATCAGACAGTGTTACCAAGTTCTTAACGTGACCTTCCCCTGAACCCTATCTGTACACATTCCACAGGATTGATCTCCTAATCTGTCACCGCCTTCAGGGATGCTGCATCATAGAGATCTGCAGAGTGGGGACATGAGTGTCAGTCCACACTTTCGCAGAACACTATGCGATCACTCGGGACTCCATCTCCAATGCCATCTTCGCCTTCACAGTAGTGTCATCTGTAACTGACCCGACTCCTAAGTCCCAGCCCTCCAAAAGGGCTACTGCTCAGGAGTCACATAAAGTGGAGCACCCGTAGGGATGCTACTTGAACAAAAAGAAGAAGAAGAAGAACTCACTCACCTTGTGCAGTAACAATGAAGATGGGTGCTCCACAACCTGCTCTCCTCCCTTCTAGTTCGGAGTTCTTGTTTATGACTCTGTGGTAGAGAAGGCACTAAGAATGACTAACCTGTGTGCGCTGGCTAGCCTTGTGGCACAGCACGAAGAGCGACCGTGCATGTATGGGCTCAATGGACACTGCTACTGAAGTTCTCCGATCAGCAGCGCAGGACGTAGATACACCTATGGTAGAGCACCCATAGGGGGACACATCTCAAAGAACCATCATTACTGCACAAGATGAGTAACTTCTTCTTCTGAAGATATTGATGGCACCTGTGAAACTCAACTCAGGTGAGCAGTGAAATTGGATTTTGTAGAGCTGCCCTTGCATAGAATGAACGGAAAGTTTACAAAAAACCAGAAATACCTATCTCAAACTTATATATACCACAAAGTACCTGATATTGACCCTCAATATCTGCTTGAATACCTATGTTTTCTATTAATCTATTAATGATATTGCAAAGCAGATAAAGCCTGATCAAAGGAATAAATTGAAAATAGATTTGACTACAGTGAATTGTGGGGGCAAGGAGGGACAACTGTTTAAGGTACAACTTGACAGTGAAAACATTTCTTTCTAGCCATAAATAATTTTGTTTTTCATTTAGGGTACTACAAAAATCAACACCTTCAACTGGTCTAAGGTCCGTAAATTAAGCTTCAAGAGAAAAAGGTTTCTTATCAAGCTCCACCCAGAAGTCCATGTAAGTCTAGTCATACCTATAGCCATGACACTGTCTGAAACAAGTCTTCTAAGTGTTAGTAGAAATGTTTAAAGTTCACAAAAAAAAGTCTGTTTGTATTGGGTGATGAGGATGAGAAGCTATTAGGCAGGCCTACCACCAACTGTGAAGTGCTGGCCAATCCTGTTTACAGTGACATGTGTTGTCAAATATGCAAGACTGAAGAAGGTATGGCCAGCCATACTGGGTCAGAATTTCTGAGCAGATACTCTATACACCATGAGCCCAGAACTTTGGAGCTCAATTATGGGGCAAATTGCCAGTTGGGAGCTAATGCTGATCATTTCAGCTTGTTACTAGTTTCTTTCTGTGGCTTTAATGTACCTCTGAGTGGTATGTAGTATGTATATAGTATGCAGTTATGGCAGCTGTGTGAGTCATGCTGCCCATTACTGGAGTTAAGGGTAAGAGACTCATAAAAGAGCAGTCACTCCTGGCACCAAGTCCTACAGATCTCCAAACATCTGCTGCAGAATTTGCTTTAGATTCCTGGGCTCCACATGGTTGCCAGATTACAGGCTCTGCACCTTTATACCACTGCTAATCACATATGAAAGGGGAGAATGTGGCATGCTTACCTCAGTTTACAGCCCATGAGGTTTTTGCAGTAAACTTTTTTCTTCTGTAGTTTTTTCATGAAAAGGAATGATAGGGTTACCATATTTCAAGAATCAAAAAAGAGGACATAGGGGGTCAGGGGGAGCCCCACCCTAGCCCCGCCTTATTCACTCCCTCCCACTTCCCGCCCCCCGGGCGGCCCGCCTCAGAACGCCCCCGGCTCCTTGTCCCCTGACGACCCCCTCCTGAGATCCTTGTCCCTATCTGCCCCCCCAGGACAGCACCCCCTACCTAATCCTCCCTGCTCCTTGTCCCCTGACTGCCTCCTCCTGAGACACCCGCCCCCCGCAACTGCTCCCCTAGGACACTACTACCCCCAGCCTGTCCCCTGGCTGTGCTTTATCCTTATGCACACCCCCGCCCCCAGACAGACCTCCCCCCTCGGGACTCCCATGCCTATCCAACTACTCCCTGCCCCCTAACAGGACTCCCAGAATTCCAGACCCCTCCAGTCCCTGCCTATGTGCCCCCACCCCGCTCCACACACCCCTTCCCCCTGACAGCCCACCCCCCCAGAATCCCTGACCCACCCCTACTCCCTGATGCCTCCCCCTCACTTCCTGATGCCACACCAGGACTTCCCTACCAGGCCTCTTAGAGGCTGGCTACACGTGGAGGCAAACAAACACGCTGTGGCTCTGGGAGCACACAGCCCCTCCCCTGTATTGGGGGGGAGCAGAGGAGGGTCTCTTGTTGCTGGAGGCCAATGGGAGTGGCTGAGTCAGGCCCAGGTGCCCAATCACACTCTGCAGGGGGGGGAAGGGGCGGGGAAAGGAGGGGAGGAGTGAAAAATCCCAGACTTTTCAACCTTTGAACCAATTCCTCCCGGACAGTTATTTAAAGATAAAAAACCCAGACATGTCCAGGGAAATACGGACCAACGGTAACCCTAGGAATGAACAGAAATAACCAAAACTGCAGACCTGGTAGTAATGGGAGGCTTTAACTACCCAGACATCTGTTTGAAAAGTAGCACGGCAAAATATATTACCAACAAGTTCTTTGAATGTATTAGGGACAACTTTGTGTTTTAGAAAGTGGAGGGAATAACCAGAGAAACAGTCTTTTGAGACTTGATTCTGGCCAACATGAAGAAATTTGTAGTGAATTTGAAAGTGAAAGACAGTATGGGTGAAAATGATCATGAAATAACAGATTTTATTATTTCTAAGAAAAGGAAGGAGTGAGAGCAGCAGAATAAAGACAATGGGCTTCAAAAACAGCAAACTTTAACAAACTCAGAACTGGGAAGAAAATCTAAGGGATAAAAAAATTCAGGAGAGCTGGCTGTTTCTCAAGGAGACATTGTTGAATTTACAACTCCAAACTATTCTGATGCGAAAAAGAGCCACCATGTAAAAGAAGCAGTGAGAGATAAAAAGACATCTTTTAAAATGTGGAAGTCAGATCCTCATGACATATCTAGAGAGGAGCATAAACACTGCCAAATAAAGTGTAAAAATGTAATAAGAAAAGTCAAAAAGGAGTTTGAAGAACAGCTAGCCAGAAACTCAAAAGGTAATAACAAAATGTTTTTTAAATACATCAGAACCAGGAAGCCTGCTAAACAACCAGTGGGGCCCCTGGATGATATAGATACAAAAGGAGCACTTAAAAATGATACTCATTGCAAAGAAACTAAATGAATTCTTTGCTTCAGTCTTCAGGGCTGAGGACATTAGGGAGATTACCAAACCTGAGCCGTTTTTGTAGGTGACATATCTGAGGAATTGTCAAAGATTGAAGTGTCACTGGAGGAGGTTTTGGAACTAATTGATAAACTTAGTTGTAACAAGTCACCGGGACCAGATGGCATTCACCCAAGAGTTCTGAAAGAACTCAAATGGGAAATTGCAGAACTATTAACTATGGTTTGTAACCTGTCCTTTAAATCAGCTTCTGTACCCAATGACTGGAAGATAGCTAATGTAACACCAATATTTAAAAAGGGCTTTAGAGGTGATCCCGGCAATTACAGACCGGTAGGAATAAATGGTACTTTTCAGAATGGAGAGGAATAAGTAGTGATGTTCCCAAGGGTAGGTCCTAAGACCAATCCTATTCAATTTATTCATAAATGATTTGGAGGAAGGGGTGAACAGTGAGGTGGCAAAGTTTGCAGATGATACTAAACTGCTCAAGATAGTTAAGACCCAAGCAGACTGTGAAGAACTTCAAAAAGATCTCGCAAAACTAAGTGATTGGGCAACAAAATGGCAAATGAAATTTAATGTGGATACATGTAAATTAATGCACATTGGAAAAACTAACCCCAACTATACATACAAGATGGGGGCTAATTTAGCTACAACTAATCAGGAAAAAGATCTTGGCGTCACTGTGGATAGTTCTCTAAAGACATCCATGCAGTGTAAGCAGCCGTCAAAAAAAGCAAACAAGGTGTTAGGAATCATTTAAAAAGGGATAGAGAATAAGACACAGAATATCTTATTGCCTTTATATAAATCCATGGTGCACCCACATCCTGAATACTGCGTACCGATGTGGTCTCCTCATCTCAAACAGGATATACTGGCATTAGAAAGGGTTCAGAGAGGGGCAACTAAAAGAAGGGATTTGGAATAGGTCCCATATGAGGAGAGATTGAAGAGGCTAGGATTTTTCATCTTGGAAAAGAGGAGACTAAGGGGGGGATGTGGTAGAGGTATATAAAATTATGAATGATGTGGAGACGGTGAATGAGGAGGAAAATATATTTCACGGCCAGTCTCCAATTCCGGGTTGCGAACCACCAGGCTCTTTTGGGTGTTATAATTTTAACCTGAGGGACTCCCTCCACAGGTTTAGAATAATAGAATATCAGGGTTGGAAGGGACCTCAGGACGTCATCTAGTCCAACCCCCTGCTCAAAGCAAGACCAATCCCCAACTAAGTCATCCCAGCCAGGGCTTTTTCAAGCCTGACCTTAAAAATCTCTGAGGAAGGAGATTCCACCATTCCAGTGCTTCACCACCCTCCTAGTGAAAAAAGTTTTTCCTAATATCCAACCTAAACCTCCCCCACAGCAACTAGAGACCATTACTCCTTGTTCTGTCATCTGGTATCACTGAAAACAGTCTAGATCCATCCTTTTCGGAACTACCTTTCAGGTAGTTGAAAGCAGCCATCAAATCCCCCCTTATTTTTCTCTTCTGTAGACTAAACAATCCCAGTTCCCTCAGCCTCTCCTCATAAGTCATGTGCTTCACCCACCTAATCATTTTTGGTGTCCTCCTCTGGACTCTTTCCAATTTTTCCACATCTTTCTTGTAGTGTGGGCCCCAAAACTGGACACACTACTCCAGATGAGGCCTCACCAACATCGAATAGAGGGGAACGATCACGTCCCTCAATCTGCTGGCAATGCCTCTACTTATACAGCCAAAAATGCTGTTAGCCTTCTTGGCAACAAGGGCACATCATTGACTCATATCCAGTTTCTTGTCCACTGTAACCCCAGGTCCTTTTCTGCAGAACTGCTGCAGGAAAACAAAACCAATCATAAATCCTTTCAACCAAATCATAGTGGGAAACTTATATTGTCACTGTTCCACCCCCTTCTGTCCCACCGGGGTGTTCATGCCTCCTCCCCTTAGGGATGTGTCCCCCTTGTGTGAGAAATTAAGGGTCCTCACCACCTCAAGAGAGACAAAGTTTCAATACTCCCTTATTCACAATGTTGATAGCATCAGCTACCTCAGACAGTTACGGTCTTTAAATTAACTGAGAACTCTACTCATGTAGAAGATCACTCAGAAATAGGGCATCTCACTCCATACCAGGAATTCTCTCTCAGCAGAATTCCTGATGAAAGATATCCTAAGATAAAGTATATTGGGAGTGTCACCTGATGTGCTGAGACTACTTCTGAGGCTGTTTTCTCTGCCAGTTTGGGTCTCCAGAATCCTGTCTTTTTGAGCCAAACATGCCAGTCTGCTCCAACACAGACCAACTATATCCCCAAAGCTGCAGACTTAACTGAAAACAGCTGTTCCTTTTTTAGCACCCAGACACTCAGTTCCAAATGGGATCCAACCCCCCCCCCAAAAATCCGTTTTACTCTGTATAAAGCTTATACAGGGTAAACTCATAAATCTTCTGCCCTCTATAACACTGGTAGAGAGAGGTGCACAGCTGTTTGCTCTCCCAGGTGTTAATTACTTTGGGTTAATTAATAAGCAAAAGTGGTTTTATTAAATATAAAAAGTAGGATTTAAGTGGTTCCAAGTAATAACAGACACAACAAAGTAAGTTAACAAGAAAAATAAAACAAAACACGCAAGTCTAAGCATAATACATTTAAGAAACTGAATACAGGTAAATCTCACCCTCAAAGATGTTCCAATAAGCATCTTACACAGACTAGACTCCTTTCTCGTCTAAGCACGATCCTTTCCCCTGTACAGTCCTTGTTCCAACTCAGGTGGTAGCTAGGGAATTTTCATGACTGCAGCCCCCTTTGTTCTGTTCCACTCTGTTCTATAGCTTTGACACAAGGCAGGGATCTTTTGTCTCACTGGGTCCCCACCTCTCCTTCTAAATGGAAAAGCCCCATGTTTAAGATGGATTCTGGTACCAGATGACATGGTCACATGTCATGTGAAACCCAAGCCTGACTCACAGGAAGGCTTGCAGATAGAGCCATTTGTAACCAGTTGTCATAGTTGATGGGTGCCATCAAGATTCTAAACTACTATTAATGACCCACACTTTGCATAATTACAATAGGACTTCAGAGTTATATTTCATATTTCTAGTTTCAGACACAAGAATGATATGTTTATACAAATAGGATGCCTGCACTCAGTAGATTATAAGATTTGTGACGCATATTCCAGTTACATTATATTCATACTCATTAGCATATTTTCATGAAATTATATGGAGTGCAACGTCACAAAGTATTTCAGAGCAGGTGTCTCAAGACCCACCTGGCTTCTTGGAAGGAGTCAGGGAAGGACGTGTAACTTTAAGTGGAGAAGTTTTATAGTATAGTGTGAAAAAGCTCTCCTGTATCCTTTTAGATCTTTGTATGAGTAATGCACTATAGTTATAGTATTAAAATACTTACATTCTATTTTATATTTAATTACATTTTCTTTATAAACTTTCTGTGATGTTTAGATAAAAAGCTGTTCTTCTTTGAATAGATGCAACTGTGTATTCTCCCCACCTCAAATCATGACTGATGCTCTGGGCCTGCAGGATACTTATTTCCATGTAGCAATCCTCCCGAGCCACAGGAAGTCCGCAGATTTATTGCAGCTGGCTGGCACTACCAGTACATTGTGCAATCTTTTGGCCAGTCTTCCATTCCACAGATTTATATCAAGTGAATGATTGTGGTCAGGGGTGAGTGTAACTTAAAGGACTTACCGGTACACCGGAGTCTTGAGCGGGTGGGCTGGGGTGGGGGTGGAGAGGGCTCAACTAGAAGGGGGCGGGGCTTTTAAAACTCTGGGCCCTTTAAATATCGATTTAGAGGACCCAAGGCTCTGGCTACGGTAGCGGCGGCTGGGTGTCCTGGGCCTTTTAAATCACCACCGTAGCCCCATGGTAGTGGTAGCTGTGGCAGTGGCTGGGAACCCCAGGCCTTGGGTGGCAATTTAAAGGGCCCAGGGCTCTGACCACTGCCACTATCCCAGGGTTCTGGCAGCAGGGCTTTGACGGCAATTTAAAGAGCCTCTTTCAATGACTGCTGGAGCCCCAGGGCACCCGCTAGCCCGGGGCTCCCGGCTACCACCGCTACCCCACGGCTCCAGCAGTGGGTCTCTGGTAGCAATTTATGGGGCCCAGGGTTCTGGCCGCTGTTGGGAGCTCAGACCCTTTAAATAGCTGGCCTGGGAAAGTTGCCCCCCGCTGGTATGGTCGGCTGTGTATCGGCTCTTGCCAGTACACTGGACCGGCTTATTTTCACCTCTGATTGTGGTAGCAGTGTACCTCAGGAAGCGGTGAATTCATATGTTTACATATTTAGATGATGAGTTATTGAAGGGCAAGTCCAGAGAGGGAGTCCTCTATCACATCCATGCCACACTACACCTACTCAGTCATCTAGGACTCATCCTAAACAGTGGAAAGTCAACACTGATTCCAACTCAAAGAATCAAGTTTGCTAGGCCCCTGATAGACTTCACGTTTGATATTGTTTCTGCCAACCAAGTGATTGCAAGCAATTTGCCACCTATGTCTGGAGCTTCAGTCTCAACCCTCACCCTCAGCCTGAGTATGCCTAAGGTTACTAGGCCATACAGCTTCATGCACTCAGGTAGATCAACATTCCAGATTGTGCCTGTGTCCTCTTCAGATGTGGCTGAGGTCAATCAACTGAGTTATCGTCCCTTGGACAGACTGGTCTGACTTCCTCTGCTAATATTGGACTCCTTATGATAGTGGACAGTTCAAGGCAATGTCTGCCAGGGTGTTCCCTTCACTTGGTTCCCACCAACCGGGACTGTTGTCACCAATGCCTGCTGAATAGGTTGAGGAGCACATCTGGGGTTGCTGAAAGTTCAAAGCCTGTGATCAGAACAGGAAGCTTCCGTGCATATAAATGTTCTGGAGCTTTGTGGCATCTACAATGCCTGTCAGACCCTGTGAGATCACATCAGGCACTTGACGGTGCACATCCTTGCCAACTATACCACTGTGGTATATTACATGAACAGACAGGAGGGACCTGGCAATCTTCAGAGTGCTGTGTCAGGAGGCAATCTGGCTCTGATAGCTTTGCATTGGGGAAAATGTTACCCACCTGGCTGATTTTCTTACCTGGGATCTAGAATCACTTGATGGATCACCTCAGCAGAAATTTCTCTTTGAATCACGAATGATCCGTGAAGCCCAGCATCCTGCAGTTCAAACTGCTTGCCATTAGAGATTAATCTGCGGGGTGGGATCTCAGTCTGGGCTCTTTTCTTGATGCTTTTCACCTGAGCTGGGAATTGGCACTGTTGTATGCTTTTCCTCCAAGTATGATCATTCTGCAGGTCATTCTCAAGCTGAAATTGGATCATGGTAAGCTCATGCTCATTGCTTCAGCATGGCCAAGGTAGTATTGTTGGTTCTCCAAACTCTTCATGTTAATGTTTGCCCTCTTGTGTCTGTTCCTTTTCAGTCCGATCTCCTGACTTAGCATTGTGGTCGGGTTTTGCATTTAGCACTCAGCTCCCTACATCTTATAGCATGGATACTGCATGGGTAGATGAGGAGGAATTATGTTTGGAGACGGTGTTGGCAAGTCTTGCTCAATAGTAGGGAGCCTGCCACCAAAGTGATCTGTTTGTCGAAGTGGAATCAATTCTAGATTTGATTTGAAGTTGTCTTGTATCCAGAGCATTTTGGAGTATCTGTTACACCTTCAGACTTCTGGTCTTCCACTTCATTCATTGAAAGTCCACTTGATGATGACTTAGGAGTCTTATCTGTCCGTCTACAGAAAAGTCGATGGTTTCAAACCCCATGGCAGTGAGGTTCTTGAAAGGAGTCACTTATCTCTATCCATTGGTTAAAGAACCAATTTCTTAGTGAGACCTTAATACTGTCTTAGCTACTCCTTTGGGGCCTCCATTCAAGCCTCCAGAAGCAATTTATTTCTCTCTTCTGTGTCAGAAAACTGCTTTCCTTGTAGTGATAACATCCACCAGGAGGGTGAGTGAGTTGTAGGCTTTGATGGTGGAATCCCATTGCACTCAGTTTTCTAAAGATAGGGTATGACTGCAGGGTTACTTTACATGTTTATCCAAAGTTGTTTCCCAGTTTCACATGAACCAAGCTGTATATTTACCAGTGTTCTTCCCTAAGCAGCATTCACCACCCAGAGGAACATCATCATTACACACTGGACATCAGCCGATGTTTAGCTTTGTCTCAGTAGGAGAAAATAGGATTGAATCTCAATAGGACCAAACATTTTTGCTCCTTACCTTGTTTGTTTATTTCATATGCAGACTAAATTAAGGATTAAACAGTCTGTTCATAGATGATCTCCAGGTGGATAACTTCCTGTAGACACTGTCTCAAAGGGTACATGTTCATTCCACAAGAGCCTAGGCAATGTTGACGGCATTTCTAAGGCCACATCTACACTACCCGCTTGATTGGCGGGTAGTGATCGATCTATTGGGGATCAATTTATTGCGTCTAGTGTAGATGCGATAAATCGATCCCCGACCGCTCTCCCCGTCGACTCCAGAACTCCACTACCTTGAGAGGCGGAAGCGGAGTCGATGGGGGAACGGTAGCGGTTGACTCACCGCTGGGAGAACGCTGAGGTAAGTCAACCTAAGATAGACAACTTCAGCTATGCAAATAGCTATTTGTGTAGCTGAAGTTGCGTATCTTTGGTCAACCCCTCCCCCGCAGTGTAGACCTGGCCTAAGTGACGTTCCTATATTGGACATTTGTAGGACTGCCATTTGGTCATCTGTGCGTACATTATAAATCGCTATGCCATTACTGCTGCATTCAGATCAGATGCAATATTTTGGAAAGCAATCCTGTAATCCTTGTTTAAATAGACTCCAACGTTTCTCCTCCTATGAGTACTACTTGTGGGTCACCTAAGTAGAAAACATGGCTGCATTTACTCTAAGAAGAAAAAAAGGTTACCTACTTGTAACTGTTGTGTATTCTACAACTCAACCTCCACCCCCACTGCATCAGAGTCTGTGCTTCTGACTTTCAGTACAAAGCCACTTGAGGGAGTTTGGGGTGGCATTGCCCTTGGGGTGGGGCTAGGGCCGCAGGGCATGAGTGCCTCTCCTACAGGTACTGCTAGGCAAAGTTCTCTTGCTCTTGTGTGCTGGGTGTGCACCGCCTAAACAGAATACACATCTGCATTGCATCTTGAAGAACAACAGTTACAGATAGGTAACTGTTTTATGTGGGCTCTCAGTTCAGATAAAAATAAAGTGATCCTGAAAGACCTAGGGAAACAAATAGAAGAAATGGCAGAGGCGATATCATTAGCCTTTCAGTTGAGGAAGTTTGCCTCCCTTATTGTGACTCCGGTTCAAAACATAATATGCTTATTAGATTCTCAACTGTTTCTGGATATCTATATAGCAGTAGTGGCCAAGAGTGCATATTTTGTTTTCTGTGCTTGGCCATGAGATTGTGACACTTTCCTTTTGAACGCAAATGAACTCGTGATTAAGGCTACTATTTAGTCATGGGTATTTTTAGTAAAAGTCATGGACAGGTCCTGGCCAATAAACAAAATGTAACATCCAGTGACCTGTTCATGACTTTTACTAAAAATACCCCTAACTAAATCTTAGGTGCTGGGGAACGGGGGTGCTCCAGCAGATACTGCTGCTCCTGGTGTGGGGGCAGCCCGCTGCTGCTGTGGTGGGGGAGGGTGGCCCATGGCCCTGCTGCTGCTGAGGAGGGTTGCCTGGGTCCCCATTGCTGCTGCTGGACTGGGGGCTGCTTGGGCTGCCCTGGGGGCTGCAGCTGCAGAGGTTGTGGTGGTCCCAAAAAGTCACAGAATCCAGGACTTCTGTGACCTCCATGAAAGACTCGCCACCTTATTCATGATTATTCAAGCCTTTGTCACTTCAAGATTGGATTATTATAATATGCGGTACATGGGACTATATTTTAAGATTAGTTAGAAACTTCACTTGGTGCAGAATGCCTGCTTCTTAAGTAGTGTTTATCAGAGAGAGTGCATCATACCTGTGCCATCCAATCTGCACCAGCTTCTGGCTTGTTTCCAGGTGTAATTTATGGTGTTGGTTTTAACTGACATTATTCCTAAATATTTGGCGGCTGTGACTACCTCTGAAACCATCGAACTCCTCATACTATGATACTATGCCAGTTGAGATAAGCGAAGACTCTTAAGCCATGACCTCCCATTGTTAAATGGAAGGGGGCTGGTATGGAGTCTTTTCAGTGAGATATCCTCTACTTTGGATTTGTTTCCCACACATTTGCATCGTCAGTTACAAAAAGCTAGATCCCTGTTTTTATCTCGGGAGGGTTTTTTTAGGTGGAGTCAAGTCCAGTGGTAATTCTTGAGTTCAAACTGCTAAACGAAAGAAGAAATCTAACAAACCCCAAGAAGTAAGCACTTAGCACTTTTAAGAAAATATATTTTAAAATAAGCCTTGTGATTAAATAC
Source organism: Dermatemys mawii (assembly GCA_007922305.1). Classification (NCBI taxonomy): domain Eukaryota; kingdom Metazoa; phylum Chordata; order Testudines; family Dermatemydidae; genus Dermatemys; species Dermatemys mawii. The sequence continues at coordinate 1,222,388 of ML677407.1, forward strand.
CTTCATTATTTCTTTCAGCCAAATTGCTAATTTTACAATCCACTTTTACTAAGATGATCTATAGTTAATATAATTTTAAAGATTTTTATCAACTTTATTTTAAAGCATTTTGGCATTTTTTCTGATGCATGAATAAAAACATTTTAGGGTGTTTCAGATTGCACATTTTAAAACTACATTCACAATTTTACCAAATGTCCCAAGGGCTTAATAAAATAAAGATTTTTTTGTATGTAATATAGCTCAGACCATGTGGAAACAAAAATATTGCAGTTCAAGTATCTGTGGTGGAGTGTACATACTATTTTCTTGTCTTTCTTCAGTGTTCTTGTGTGTGCTATTTGAGTCCCTGTTTTGTTCCTAGGGTCCATATCAGGATACTCTGGAGTTTCTGTTTGGCAGTAGGGATGAGTGTAAAAACTTCTGGAAAATCTGTGTGGAGTATCACACTTTCTTCAGGTTGTTTGATCAGCCAAAACCAAAGGCTAAAGCAGTCTTCTTCAGCAGAGGATCTTCATTCAGATACAGGTATGGCATAGGATAACTCAGCATATTTATAAAACACTGCTTTTTATAGTTAAGAAATTAAATCATGATGGAAAAAGTGCTTTAAAGTAATTCACAGTTAAAAGTTTCAGAATCTGTTCCTGATGCTTAAACGTTCTTTGTTCCAAACCTGCACATTTTTAACTTCTCCTTCTGTGATAATTTTTATAATATTTGTACTTTGCATGGGTTCACAGTGGACGAACACAGAAACAGCTGGTGGATTATGTTAAAGACAGTGGGATGAAGAAAACTCCCTATGAAAGGTAAAACCCATGATTTTTAAAAGGTGACATGAATTTGAGACTCTTGGAGCCCGTATGTTGATATCCTAAACCTCACTTTTAATGAAATTGCTGCTTTGAGACATTTTTTTTTTAATTATAAAATTCTAAGGAACTGAGGCACAGAGAGACTGAGTGACTTGCCCAAAGTCACACAGGAAATCTGTGGCAGAGTAAGAACTTGAAATTGTATTCTGCCTTTGATTTATTTTTTGAATCTCTCTCTCCCTCTCCCTCTCTCTCTGTCAAGTGTTCACACACACTCTAACTACTAGTAGGAAATGTTTCAAAGAGATGTCATCCTTCCTTTCAGTCCATGTGGTTTTCTTGAGGGTATATGGTTTACATGAGTTAGTTGGAAAATGCATTCCAAAGGCAGTTTTGACAAAATGAGAAAAGGTCTACGGGACATTAATCTGGGTGATAAAAATGTGGAAAATTCCTTTAAAAATGTTTGACCTTCTGATCAACTTCCTGTTTTGAGCCAGGATTTTCTAATAAAAACCGTTACATGGGCTCAAATCACTAGCTTGTATAATTTGTCAAAAGGGCTTTTTTAATGGAAAATGGGTACTATTACATGCCATTGTATATAGTTAACTGGCAATGTACTTTGCATAAGTGTTGCACATTAATTGACTTGCTCTCTGTTTTGACACCATATTAATTTAGGGATATTTATTTGCTTTGATGAGAAGAGGAATTTTTTTAAAACAGAACAGACATCTTTATGCTGCCTCATTCTTCTCTTCTCCCATGCCCTTGCAGTTGCTTTTGCCTTCTCCTTTGGAGACATAAATGGTCCGAATGTAGTGTGTCTGTTTTCTGTAACTGTCTTGCTTCTATGTTTTGTAGTAATTCATATTTCATATTTTTCTTATACCTTCATTTAGTCATTGCTGAAAGGGATATATAATGTCTTTTTACTCTTTTGCGTGGATGGGTAGAATGAGTGAAGTTGAGTAGGGGAGGAGAGAGGCTGATTTTTTGTTAGGCCTGGTCTACACTGGAGGCGGGGGTCGACCTAAGATATGCAGCTTCGAAGTATCTTAAGTCGACTTACCTGACTGTCCTCACGGTGGTGAGTCAACTGCTGCCACTCCTCCATCAACTCCGCTTCCTCCTTCTGCAGAGATGGAGTTCCGGAGTTGACAGGGCACGTGTTCGGGGATCAATTTCTCGCCGCTAGAGGATACACAATAAATTGATCCTTGATACATCGAACACTACCCACAGATCCGATGGGTTGTATAAACATACCCTTAGTTCCTTACAGCATATTCTGTCTTTCAGGAGGCACAGCAAAGCTAGAGTGTCTGCTCAGACTTCGAACACAGATGTGCCAAAACAGGTTAGTCCTGCGCCACTCTAAATATTATGGTCAGTAAGACTGACAGCCAGCTTTCCAGTTTGACAGTATAGGGAAAGTTGATTACATTGTCTTGTTGATCCAGAATCACTTTCACTGTTAATCTTCATGCCTGTGCATAATTTTTTTCCTGTGGTACTAATTTTAGTGGGTACTGCAGGTAGGTTGAAGTGACTCACATGGCTCATCTTTAACACTTCACATAGTTGAAAAGAAATTTTCATACTTATTCCTTGAGATACTCAGTCCTGTCATGTGTCTCAGATCAAATGTCTCTGTCATACAAGCAAAAGGAGTTGTGCTGAAGCAAGCACTTCAGGACTTGGCCTTAAATGTTTTGTGAATTCCCTCCAATTCCTTGTGGGTATTTCCTTGTTTGCTCTGTTAGCAGAGGGTTTAAAAATTATGGGAGTGATTTGATAACTAATCATTAGAAGTTGTAAAAGGTGAGTTTTTATCTTTCTAGAGATTTTGGTCTTTTTCCATATATGAAGCTGTATTTGCATAAAATCTCTTTCTAGTACGCACTCTTACAGAGTCAGATATCAGAGGTAGTATTTTTTCTATGTATGATAAACACTTTTTTACCTATTCTATTTTTTTTTCACTTCAGAGTGTCTCATTTACCGAGGGCTTGGGTGCTCCTGGGTCCCATGCCTCAGTATCTGCCTCCTTCCATTCAGTTTATACATCATTCACTACCACTACTGGCCTGCCCATCTGTACAGAGATGAATGATTCCTTGTTGGACTCCAGAGCACAGTATATGAGGAGCACAGCAACAGAAAAGAGTATTGCAACACCAACTGAAGAAACTGGAAAGAAAGCGACACAGCAGCTTGGATCTCCTATACTCCAATCATTCCAAGGTGTTGGGTTTTATAATGTTGTAGGAAACTGCAGCCCCACTTGTCCTGGTGTTGAGAGTAGTTGTGGTTTAGATCTAGAAATAGAGAACGGTAACAAGGAAAGCAGGGTTATCTGTAAAAATGACAATGATGAGGATGACTTTACCACAGGTGTGTTTATTGCTGATAAAAAGCATCAGTATTATGGTAGGGGTGACCTTCTTTTCACATTGACGAATTCCCAGCTGCAGGTTTCAGAAGAATTTATTGATGATGACCCAACAGAAATCTCCTTTTTTGCTGGGGGATCTGAGGCATTTTCATATGTGTACAGTGACTTAGATCTAATAGGGTCTGATTTATCTAGAAATGCATCAGATTCAACTAAACTAACTAAGGATGTTCTTCAGCAAAATATGGTGTCTGCTCAGTCAAGCCCTGACAGATACTCCACAGAAGCAGTAGATATGAACATGGAAGATGAGTTTGAATTTGAAGAAGGGAGTGATTTCAATGGCAACGAAAGACCGTCAGATACATCGGAATTGTTTGAGGTTAAAGCACAAGCCAGCAGAATGCAAAGCCTTTTGAGTCCTTCTGAAACGAGTTCACTCATAAACAACCGTTCTGAAAGCAGTTCCCTCAATAATTTGCCACTCAATGGTACATCATCCTTTCACACGTATAGCTCAGCTAATCATTCTGAAGCTAGTTCTATGGTGAACTTCCCAGCCTACTCGGTTCGCTCTGAATCCAGCTCAGCTTTTCAGTTCACTGACATCATTGACCAGTTGGAGCAGCTGAGCTATCCACTTACCACTACAGAAGATTCTACCAGTACAGATACAGACTCTTGGGATTCAGAAAGTGAAGCTCCAATGGATATAAACCACTACTTCAGCAATCCCTTTGTTCAAGCAACTGGTGAGAACTTTACTTTTGATTTTCAGAAAAATTTAAAGAATGTTGCCCAAGAAGACCAAACAGGAAAAACGCACATCAGTAATTGATCGATTGTTTGATGTTTGAGGTATCCACCTATGCCGCTTGGAACTAGGTTTCAATTCAGAGGTATAATTTAAATCATTTTTGAGGTGGAAAACTATTTTATTTCAGTGGTTGGATTTTAATTTGCATAATATAGTTGATTTTTGTTTCTCTCCTCTTCTTTATTTTCCCTTCAAGTATCCCAGCTTTGTTATTGCATTATATTGAAATATGTGTATCCAGAAAGTCTATAACCAGCTGTGATTTATACAAAATGCTAAATTTAAAAAACTTCAGAAAGGATTAGTAGTGTCAGTTGGGCCAACCAGAATTAAGAAAAAATATAGTCCTATTATAGCTTACTTTCCCAGAAGCATGTTTTTATGTCGGAATTAGTCTGGTGTGCATTTCTTCTGACAACAGCATGAGATGCTGTTGCTTGTAGGTCAGTTGTTAACATGCCACATCCAATACACAGGTTGTGGTCCTGCAATGCAGTAAGTGTCTGCTGTTTTTTGAGACAAAGGTGGACAATCTGTGAATCAACCACGAAGATAATTCTTAAAATGTCAAGTTTATGTAGCAAAAATCTGGCATACACTTCAAAGAAGCAAAATCTTAGTTCCCAATTTAGAAGAGGAGCATGTGTACAGGAACAAATATGTGCTGGACATCGCCTGGTCTACCCCTGAAGAAGATTGTTGAACTTGAAGGCACATTGTGATCAACAAGAGTCCAGCAATGAACAAGTTTCCTGCTGTTTTGCAGCTGTTTGGAGGGAGACACATAGATTATAAAGGCACTTAACTCTTTATTGAACTTTCTCATCTTCTTTGTCTTAATTTAATCAATTACACTGCAGAAAAATGGCTGCAACTTAATTTAATTAAGGCATATAAAAATTGCTTGGTCTGGGAGAAAAGTTAAAAGATTAATCGGGCAATAATTATCTTTAATTTAAACTCTGTATTGGATTCAGCAGAACGCTATTGAAATAAGATGGCTCCTTTCAGGAAAATAAGAACTCGATGTAAAGTTTTTTTTTAAAAAAAGTAATATCAGCCACTGTTTTATCTTCACTGCTTTCATAGGCATTTTTAAATAGGTGACTTTATGTGACATGATTCGTAGTGAAGGTGTAATTGAAAGGTGTAAATATATATTTCAGTGATCGTTTCCATTGTACTGATTCATTAAATTAGAGATGGGTGAGGTTATCAAACTTACTTGCTCTCAGTCCACCTAATAGATATTCTTGGTAGGGGCTGGAATTCTGAGATGCAAAATTTTGAAGGCCTTGTGCAAGAAACAAGTTTAAAATAAAAAAAATCCCTGTAGCAGAGCGGTGTCCAATACATTTGCCACTAGCCACATGTGGCTAATAGGCTATTGAATTGTGGCTAATGCATGTGGCTTTTTTATGTGGCTAATAAGAAACATTATTTCTTATAATGTGTGGCTAGCATCGAATATCTATTGGACACCACTACTATAGCAGGTTTGGGGTCAAAAGCATCGCCTCTTGAGGCAATTTGGTTTACATTCCCTGTGGTCCAGATTCTGAACCTGCCTTTCCTAAATGGAATAACAGTGCAATATCACTTCATTGGATTCCCTCTAAAATAAACAGGGTGCATAAATTAGCACAGTTAATTTATTCATATTGTGTGCTTTCTATTAATGTTTATATGGTGTTTCCTGTGTAAGGGATTGATTTGTTGAAAAGGAACCTTTATACTTGGTAGGCCACTTAAAAATCTCTTAAGGAATCCTAATGAAACATTACAAGGAAAGTTCTTTCAGTGTGCAATAAAACTTAATGGGTGATTGTCCCTCATTCACTTATTTTTTTTCTTGTTTGTAGTCTATTATAAATGTTCTTTCTACAGACATGATCATTCTTTAAAGCATTCAGTATGTGTACTCATTCCACTCATTGTGTTTGAGTGGAATCCCTGTTGTTGCATTTGGAAGTGTCTGGAGTTTGCATTTGCTGACTGGCATTAGAAAATCAAAGCATATCTATAATACCATATGGTGAAGTATTAGCTGTGCCATTTTTCAAGTGTTTGTGGCTGTTCTGTTTCTTTAAATCACAGTTTTCTCTCTCCCCCACCCCCATTTGTTAATCATTTTGCCTCTTGTTGAGTTGATTTCTATTTGTGGAAATGTCAGGAGTGTGTAATATGGCATCAGTAAATAGGCAGCTGGAGGAGACAAACTTTTTGTTTTTTGGCCATCTCACTGAGCTGCTGCTGGTCATGCTATAATTAGTTTATTTTTTCTATTATGTAACTTGAAAAAGGCTTTAATTGGAGAACTCTCTTTTAGGGGATAGAGAGTCGGAGGCAAATCCTAGGATAGTAAATGGGCAGGGACAATTTTTGATTCTTTTGAAAAACTCTAAGATATTAAAGGTTAAAAATTGCCTTTTGTCTATATGTAGGACTTTGTGTCACAAGGGCCTTCGTAAGGCTTGACTGAGTCTAATGTGTGCTAAATCTCTCCTCCCCGCCACCCCCCTAAAGTTCTACTCCAAATTCTCAGAAGAGCTTTGAAAATGATTACAAAGAGCATATATGAAAGCGTACTAATATTTTTTTCTTGAGATGTAGTTAGTCTTAAAAAGGTGGTTTTAAGCTTTTCTATCCCTATCTGCACTTTGCAATCCTGGGTATCTTTTAATAGCAAGTACAAACCCTAGGGGTTTTTTAAAAACCAAAAGGTAATGCTTTAATTTAAACTCCTGCTTCATATTTGAAAGATACCATAATGACTGGATTTCAGCTCTTGATTCTTTGGCTTCTAGCATGAAGCAGGCAATTTTTTGGCAAAAAATATGAATCCATTCAAATAGTAATTTTAGTGAAGCATAACGTCAGGTAAGTTATTTTTTCCTCCACAGCATCTGACTCTATTTTTTTCCCAATGACAGGGGTTGGGAATACTCTGATAAGGATAAGCTGATCAAAACCATACAAGCAGAGCTAAAAGGCAGCATCCAGCTGTTAAGGTAGCACACTAGAGTGGGCAACAGGTATTTCTCCTTTTACAGTCTCCTCCAGGAAGCTGGGATATGGGAGACAGAATGGGGAAACACTCTTCTAATGTTGACCTAAATACCGTAAGTGGGCTAGGGTAACCAAAACTTAAGTGTTGACTAGCAGACTAGCAGGAGGGAATTCAAACCCCTGTGCTTTTAGTGGCAGGAGAGGGTTTATACGGTTTTTATAATGCCACCCATCATCCTAGTATCTGAATACCTCCATGTAAAATCAATTAGCAGTACAAAGTCCCAAATGAATTTTATAAACTCTGGTTCTTTTCCCTTTTCAGAGTATATTGTCTTGGGGTAGGGTTGTGTGTTCATCTATTTAATTTTAATCTTGAGAGGTTTTGGGTTTTGTTTTTGGAGGGAAGTAGAAAGGGGGCATTAGTTTTGTAGTGTCTTGTTGGGACTGGCTTTGTCAAAGAAGAATGTTTTGTAGCATTTCCTACAGATGATCAGACTTCAGATTAAGTGAATCTTGCTGATCTGTTCCCAGGGGAGAGGCAGAACCTCAGAAGCATCCTCATGGGTGGTGCATAGAGTCCTCTTCTAGAGAGATTATTGGGATCAGTGCCTTTCAGTAGTCTAGGTGTCAGTTCTAGTATAAACCACTGTTGCTAGCTAGCTCTTTTCCCTGGCAACAGTCACAGCATCCTGCCACACGTACTCCTTTCCCCATGGAGGTATCTCTGGTTGGACCAACCCAGAAAGATGGTGAGAAGGCAGGCTCTCAGTTCTCCACTTACGCTGTTTTATCTTGCTAGTACAGTTTGTGATGTGGTGCAATGTGTATTTCAATGCCTCAGCATAACATCCTAAATTAAGAATATGCTAGCAGACTTTCAGTTTTGTTTTCAGTTTTTCACAACTTCAGTATTACTAAAAAATAGTTGTTGATCTTGAATATTTTTAATCTGAGCATTAAAATTGTTATTTAAAGAAAGTTAATAGTGTGCTACTCCATTTTAAAAGAAGGTGCTGGATACTTACATAGAGAACTGTGGATTTTGGTGTGGAATGAGAACCTGAGTATGAAAATAAGTTATGGGCACCATGTTACACATGGATTGGTCTGGGTGGGGAGGAATTACATAGGAAACTTTAGAAGATGGTCCTTGGGGAGTCTCCTATGCAAGTTCCCCTGAATAGGGAGGATTTTGAAAAATAATGGTGAGAGGCCCTGGACACAAGATTCATTTATTCAGATTTGGGCAATGGCAAGCCAAAAAGTAGCAGCCATTCCATGGTACTTCCTGGCAACATCAATTCTGAGGATGGTTTCTGACCTCATGAATGGAAGGCATGGAAGGGACTTAATGATGGTCAGCTATCATTAACTGTTGCTCAGATTTCACATCTACTAGGCCATAGCCAAGAAGAACATGATGCGAAAAGCAGCTATTCACCTACACATACTCCAGCATACTATTCTACCCCACGTTCCATATCCTCATATTTGCATAGCCTTCATTAAGTGAAGGGAGAACATGCCGTAGAAACACTGCTTTCCTTCCTCTGAGAGATTTGGGGCCATTCATCCCTTCTGCCTCTGAAGGGCATCCCTTCTGCCCTTCTCCCCTGCATGGCATGGGACCTTGCATTAGCAATAATAGTGATTCTTCACCACCGTAGCTGTACCCTACTAATGGATTCAGGTCTAGAGATAAGGTATTTGACTGCACTTCACAGTGCAACAAAAAGCCATTTAAAAATGCATTGCAGGGTTTAGAGCTCCATAAAATAATCTATGCCTGTATTTCTCTGTATGTATATTTACAGTCACTCATCACTTAAGAATATATTTTTCAACAAATCTAAAGCACTGTAAGAGAGCATTTTAGTCTTGGTATGTATATTTACTGGAGTTCATTTTATTTACAAAACAGTCAGAGAACATTCTGTGATCAAACAGCCATCCAGTTAAGCCTTGGTAAAGTTTACTACTTTCGTATTAGTGTGTTGTGGTATATACTTTGTAATTTTAAAATAATCATAAGTCATTACAGTAAAATTTTGTCATTTCCCAGAAGTTATTCATATTTTATCATTCATATGGAGTAGGAAATGTATTGATTTTTCTATCAAGTTTCACTTAAAAGCCCAGTAACTCAGAGTTACTGGATAAAACATATATTGAACTCCCTTATCCTGTGGTATTGGGTGGTGGTAGTTTTTTGTTTAATTTTGGTTTTTTTGTGGGAAAACAGTAACCAAAAAAATCCTTTTAATTATTATAATGTTGTTTTGGTGCAAACCTGTTGGTACGTCATTCCTATTATTGTCATTTTGCAAAGGGTGCTTAGTCTTAATTATTAGATTTTAATGGACTGAATAGGTATATAGCGCAATTCTCAGTGCAAACTCTCATAGTCATCTGCACTGTAGCCATTTTAACACTGAACTCATCACAAATGCTATATGTATATGTATGAGTATACATATATACCAAATATATGGATCATTGTGAAATTTTTACAACTCCAAATGTATATTGCAAAGTGCATTTAATTCACTTACCTCTCTGTGGGTTATTAGAAGATTAATTCACTGAGTGAAGAATAACTTAGTGGGTTTTGAATTTGGAGAGCTTCTCAAATAATCAAAACTAAGATGTGTAACCTATGGAAAGACATTATTGTAAATTCTATGAAATCACAATATTCCACTATAGCTTCAATGTGCACGGCTCTAACTTCAGTCAGTAATACTGTTTGTGGCAGAATTTTAGCCATTGGTAAGACAGTGCAAAGACCTCTCACCAGAATGTGCAGGTGTACAGTACGTTCAGGTCACAAAACGATTTGTGCCTTAGCCTGAAATGATCCCCAGTTCCATAGGTGCTAATCTTTGCAGAAAAACATTATACTAACAGTGCAAAGGGGACTGGAATTTCTTAATACGTTGATCTTTTGGAACTTGATTTTTTTTTTTTTTACACAGTAAATGTTTTTGTTGGATTATTTGTTTGGGGAGTTTTAAATCTTTGTTGTTTGTTGAAATTGCTGATTATAAACCTACAGATTTGTACTTATTCAGAACTTTTTAAATGTTTATACAATAAAATGAGGAAACCTTTGATATGAATAACAAAATGGGCTTTTTAGCTTTTATTTTTCTTTACACTTGTGTTTGAAATAGATTAAATGTTGGTTCTCTTAGGCTAAGACTCCCAGGAGTTTTATTATCAGATTTCCCAGTTTAGTTTTCTTTTTGTAGGCATTTGGGAGGGTAGCGTACTCTAGGCAAATAGCGCTCAAGTTACTGTTTTGTCTGAACTCCTTTATTATGGAATACAGATGAGAAGAAAAGTTCAGATTTCATCCTAAAAGCACCATTTATGTCAGAGACATTTTCCTATTAGCTCTGGTTCAGTCTCTCTCAGGCAATCTGCTCTATATCCTTATAACTAGCCATCAGTGATTGTAAGCATAATGCATGGTGACAAGTAGGTCATGTACTCATCTTTTCTGTTACACGTTCTCCTCCAGAATACCATACTTAATATACAGCTAAATCTTGCTTGCCGTACTCATTCAAGGTTGTTCCTTTGAAATCAGTGCATCTAGTTACATAAGTAAGGTGAGCTGGATTTGTCTGTCTTTTTTTTTTTAACAATTCGTTTTAAAACTTTCTGAAAAGTAGAATTGCTTTCCATATTTGAACTGCTTAGATGTAAAAAAAATCAAAACAAAAAAAATACCTGTTGCATCGTTTTCTTAGTAGTCAAGGAGAATTAAGACTGATGTCTTTGATTCCGTACCAAAAATGTGTGATCTAACTAAAAGATGTTAGAACCTTAGTCATGTTATGTTGTTACAATATATGAATTTGAGCTGCTATTTTCATTGCAACACGTAGCTGTGTCAGAGGTTCATAAGTCATGCCCCAAACCTGCAGTTCACCAGTTGCAAACACAGTAGTCATGCATGATCAAGTTGCATGATGGCAGCCTCACCTTAGACAAACCCATGTCATGCTGAAGTAAATATTATTATATTAATGTAAAATTTTATAAAAAAATTAATATATGCTACCTATGATATTAAGATATTATGACATGTTTCAGAGTGGTAGCCGTGTCAGTCTGTATCAGCACAAAGGACGAGGAGTCCTTGTGGCACCTTATAAACTACCAAATTTATTTGGGTATAAGCTTTCATGGGCTAAAACCCACTTCATGAAGTGAAAAATAAGATATTATGACAAATGAAGTATGATCTTTGAAGATGCTTTGGTTACTCAAGTATATTTTTAGAAATATGAAAATCAGGAAGTTCACATTCTGATTATAACCTGTAAAATTGAGTAAGAATTTTAAAAACAATAAAACTTTAAATAACAATAAATTAAATAAACAAATGTAAATTTAAATAAATAAATAATTTGAATTTAAATCATTTAAATTTAATTTAATTAATTAAATAAATTTAAATTTGTTTATTTGTTAAATTTATTTAAATAAATTAAATAACAATAAAAACTTTTCCCTCCAGTAAAGTTCTTAAGCCAGTGCAAAACTTTTACATGTGAGTAGTTCCATTAAGTTATAGTTGTGCTTAAAGTGCTTTAGTGGGTCAAAGCCATAGTGTGTGAAAAAAAGAGTGGAAAATCTACGAATTAAAAAATGTAGAGGCAAAAGTAATTGCTGAGGAGGTTTTTTTATGCCTCTATAGCCCAAATATTTTTAAAATGATTTTAAAGAACAGTTTTGCAGAGAATAAGTTAAGATTGTGGTTGGTCTTTTTTTTTTTTTTTTTTTTTTTAATAAAAGTAGTTTTTTAAATCCCAGGATAAGAAACATGTTACATTGAAAAGTCGTAGAGAGTTTTTAAACTAAGCGCTGGGGGAAAGCCGACCGGTGCAGATGAGCACGTGGTGTGGATATGCCTTAGGGAATCTCCATTTATAGATCCTTCCCTATGTCCTAATGAGAAGGAGAAGATGGAAGATGGTAAAATACAGGTAGGATCTGATGAGAAATAGTCAAAAGAAAAAAAGTCCTATTCAGTTACCTCATGTAATGGCAGACAGCTAAAAAGTGACAAGTTTTTTAAGTGCTTATATACCGATGCTAGAAGTCTAAATAATAGGATGGGTGAACTAGAGTGCCTCTATTAAATGAGCATATTGATATAATAAGCATCACAGAAACTTAGAATGAGGATAATCAGTGGGACACAGTAATATCAGGATACAAAATATATTAGGAGGACAAAACAGATCATGCTGATGAGGGAATGGCACTATATGTGAAAGAAAGCATAGAATCAAATGAAGTAAAAATCTTGAACAAACCAAACTGTACCATAGAATCTCTGTGGATAGTAATTCCTTGCTTGAATAATAAGAATATAGCGGTGCGGATGTATTACAGACCACCTGACCAGGATGGTGATAGTGGCTGTGAAATACCCAGGGAGATCAGAGAGGCTGTTAAAATAAAAAACTCAACAATAATGGGGGATTTCAACTATCCCCCTATTGACTGGGTACATGTCGCCTCAGGATGGATGCAGAGATAAAGTTTCGTGACACCTTAAATGACTGCTTCTTGGAGCAACTAGTCCTGGAACTCTCAAGAGGAGAGGCAAGTCTTGACTTAGTCCTAAGTGAAGTACAGGTCATAATTATATTATGGTCACTATTACCAAGCGGTCCAAGAGGTGAATATAGCTGGACTACTTGGTAATAGTGACCATAATATAATTAATATTCCTGTGGCAGGAAAAACACCACAATGGCTCAACACTGTAGCATTTAATTTCAGAAAGGGGAACTACACAAAAATGAGGAGGTTAGTTAAACAGAAATTAAAAGGTACAGCACCAAAAGTAAAATCCCTGCTAGCTGCATGGAAACTTTTTAAAGACACCATAATAGAGGCTCATCTTAAATGTATACCCCAAATTAAAAAACATAATAAGAGAACCAAAACAAAGTAACAGAAGCAGTGAGAGGGGAAAAAGGCATTCTTTAAAAAGTGGAAGTTAAAGCCTAATGAGAAAAATAGAAGCATAAACTCTGGCAAATGAAGTGTAAAAATATAATTAAGAGGGCCCAAAAAGAATTTGAAGAACAGCTAGCCAAAGACTCAATACATTTTTGCTATTACTTTTTAAGTACATCAGAAGTAGGAAGCCTACTAAACAACCAGTGGGCACAGTGAATGATCAAGATGCTAACAGAGCACTCAAGGATAAGGCCACTGCGGTGAAACTAAATGAATTCTTTGCATCGGTCTTCACCATTGAGGATGAGTGAGATTCCCAAACCCGAGCCATTCTTTTTAAATGACAAAAACTGGTTGAAACTATAGTAAAAAACAAAATTGTCAAGCACACAATGAACACAATTTTTTGGGCAATAGTCAACATGGGGAAATCATGCCTCACCCATCTGCTAGAATTCTTTGAGGATGTCAAGAAGCACGTGGACACGGGTGATCCAGTGGATATAGTGTATTTAGATTTTCACAAAGCCTTTGTCAGGGTCCCTTACCAAAGGCTATTAAGTGAAGTAAGCAGTCATGGGATAAGAGGGAAGGTTCTCTCATGGATTGGTAACTGGTTAAAGGACAGGAAATAAAGGGTAGGAATAAATGATCAGTTTTCAGAATAGAGAGAAGAAAATTGTGGTGTATCCCAAGGGTCTGTACAGGTCCCAGTCCTATTTAACATGGTCATAAATGATCTGGAAAAGTGGGTAAACAGGTGGAAAATTTGCAGATGATACAAAACTACTCAAGATAGTTAAGTCCCAGGAAGACTGTGAAGAGCTACAAAAGAATCTCTCAGAACTGGGTAACTGGGCAACAAAATGGCAGATGAAATTCAATGTTCATAAATGCAAAGTAATGCACATTAGAAAACATAATCCCAACTAATATATATAAAAAATGATGGGGTCTAAATTAGCTGTTATTACTCAAGGAGATCTTGGAGTCGTGGATAGTTCTCTGAAAACACCCACTCAATGTGCAGCGTCAGTCAAAAAAGCAACTAGAGTGTTGGGAATCATTAAGAAAGGAATAGATAGAAAATATCATATTGCCTCTATATCAGGGGTCAGCAACCTTTCAGAAGCAGTGTGCCAAGTCTTCGTTTATTCACTGTAATTTATGGTTTCGCATGCCAGTAATACATTAATGTTTTTAGAAGGTCTCTTTCTATAAGTCTATAATGTATAACTAAACTATTGTTGTAAGTAAAGTCAATAAGGTTTTTAAAATATTTAAACAGCTTCATTTAAAATTAAATTAAAATGCAGACCCCCCCAAATCGGTGGCCAGGACCCGGGCAGTGTGAGTGCCACTGAAAATCAGCTCACATGCCGCCTTCGGCACCCATGCCATAGGTTGCCTACCCCGCTCTATATAAATGCATGGTATGCTCACATCTTGAATACTGCAAGCAAATGTGGTCACTCCATCTCAAAAAAGATATATTTGACTTGGAAAAGGTTCAGAAAAGGGCAACAAAAATTATTAGAGGTATGGAATGGCTGCTGTTTGAGGAGAGATTAATAAAACTGGGACTTTTCATCTTGGAAAAGAGAAGACTAAGGGGGAATATGATAGAGGTCAATAAAATCATGACTGGCCTGGAGAAAGTAAATAAGAAAGTGTTATTTACTCCTCATAACACACAAACTCGGTATCATCAAATGAAATTAATAGGCAGCAGGTTTAAAACAAAAGGAAGTATTTTTTCACGCAATGCACAGTCAACCTGTTCAAAAAAGAACTAGATAAATTCATGGATTTATGTCCATCAATGACTGTTAGCCAGGATGGGCAGGGATGGTGTTCCTAGTGCCTGTTTGCCAGAGGTTGGGAATGGGCAACGAGCGACGGATCACTTGATTACCTGTTTTGTTCATTTCCTCTGGGGCACCTGGCAATGGCCACTGTAGGAAGACAGGATATTGGACTAGATGGACCTTTGATCTGATCCAGTATGGCTAGTCTAATGGTCTTACATGATGTTGTTTAACGTGTATTAACGTGCTCTTAGAATAATGGTGTCACTGTTCAAATAATACTTTACTGTTTAGGTATTCAGAGATTGAGCCAAACCCCTTCTGAAGTCAGTGGGAGTCTTTCAGTGGTGTTTGGATCAAGTCCTAATAGTGCAAAGTGAAACTTTATTCCACACACTATATTTCTGAAAAGAAATTCACATGTAAAATCATATTAAAAATCCTCTTAGTGGAATGAAAAAAAGGCAAAAATAAGCAGTGAATAGTTAAAGGGAAAGCATAGTGCACAGTATGTCCTCCAGTTATTTAGACCAGTGTTTCTCAATGACTGGTTCGTGAACCGGTGCCTGTCTCTGAGATCTCCCTGACACAGTTTAGGAAGGCAGCAAGCCATTCTCTGGTATCAACAGGGTTGAGAAACACTGGTTTAGACACAGTGGGGCACTGCCTTTTAATGGTGAATTGAAAGGATTATTGTCTGCCAGAACAAGTTCAGTGTTGCTTCCTCTGTAGCAACTAATGTCTTAATTAACACCTCAGCAATTAAAGAACTTGAATTCACTGCCTTCCTTACATTAGAATGTTTTGAGAATATAATCTACACATCCCAAATTATTTATTTGTATCTCTATGTCAAGAAACACATTCAAATATATGGTTTTAAAATGTATTTATTTGTGATTTTTTAATTTTTTTTTTAGTTTGGGATCTTTGAGTGGAGAGCTACTCTGAAAATTAACTGTAAAATGGCATCATAGGCTTTCTATCTACATTGTCTCAGTGACTCTGAATCAAATGAGCTCTGCTTGCATGTCAAAAGACTTTTTAAACTGTCTGATTCTAGCTTAGTTTACAGTTCTGGAAGCGAAGCTGTATTCTTTTTGGCTTGTGCATCATTTGTAGGCCTGATATAATAATTCTGTAGGCCAGGTTCCACCCTCAGATCTGGACAACCTCATTCTTTTTTATGGGGATACACATTTGTAACCAAGGGCAGAATTTGGCTCTAGTAACTAGAACTTTCTTCTCTGATGTGTGAGAAGAAATAGAACTGAGCTCTCACCCCTTCAAAGCTGTAAAAGCTTTACACAGCTGACCAGAGGGAAAAAAGGAATATAAATATATTTTTGGCACTAATGTGACAAATGGCTCTGAATGTAAACAGAAAACATCGGTTGGGGTGCTGTTTTTGCACAGTCAGTTTTAAAAGAACCACACTTTAAACAGTCTATTGTGTATTGTATGTATTTTCTAATATTTTCTGTTCATCTTGCTTTTCCACATTATTATGTAGGCATTGAAAGACATACATAATGTTTTCCTTCCTAAACTAAAGTGAATTAGATTTATTTTGATTGTTTTATAGCTATACATTAATTTTATGTTGAATAATATGCATATGAATGTCTTTTAACAATTTATTACATCTTAATAAACATAGCCCTTGACTGTAAATTTGAGGGATTTTAAGAGGTAATATCTGGAGGTAATCACCTCCAGTTCAGCTGCTAGAGGAATACCTCACTCTCCCTGATTAGAGATAATAAGCTGGTTCAACCTCATTGGACTAACCCTGTTATCTCCCACCTGGTTCTTGCCTACTTTTTTATACCTGCCCCTGGATACTTCCATTGCATGCATCCGATGAAGTGGGTATTAACCCACGAAAGCTTATGTTCTAAAAACTTTAGTTAGTCTTTAAGGTGCCACAGAATTCTTTGTCACTATCTCCTGATTGTTTTCCAGTTCAAATTATGAAATATGGATAGTACAGTAAAAATGAAAGCGGCAATCTAGTTGATAGCACTAGAGGAAGACAAACTGAAGATTATAGAAAGTGACCCATCATTGTGCATTGTTGTCAGTTTCACTTTAGTCTTTAAACCTGACCAGTACAATAGTGGTATCTCCCTGGTGTGGCCTCCTGCTGCTGTTCCTAACGCTGAGCCAGAATCAGTTGTTTTCTGCTGATTTAACAGATTTGTGCCTCATAGAATATTACGGCTGGAAAATATCTCAAGAGGTCATCTGTCCAATCCCCCGCTCAAAGCAGGACCAACACCAACTAAATCATCCCACCCAGGGCTTTGTCAAGCTGGACCGTAAAAACCTCTAAGGATGGAGATTCCACCACCTCCCTACGTAACCCATTCCAGTGCTTCACCACCCTTCTAGTGAAATAGTGTTTCCTACTATCCAACCTAAATCTCCCCCACTGAAACTTGAAACCATTGCTCTTTATTCTGGGGTCTGCAGCCACTGAGAACAGCCTAGCTCCATCCTCTTTGAAACCCTCCATTAGGTAGTCGAAGGCTGCCATCAAATCCCCCCCTCACATTCTTCTTTTCTGCAGACTAAATAACTCCAGTTCCCTCAGCCTCTCCTCATAAGTCATGTGCCCCAGCCTCCTAATCATTTTTGTTGCCCTCCACTATACTTTTTCCAGTTTTTCCACATCCTTCTTTGGTGTGGGGCCCAAAACTGGACACAGTACTCCAGATGAGGCCTTACCAATGCCAAATAGAGGGGAATGATCAAGTCCCTTGATCTGCTGGCAGTGCCCCTACTTATACAGCCCAAAATGCCATTAGCCTTCTTGGCATCAAGGGCACACTGTTGACTCTTACCCAACTCTTATCCTTTTCTGCAGAACTGCTGCGTAGCCATTCGGTCCCTAGTCTGTAGCAGTGCATTGGGATTCTTCTTAAGTGCAGGACTCTGCACTTCTCCTTGTTGAACCTCATCAGATTTCTTTTGGCCCAATCCTCTAATTTGTCTGGGTCCCTCTGTATCCTTTCCCTACTCTTGAGCGTATCTACCACTCCTCCCAGTTTAGTGTCATTTGCAAACTTGCTGAGGGTGCAGTCCACACCATCCTCCAGATCACTGATAAAGATAGTGAACAAAACCAGTCCCAGAACCAACCCTTAGGGCACTGCCAACTAGGCATGGAGCCATTGATCACTACCCATTGAGCCTGACAACCTAGCCAGCTTTCTATCCACCTTATAGTCCTTTCATCCAGCCAATATGTCTTTAACTTGCTGGCAAGAATGCTGTGGGAGACCGTATTAAAGGCTTTGCTAAAGTTAAGTCTGTTGCTTTCCCCTCATCCACAGAGCCAGTTTCCTTGTCATAGAAGGCAATTAGGTTAGTCAGGCATGACTTGCCCTTGGTGAATCCATGCTGACTGTTCCTGATCACTTTCCTCTCCTCTAAGTGCTTCAGAATTGATTCCTTGAGGACCTGCTCCATGATTTTTCCATGGACTGAGGTGAGGCTAACTGGCCGGTAGTTCCCTAGTTCCTCCTTCCCTTTTTTTAACGATGGGCACCACATTGGCCTTTTTCCAGTCATCAGGGACCTCCCCCGATCGCCATAAGTTTTTAAAGATAATGGCCAATGGCTCTGCATTCACATCGGCCAACTCTTTTAGCACCCGAGGATGCAGTGCATCCGGCCCTATGGACTTGTGTTCATCCAGCTTTTCTAAATAGTCCTGAACCACTTTTTTCTTCACAGAGGGCTGTTCACCTCCTCCCCATACTGTTTTGCGCAGGGCAGTAATCTGGGATCTGACCTTCATGAAGACAGAGGCAAAAAAAGCATTGAAAACATTAGCTTTTTCCACATCCTCTGTCACTAAATTGCTTCCCTAATTCAGTAAGGGGCCCCACACTTTCCTTGACTTTCTTCTTGTTGCTAACGTAGCTGAAGAAACCTTTCTTGTTACTCGTAACATCTCTGGCTAGCTGCAACTTCAGTTTGTGACTTGGCCTTCCTGATTTCACTCCTGCGTGCCTGAGCGATATTTTTATACTCCTCCTCAGTTATCTTTCCAATCTTCCACTTCTTGTAAGCTTCTTTTTTGTGCTTAAGATCAGCAAGGATTTCACTGTTAAGCCAAGCTGGTTGTCTGCCATATTTACTATTCTTTCTACATATTGAGATGGTTTCTTCCTGCAACCTCAATAAGGCTTCTTTAAAATACAGCCAGTTCTTCTGGACTCCTTTCCCCCTCATGTTATTCTTCCAGGGGACCTTGCCCATCAGTTCCCAGAGGGAGTCAAAGTCTGGTTTTCTGAAGTACAGGGTCCATATTCTGCTGCTTTCCTTTCCTCCTTGTGTCAAAATCCTGAACTCAACCATCTCATTGTTAAGTGCCTCCCAGGTTCCCATCCACTTTTGCTTCTCCTACTAATTCTTCCCTGATTGTGAGCAGCAGGTCAAGAAGAGCTCTGCCCCTACTTGTTTTCTCCAGCACTTGCACCAGGAAATTGTTCCCTATGCTTTCCAAAAACTGCCTGGATTATCTGTGCACTGGTGTATTGCTCTCCTAGGAGATATCGGGGTGATTCAGATCCCCCTTGAGAACCAGGTACTGTGATCTAGTAACTTCTGTTAGTTGCCAGAAGAAAGATCTTCCACATCATCCCCCTGGTCTGGTGGTCAGACATCACCCTTGACATCACCCTTGTTGCTCACACTTCTAAACTTAATCCAGAGACTCTCAGGTTTTTGCAACTCCCCCACCTTTTCTGCCCTGCCTGTCCTTCCTGAACAGTATATATCCATCCATGACAATACTCCAGTCATGTAAGTTATCCCACCAAGTCTGTGTTATTTCAATCACATCATAATTCCTTCACTGTGCCAGGACTTCCAGTTCTCCCTGTTTGTTTCCCAGGCTTCTTGTATTTGTGTATAGGCACTTAAAATAACTTGCTGATCATCCTGCTTTCTCAGTATGAGACAGAAGCCCTCCCCTTTTGCGCTCTCTTCCTCATCCTTCCTCCCAGTATCCCACTTCCCCACTTACCTTAGGGCTTTGGTCTCCTTCCCCTGCTGAACCTAGTTTCTTCATGTCATGTAACAACTTTCCAGATCTTTGCCTCCCATCCTCCTCTCTACCCTCACTTCCCAAGTTTCAGCTGGACAGAGGGATAAATTCTTAGTAGTTCAGGGAAGTAACTACTACTGGTAATCTGAGCACACTTGTTTGCCAAAGAGCCCTGTAGCTAATCAGCTCCTCGTTCTTCAACAAACTAGTTTGGATTTTAGAGAACAGAGAAGTACTTTAAACACATTTAAGTGGGGGGAAAACATACATTTTAAGAAGGTAATTATTAGAGGGATATGAATCAGTGTGTCCTTGAAGAAAATAGTAATGGTAGGATATAGTAATTAAAGCAAGTGAGTTAAAAGCAAAGTGTTTTTAAAAGAGCAGACTCCAAACAACCAAATCCCATTTATGACCATTATTGTATACAGTCCTAAATTGTATTTTTTCCCCACGAGCTTCAGTTTGGCTGCTCACATCCCTATTCAACGAAGGTAATCAACTATTAGAAATGGATTCCCAGTCCATGTGTAGAAAATGTTTAAAGTATTTCAGTAATGGCTGTGTCCAAACAAAATCTTTGGCATGTTTGGATATATTTCAAAAATCTGTAGGTGAACAAGTTTTGATTTTGATGATTATGTATTGGTTTGGGACATTAGCTTCTTAAAGGCCATCACTCTTCCTTATGGCCTTGTGAAAGAGCTTATGAGCAAACACCAATAAAATAATTAACATTTTATTAATATTGGTACAGCAGCTATAGGAGAGAAATTTTCAAAAACAATCCACATCAGAGTAATTTTGCATCCATTGAGAACAATGGTAAGGTTCAGGCATTGAGGGCTTTGAATTTCCTACCCCTAGCTATAATTTTATGTACACACACCTATACTAGCCCTTTAGGACAATTTGTATACGTCTTTGTTTGAAATGCATATTACTGTTTTTAAAGTAGCGGTATTTTTAAAGGTACTAAGTTCTTGGTTTAGACTAGAGCATACAGCTCGTTGAGTCAAATTCTGCCTTCATACATGCAAAGTTCTGTTAAAAAAAATATAAAGATATACCTATCTCATAGAACTGGAAGGACCTTGAAAGGTCATTGAGTCCAGTCCCCTGCCTTCACTAGCAGGACCAAGTACTATCTCTGACAGATTGATATTGATTTCAGTGCGATTGCACAGGATATGAGAGCATAATTTTGTTCATTATGTCTAGAGCAAGAGCAAATTGAGAGTTTTTTGCATGCTTGTACATGCATACCATTTTCATAATGCATCCCCCATTCCTGCTTTATATTAAAAGAAAAACTGCAGTGAGTAATTGCTCAATCTTAGTATCATGTGTTCTGGCTTGATGTCGAAGATTTAAAGAGGCTCTATCAACTAGGTACAAAAATCTGCCTTTCTTAAGTAAAGTAATTCTTTTGTAATATCCATGGATACTGATGCCTGCTTTTTAGTGTAGGAATACTTCAGTGGGCCATCATCTGCCCAGAACAGAAACCACACAAACACTTGGATCTTATTGCCACCAACTTATAAATATTTAGCATGTTTCTACCTTAAACAGATGCTGAAAATGGTGGGTACTTCCTGAACTACTATTTGGATTCTTCCATTATCCTTTCTCCACAAGAACAGGTTACAGAGCCATCCCATGACTTGCCAAAGGATTTCCCCATTGCTGCTCTAGTAGAAGTACATAATGAGTTTGTAATAGGTTTCTGAGAGATCTGAAGTTGACACGTGCATTTGTAATGAATTTAAATCCCTTTTGCTGACTGTAACAGGTGATAAGTGCATTTGTCATAAACTTTTAAAGTCATATTTCAAATAAAAAAAGGTTCCTAAAAAATTTGTGTGTTATGTGAGATTTTACTATCTTTTCTAGAAAAGAGAAGATTGGGGTCCTAAACAGGTTGCCACTATTTAAAGAATTTGCCAGTAGTCAATCCTGCATACTATAAAACTGCAATTGTTGTAACATCTTCCATGACTAAGTCATTACTTATATCTCAGTGACACAAACATGATAAACACTCTTTCCCTACACCCCAACAATGCACAAAGACACAGAGGAGAATGGTCCCTGCCTAGAGGAGCTTACAGCCTAAGAAATGTATTGTATTTAGACCTAGTTTATCCCTTTTCTAAAAATCAAACGTGAAAGAAAACACCTGGTACCTACATTTTTGAATGTATATATTTTCAGACTTCATTAGTTGAATATGTCTCTGATTTTCGTAATCTTACATTGATATCAAGAAAAATAGCATTTTAAATCAGATAAAGAACAAACATCAATTTAGATGAATTTCCTGGGTTTCTCCCCAGATTTTGAGCTGGTAACATGAGTCAATACTGGAACAACTCATTTGAAATAGGCTGCAGGAAATTATACCTTGTTCTCCCCTTGTCTCTGAATATTATTGCTTCCATCAAGAAGTAGTTGAGACCACAATATCTGGAACAGTTGCAGCTGCTTGGTGCTAATTTCTGAGTGCATAGAAAGTCTTTATAATTTCTGTGGCACTTTTGCTGCACTTTCTTAATGTTAAAAAGGGTAATTATTTTCCATCTCATTTTAACTTCCTTCATTCATATTTAAAGGCAAACTTCCAGTAACTCATTTCCCTGCAGTATTTTCATATGTAAAAACAAATGTTAGCTGTTGGTACTTTCCTGTGTCATAGGTCTGATAGATTAAAAGCAATTGAAATTAAACAATAGGCACTTGATAATGATTTTGCTTAAGTGTGTTAATAGTTAACTTTACAGCCTTGATAATACGAATCTCTTCCAGGTGACGGAGTACAGTTGAGTTTAGCTTCCTGCATTTGTCGGTGTAAAAATATGCATCTGCGTCCTCATCATTGTCATGCTGCAGTCACTCAATTAAGTGGTTTTGTTTCCTGAGCCAAACAAACAGCAACCATCTCTTGCCAAAAGTGTATCAAAAAGCTCATAACTGGCTCTCCTTCAATCAGTTAATCTCTGCTTTTTATTTTTTGTTAAAAGATATTGGGTATCTCATTTATAATTTTGTTCCTGTGGGCTGATATTTTTGAATGCATATAGTGTAGGAGGTTTTTTTTTTTAACGTTGTTAATAATTTGACTGCAGGAAGAGAATCTGTCGGAAAAGCTAGTGTTGAATATAACAAAGGTCATAGTATGTGCTGAGATTACACAAAGTGGATTTTAGAGTGGGAGTGCCAGTGTGGAGAGGAGCATTAACTGATGTCAATTTGGAATCTGTTTTATAGTCACAACAGATAATCCCCTGAAAATAGGAGTTTATAGTGGGAAAGATAGTTTATCATTTAGAGAACATTGTAGAAATTCAAGCAAGTTTCAGAAGAGCAATTGAGCTGTGTCTTTGGAGAAATGAGCACTTGCTGTACAGCCCAGTGTTCCAGTATTAGCTCTGAGGCAGTTTGGTCTAATGGACTGAACACAGATATTGGAAAAAAGAACTCCTGAGTTCCAGTTCTTAACTGTCACTGATTTGCTATGTGGCATGGGGCAAGTTACTTAGCCCCTGTTTCCCATCTGTAAAACAAAAGTAATAATACCTACATACCACTGTGGGGTATTGTAAACATGGGTTAGTGTTTGTAGAGCACCTTGAGGATGGAAAGCATTACATCTTTAACTGGAGAGTTGTGTCCAGTTCTGGGTGCTACATTTCAGGAAAGGTGGACAAATTGGAGAAAGTCCAGAGAAGAGAAACAAAAATGATTAAAGCTCTAGAAAACATGACCCATGAGGGAAGATTGAAAAAATTGCGTTTGTTTAGTCTGGAAAAGAGAAGACTCAGAGGAGGTGTGATAACAGTTTTCAAGTACATAAAAGGTTGTTACAAAGGAGGGAGAAGAATTATTGTTCTTAACCTCTGAGGATAGGACAAGAAGCAATGGGCTTAAATTCCAGCAAAGGAGGTTTAGGTTGGACATAAGGAAAAACTTCCTAACTATCAGTGTGGTTAAGCACTGGAATAAATTGCCCAGGGGAGTTGTTGAATCTCCATAATTGGAGATTTTTAAGAGCAGGTTAGACAAACACCTGTAAGGAATGGTCTAGATAATACTTAGTCCTGCCATGAGTGCAGGGCACTGTATTAGATGACCTTTCAAGATCCCTTTCAGTCCTATGATTCCATGAGGAGTGCTTAGTATTGGTTCAAAGATATAATCCTCCAGAATTTGACTCCTTATCAGAGGGAGGGTTTAGGAAAACGACATTTTACTTTGTCTGAAAAATTGTGGTCATGATGATTTGAATAATACATGTCCCTGTCTTTGGCCCCACAAAATAAATCATGTAGAGCAAAGCGTCTTTGTGTGGTTATTTGCTCTCTGTACCATCCAGACCCTTTGAATTATTGAAGAATGCTACAAGATTCTCTTCTCCCTAGCTAAAAATTCTGTATGCTGCAATGTTACAAGATCAGTTTCATTTGTTGAAACCAGTAAAACATTTAGTTCAAATATTTAACAAATTTTGTGGATTTAGAGAGCCAAAAGGGGAATATAGTCTGTAGTCCTTGTACGTCTAGCAACATATTTCCCTCCTCCACAAACACAGATACTGAGATCAGATATTCCACCAATTCTGAATGCATGAAATATTTTTCCATTCCTTCCTCCCCCACTTCGCTTTGCTCTCTGCTTTCTAGAGATTTGATTGTTTTCTGAAGGAATACTACTACAATAATGTGTCCTACCTTGTCTCTGGGGCTAAAGAGAATTCTAATTTTAAAAATGGAAAATGTAAAAATGTACTCTTCTATAAAAGTAATCCATAGTGATCACTCTTTAATATAATAAGGGGGACCTGAGCCATTTTATTAATTCCTATCCGGTTTCTGTTCAATAGCTCAAACTATATCTGCCAGCTAATAGCTCAATTGTATAGATTACTCAATTATTCCAAGAGATTTCAGTTTGCTTGAAAATGTTTGTGTGTCAGTTTTTTTGGCATTTTTGAAGTAAAATACGTTTACAGTTATTGCCTAATAATGTTTACATTGCTGGTAGGCAAATAGGCTTTTTTAGACAAGCCATTATCATAACATATCTTTTCTCATTTCCCAATCCATCTTCCCTTCCTTCTCCAATTCTAGGCCTCTCAATGGACCACCCTCAGCTCTCTTTCTTCGCATTGAAGAGTCCACAGAGCTTGAACCCCACATTTCAGGTGAATTTGAACCTAGCTGGCCAGGGTTCATCTCCTCTTCTGAGTCCTGTCCTGAGCGATGCTGGCAGTGCCCGGATAGAAGAGGAAGAGGAAGTAAAACGCAAGGTAAGGCAATGGCACTACAGAGAACCTAAGCAATGAGTGAGGAGTGTGTATTGACTTAGAATGGATTTTGATACAATTCTCTGTTTTTTCTTCATTACTATTAACAATATTCATTGTGCTAATACGAACTTAGAGGTAGTGTTTGCAAGCTCTTACAATCAAAATTCAGTGGGAGTAGGTTGACCTTTGGATCCCAGAGTCTTTCATTATAATCTCTTGCCAGGATAGTTCTCCTCATTGCTGTTATTGGAGTCAAATTTGTGGTGTTAAGCACAGCATAATCCTTGTCTATGGACAGTCTTGTTGTATTTAACATTGTCAACTGATTGGACAGTCCTTGTCCACACTAAGTGCTTAATGTCATGTTAAAAATTTGTTCTAACCTGATTTAATTTCCCAGGGCTACAGAGCTAAAGTTTGTTCACCTACAGGGTATGGGGCAAAAGCGACTTAGGCTTTATCAGAAGGTGAAGTTAGAATAGGGAGCTTTCACTTACTTTTGATGGTTGGTGAGTGGATTGTTTTTGACACTCTATCAGCTAACAATTATTTTGTTATGTGTCTTTTAAAATTTTGAGCTGCACTCAGTTTTATGACAGGCACTTCATATATAAAAGGAAATAATAAAACAATCGTGACGTGTGTGTGTGTGTGTGTGTATATATATATAATATTTTACACACACACATATATATAATGGCACTCAGTCTTTTTCCTTTTCTGTCACATATACCTCTTTTTTCAAAAGTGTAATATCTCAACAATTTGCATTTCCTTTGGATTGAAACTCATTTATAACAGGTTTTATGCCTTGGTGTGAATTTTTGTTGCTAATTGATTTTAAGCATAGCCAACTTCTGAGAGTTCTAAAGCTTCCGTTTCCTCTTGAAAATAATTTCTTAAAATGAAACTTGTCCAGGATGAGACCTTAAGTTTCATGGTAAATTTTTTACAGGCTGTTTATGAATACCTGGAAGATGGAGATTTAGCTCTGGTCTACACTACGAGGTTAGATCGAATTTAGCTGCATTAGATAGTTTTTATACTCAGTGCGTCTGCACAATCTACCCCATTCCGTTGACCTAAGGGGCTCTTAAAATTGACTGCAGTACTCCTCCCCAGCGAGGGAAGTAGCGCTAAAATTAACTTTGCTAGGTCGAATTTAGGGAAGTATAGATGCAATTCAACAGTATTGACCTCCAGGAGCTATCCTAGAGTGCTCCAATGTGACTGCTCTGAACAGCACTTTCAATTCAGATGCACTAGCCAGGTACACATGAAAAGCCCTGGGAACTTTTGAATTTCATTTCCTGTTTCGTCAGTGTGGCGACCATGCAATCCCAGAATCGCAAATGAGCTCCAGCATGGACTGAATGGGAGACACTCAATCTTATTGCTGTATGGGGAGAACAATCTGTGGAGGGTGAACTCCAATCAAAAAGAGGAAAAGCTAATATATATGCCAAAATTGCCCAGGGCATGTTGGACAGAGGCTACAACAGGGGCACGCAGCAGTGCCACATGAAGGTTAAGGAGCTCAGGCAAGCCTACCAAAAGACAAAGGAGACCAACGGTCGCACTGGGTCAGAGCCCCATAAATGTGGCTTCTATCATCAGCTGCATGCCATTCTAAGGGGGGACCCTACCACTACCCCACCACTGTCCATGGACACCTGCGGCGGGCGGTGTGATGGAACAAGAAGGAGGAGGAGGTGGAGGATGCACAGTAGGCAAGCAGAGAATGCATTCTCCCTGGCAGCCAGGATCTTTTCATCACCCTGGAGCCAATACCCTCCAAAGGCAGGTTCCCGGTCCTGAAGCGGGAGAAAGCACCTCTGGTGAGTGCACCTTTGTACGTACACTACAGGGTTTAAAAGCAATTGTGTTTAATGTTTGATTTACCCTGAAGACTTGGGATACATTAGTGGCCAGTACAGCTACTGGAAAAGTCTGTTAACATGTCTGGGGATGGAGCGGGAATCCTCCAGGGACATCTCCATGAAGCTCTCCTGGAGGCACTATGAAAGCCTTTGAACAAGGTTTCTGGGGTGGGATGCCTTATTTCGTCCCCCATAATAGCAGCACAAAGCATGGCAGCGAATGGTCCTTGGATTTTGGTTGCATTCAAGCAACATTTGGTCTTTATTCTTTCTGTGTTAGCCTCAGGAGAGTGATATCATTCATGGTCACCTGGTTGAAATAGGGGAATTTTTGTAAGAGAACAGTCAAAGGAGCCCATTCATGCAGGGCTGTTTGCATTTGACTAAAAGGGATCATCCCTGATAATAGCCTCACGTTGGGGTGAGGAGTGAAGGGATCCCATCGAATTGCCACGCGGTGGGATGTGGGGAGGGTTGTGCCACATATCCACGTGAAAAACCACAGCCCCTCCTTTTAAATAGCCAACCCAGCTGGCATTGCTTGCTATGGGAAAGGAAGGCGCTGCAGTTTGAAACCATTTTGTGTTATGAAGGTGAAAGAAGCCAACCCCAGGTACCCTTTGGCTTACAATGGCTGCCGGAAACCGAATTCTGTTGCCCAGCCACTTGTGATGTCTCACCATTCTGGCAGACACTCAATATAAAAGGCAAAATGTGACCTTGTGCCTAAAGCATATGTGCTGTCTGTTGTGAATTGCTTGATTCACTGTGGAAGAGTCTCCCTTTTGTTCTCATAAATGTATCTTCTTAAATTCTACTCTCCCTTTTTATCCCACCACAGGTGCAAATGTTTCTACTCTCCCCCTATCATCTCTGTCCCACAGGTTATTGCAGATTAGAAGGGGGGGAAAATGCACTCGTGATGACATGTGTTCCAAGCTCATGCAGACCTCCCGCACTGATAGGGCACAGCTGAACTCATGGAGGCATACAGTGGCAGAGTCCAGGAAAGCATTAAGTGAGCGTGATGAGAAGAGGCGTGATGCTGAGGCTAACGGGGGCACAAACAGACATGCTCAGGCGTCTGGTGGAGCTGCAGGAAAGGCAACAAGAGCACAGACTGCTGCTGCATCCCCTGTATAACTGCCTGCCCTCCTCCCCAAGTTCCATATCCTCCTCACCCAGATGCCAAGAACGTGGGGAGGCTCCAGGCACCCAGCCACTCCTCTCCAGAGGATTGCCCAAGCAACAGAAGGCTGGCATTCAATAAGTTTTGATTTGTAGTGTGGCTACAATAAGCAATATAGCCTTGCCCTTTCCCTCCTCCCCCACTCCACCTGGGCTACCTTGTCAGTTATCTTACTTTTTTTTTAATCAAATAAAGAAAGAATGCATAGTTTTAAAACAATAGTGACTTTATTTCCTTTGCCAGCTGTGATTGAGCCGGGGAGGGTGGTTGGCTTACAGGGAATTAAAACCAACAATGGAGGTGGGTTTGCATCAAGGAGAAACACACACAACCATCACATTATAGCCTGGCCAGTCATTAAACTGGTTTTCAAAGCTTCTCTGATGCGCAGCACACCTAGCTGTGCTCTTCTAATCGCCCTGGTGTCTGGCTGCTCAAAACTGGCCACCAGGCTATTTGCCTCAACCTCCCACCCTGACATCAACATCTTCCCCTTACTCTCACAGATATTGTGGAGCACAGAGCAGGCAGCAAAAACAATGGGAATATTGCTTTTGCTTACGTCTAACCTAGTCAGCAAACAGCACCAGCAAGCTTTTAAAAGTGTAAATGCATGTTTTGCTCTTGCTCAGCTGGTAGTTGAATTGCTCCTTACTATGTCCAGGCTGCCTATGTACAGCTTCATGAGCCATGAGAGCAAGGGGTAGCTAAGTCTCCAAGGATAATTATTGGCATTTCAACATCCCCAATAGTAATTTTCTGATCTGGGAAGTAAGTCCCTTCCTGCAGCTATTCAAACAGCCCAGAGTTCCTAAAGATGCGAGCGTCATGCATCTTTCCCAGCCATCCCACACTGATGTTGATGAAAAGTCCCTTGTGATCCACCAGTGCTTGCAGCACCATTGAGAAGTACTCCTTGCAGTTTACGTATTGGTTGGCAGGATAATGTGCAAAGTGTTTACAATGCTCACAGCAGCAGTGGTGAGCTGACCAGGCTCCATGCTTGCCATGCTATAGCATCTGCAAGGGTAACCCGGGAAAAAAGGTGTGAAATGATTGTCTGCCATTGCTTTCACGGAGGAAGGGAGGGGAGGCTGACGACGTACCCAAAACCACACGCGACAATGTTTTTGCTGCATCAGACATTGGAAGCTTACCGATATTCCAATGGGCAGCGGAGACTTCAGGGACTGTGGGATAGCTACCCACAGTGCACTGCTCCGCGAGTCGATGCTAGCCACAGTATTGAGGACACACTTCGCCGATTCAATGCACTTAGTGGAGACACACACAACTGACTGTATAAAATTGCTTCCTAAAAATCTACTTCTAAAAAATCAATCTAATTTCATTGTGTAGACATAGCCTTACAATGGGAATACTAATATAAATGTGTAGGTGTTGATAGATGCTCTGTAATTTTATAGAAATATCAGGGCATGAAGGTCACTTAAGTTCTTATATGATAAGTATTGTCTTGTATTTTAAAATCATAGTTCCATTTAGTAAAATTAAATCATTGTACAAGTAAAGGTAAGTCTTTCCCAGCATTTCTCTAAATTACGGAACACTTGTACTGAGTCTGAAAATGTTCAGTAGCCTTTAGTTTCTCATTGCTTTCATGTGGCACCATGTGCTTGCAGAACTGCAGTGTTAACTCTTTCTTGGCACTTGCATTGGATTTCAGGAAAAGGAAAGAAGCTCAGTGGTGGGGAAAGAACAATAGGATTTGAGAGGGAAAATAGAAATAGCGCTGCAGTTGGCATCTGACAGACAATTTAAAAGATGTCATTACCATGCCTGCTCTGCAGTATAAAGGGCATTAGGTAAGGGTTGATATACTATCTAGAGTAATAAATACCTTTTTTGCTGCTTATAAATATTTATTTTCAAAGAATACTGAAATGTTAAAGGGTCTTTGACAGGAGCATTCAGAGGTGTGTAAAGGTTAGAAAATAAACTAAAAAATATGATAAAGTGGAGCAATCCTCCGCCCCTCCCCGCTACATTTTAGCTTGGAAATGTTTATAGTGGCAAGGAAGCCACACATCATCATTCGTCCATTGCTGCTGCAGGTACTGTGTGAGTTCTCTGCATGCTGGTTCCACACCATATGCCCTTGTTCCATATAGGATGGGTGCAGAATGGAGCAGATATGAGCAGAATGAGATATTCAGAACTAATGCCAGGCACTTACTAAAGCTGCACTTTATAAGGTGGAGGAGAGAGAAGAAGAGTGGAAGATTGTGTATGAGGAATGTTTGAGGAAGAGAACTCAGATTATTAGTTCTTCAGGGCAGAGACCATCTTTTTGTTTTATGGTCATACAGCACCTAACATGATGTTTGGAGCTACTACAATACAAATAATAGCAGCATTAGAGGAGACAGAAGAAAGTTGGATAACTTTGATCATGTCAATAATGAGGAGAGCCAGTCCATGCATGAGGGAGGGCAAAAACAATAGTGAGGGCCTTAATTACCTGGCTTACAAGAGGAAATGTGGATCTGGGTGGACCATGTAAATCTAAGGCCTGGTCTATACTACAGAGTTAGGTTGTAGGAAGCCACCTTATGTTGACCTGTTAAAGTGTATGTCTTTATGCCAACCTAAGTCGCCTCTAATATCGACTTCTGTAATCCACGTCTGCAAGAAGTGTAGCACTTAATTCAGTTTTTATGGGTTGACTATGAGGTAGTGCAGATACAATGTTGTTTAATTTGACTTAATTGGCCCATCTATAGTGCTCATCTGTGACACCTCTGGAGATCAGTCTCAACTCTGCTGCACTGCAGCCAGATACACAGGAAATAGCCCCTCCCCTGATAAAGCCTTGGGAATTTTTGATTTCCCATTTCCTGTTTGATCAGCATTGGGAGCGTGCCAGCTTGAGCACAGCTGATCTTGGAGACTACCTACCTAAATGCGCTCCAGCCT
Source organism: Dermatemys mawii (assembly GCA_007922305.1). Lineage (NCBI taxonomy): Eukaryota > Metazoa > Chordata > Testudines > Dermatemydidae > Dermatemys > Dermatemys mawii. The sequence continues at coordinate 1,253,602 of ML677407.1, forward strand.
GGTTTGTACAGGAGGAGGTGAATCTCATTGCTGTGTGGGGAGAAGACTCTGTACAGGCTGAGCTCTGATCCAGCAGAAGAAATGCTGACATCTGTGCAAAGATAGCTCGTGGAATCAGGGAGAAGGGCTACACAAGGGACGCACAGCAGTGACTTGTGAAAATAAAAGAACTTTGCCAAGAGTATCGGAAGGCAAGGAAGGTGAACAGTTGTTCTGGTGCTCAATCCCACACACACCAGTTCTATAACGAGTTGCATGAGATTCTTGGGAGTGACCTACAGTACCCGCACAAGCAACATGGACACCTCACAGGTGTGAGAGTCTAGGGACAACAGGGAGGATGTGAGGATGTTATGATGGATGAGGAAGAGGAGGAGAAGGAGAATGGGAGACAGGCAAGTGGTGGACCCATTCTCCCCAAGAGCCATGAAATATTTCTAACCCTGGAGTCTTGTGGGTCACAGGACATCAAGGTGGCTGACCATGATGCCAGGGAAGGCACCTCTGGTGAGTACACAGTGTGATAGAGGAGGGTCAGGGAGCTGCGGTAGAGTGCTTGAGGGGAGATATATAAGGTCAGAGCTAATTGAGGCGTGGCTCCCTGTGGACTAGGGAAGCTGGCAGCAGGTTGATTGGAACACCTGCAATCAATTAAGGCCCTGTTAGGAACCTAATAAAACCCATGCTTCAGATAGACAGGGGAGGAGGAAAGGAGTTGGAGCAGAGAACAGTTAGCAGGTTGGAGCAGTTTGCAGCAGGTTGGAGCAGTTTGCAGCAGGTTGGAGCAGTTTGCAGCAGTTGGAGCAGGTTGCAGCAGTTGGAGCAGAGAGCAATTTGGATGAGTTGGAGCAGTGAGCAGTTTGGAGGAGAGTTTGGAACGCAGAAGACCCAGACCTTAGGTAAAGAGACACCTGGCTTGTGTAGAGAGAGGGCAGGAAGCCCCACAAGCTGAAGGGTAGGAGAGGGAAGTAGCTCAGGGGAAGGAATAGCTAATTCAGGTGGTTTATCGCTATTCTCAGGGCCCGTGGGCTGGGACCCAGAGTAGTGGGTGGGCCTGGGTCCCTCCCTCTCCACTCCCCTCCTCTAGGATACTAGTGGGGCAGTTAATACCCTGTTCAGGGGCAAGAAATAGCTCCCTGAACCCCCCCCCCCCAAGAAAAGAGAGTGCGGGACCCAGCATAATAGTGCCAGCAATTTGCCACAACAGTTACAATCAATGTCCAATTAAACTTTAGCGGGGGCACACATTCAATGGTATTGCATATTTACTTTGATGTGATTCTCTGCTTACAAGAGGCTGCTCCAGCTACGCAGAGAGTGGTCCCCGGAAAAGATTGTTCATGTGCACTGGGATAGCCTGGGAATCCTCCATGGATATCTCTACGAAACTTTCATGAAGGTACTCTGCAATCCTTTGCAGAAAGTTTCTGGGCAGAGCAGTCTTATTTCTTCTGCCATGGTAGGACACTTTCCCATACAACTCCTGAATTAATTCTGCTGGGCATCATTGTGGTACACAGCATAGCAGCATAAGGACCAGGTCTATATCCAGAGGCTTGCGGCATCTTCTTCCTTTCCACCTGTTACCCTCAAGAGACTGATATCTCATAGGGTTGCCTAGAGGAAATGGGGTAAGTTCTCACTGAAAGTGATTTTACCAGAGAAAAAGAGCATGTAGACCCCCCACATCCCACCCCACATTCCAGATTGCCAAACCACGGGGCCTCTAGTGTGCTTTTACTGTGCTCAGCATGGGTCGGCAAATGGTTTAAGTGGCTGATGGGGGACTGGGACCCCCACATTTGAGATTCTTCAATTTGGGAGTGAAAATCTCTCTCTCCCTTCCCCTCCTCCTCCCTCCCCCGCCCATTCATAAACAGCTTCCCATTGTTTGACTAGCTACCTCTGTTCCTGACATGAGCCTGCCATAAACTTCATTAAAAGTGTGGTCACCCATGGCTTGGGAGTGGGAGCTACTCACCATGGCTGGAACAGCAAAACGGCACAGTGAATGGTTATAGATTCTAATTGTTGTGTCTTGTACCTAATGTAATAAGGGTGGGTTTTTTATGAAAACAGCCTTGCTGTGGGAATATTCCATGCATGTACAATGGCCCTTTTCTTTTTTCCCATGACTGACAGCTGGAAATGTGTCCTTTCGCGTGTTATTAACACCAGAAAGCAGACTTTTGCTGTTTAGAAGGAAGGGAAAGAGAATGTAGGAGGACATGTTCACTGAGATAATGAACGCCTCCGGGACAGCTGACACAGAGCTGAGTGTGTAGAGTATTTCACTGTCTAAGAAGTTAGACAAGGATATGGAGAGCAAAAAAGCTTCCCATGAGCATGAGTGTACGGCGCAGGATGAGATGCTTTGGATTATGAGGGACCAGTTAGACATGTTGAGGCATTTGGTTGAACTGCAGTGTAATGGGGTTCCTGCAGGGCCCTCCTGGCTCCTGCCCCCGCTTGTCCCAGAAAGTCACTGGGAGACCTTGTTTGCAGTGCTCACCTGTGCTTTATTTTACAAGAGGTGCTCCCACCACCTTTACAGCACAATCTATATACAGTTCCTTTTGGCTTGACTCCCAGCAGGAGAGAAGGGCAAGCTATTCCTCCCTGCTTTCCTTCAGAGCAGCTTCCCCTCTTCCTAGCACCTCCTACTTGCCATGTGCTTTCCTGTCCAGCCCCCTCTGACACCCCGCCCCCGCTTCCTTCCTCTGAAGCTTCTATCCAGCCCCAGCATGCAAAGGCAGCAGCTGTTTCTACTTTGCCAGTCAGGGCCAGGTGGCCTCCCCAGCTCCAATTTACCTTTCTTAAGTGAAGCTGGAGTGACAGAGGGTTTGCTAAGCAGTTCTCCTGCTAGTACCGTCACATGCAGGAATAGAAGCAGGAGGGATGGACTCCCTCTGCAGACCCTGATGGACAGCAAGCCAGCATCACCTGATGCAGTTACCTTCCCCAAAGTGTTCCATGAGGTGTGGGAGGAAAGTCTATTATCCCTTTCACTTAACTCAAGGGGAGGGTACAAGGAACAGAAGGCACCCATTCACAGAACTTTGAAGTTGACTAGAATGTGGTGAAAATGTTTCTCCCATTCCAACTTTACAACCCCTTTTCCCCAAGGCTAATTTTTTTTTTTGTTCTCCCTCTTTACTTATGCTTGTTAAATAAAGTAAATGGATTCAAGAAGTAAATGTTCTTTACTGAGTAGACGCTGTGGGCTTGGCAGGGGCGGGGTGGTTTTACAAGCAAAGGGAAGCTTTGAGAAAGCACAAGGCAAACAAGCAGCTCACATTATTGTGACTCATTATTTAAACTGCTTTCAAAGCCTTGTGGATACATAGTGCCTGTGCTCTTCTTACTGACCTGGTGTCTGGCTGCTCACAAATGGCTGCCATGCGATCTGCCTCAACTGTTCACCCCTGTGGAAAATGTTTCCCCTTTTTTTTTTACAGATGTTATGAAGCACACAGCAGGCAACTATAACCGTGTGGTTGTTCTCTTCACTAAGGTCCAACCTTGTTAGTAAACTTCTCCAGTACCCTTTTAAACAACCAAAGGCACATTCGACCACCATTCTGAACTTGCTGAGCCTATAGTTCAGGGGTCGGCAACCTTGCAGAAGTGGTGTGCCGAGTCTTCATTTATTCACTCTAATTTAAAGTTTCGTGTGCCGGTAATACATTTTAACATTTTTAGAATGTCTCTTTCTAGAAGTCTATAATATATAACTAAACTATTGTTGTATGTAAAGTAAATAAAATGTTTAAGAAGCTTCATTTAAAATTAAATTAAAATTAAATTAAAATGCAAAGCTCCCCAGATCGGTGGCCAGGACCTGGGCAGTATGAGTGCCGTTGAAAATCAGCTCGCATGCCACCTTCGGCACCCGTGCCATAGGTTGCCTACCCCTGCTATAGTTGAACCATTTCTTACTGCTGTCCAGACAGCCAGTGTATGGCTTTGTGAGCCATGGGAGCAAGAGGTAGATTGGGTCCCCCAGGATAACTATAGGCATCTGAATGTCGTCAATGTTCGTTTTGTGGTCTGGAAAGAAAATCCAGGATTCCAGCTTTTTAAACAGTTCCTAAAGATGCGTGCGTCATGAACCTTTCCTGACCATCTACACTGATGTTGGTGAAACACCCCCTGTGATCCACCAGCACTTTCAACACCATTGAGAAGTATCTCTTTCAGTTTATGTACTCTTTGGCAGGGTGGTCTGGTGCCAAGATGGGGATATGCATGTCATCTATCACCCCAATGCAATTAGGGAACCCCATCTTAGCAAAACCATCCACTATGTCCTGCACATTTCTCAGACTCGTTACCCTTTGTAGTAGAAGTTGATTAATGGCCCTGCACACTTGGAGCACAGCAGCTCCCACAGTTGATTTACCTACTCCAAACTGATTCTGCACTGACCAGTAACAGTCTGGCATTGCAAGCTTCCAAATAACGATCACCACTTGCTTTTCCACTGTCAGAACAGTTCTCATTTTTGTGTTGCTGAACTGCAGGGCAGGGGAAAGCTCTGCACAAAGTTGCAGATGAATGTAGAAGATGGCTTTCTACATTCAGAAGTTTGAATCATAGAATATCAGGGTTGGAAGGGACCTCAGGAGGTCATCTAGTCCAACCCCCTGCTCAAAGCAGGACCAACCCCAACTAAATCATCCCAGCCAGGGCTTTGTCAAACCTGACCTTAAAAACCTCTAAGGAAGGAGATTCCACCACCTCTCTAGGTAACCCATTCCAGTGCTTCACCATCCTCCTAGTGAACTGCTTTCAACTACCTGAAAGGGGGTTCCAAAGAGGATGGATCTAGACTGTTCTCAGTGGTACCAAATGACAGAACAAGGAGTAATGGTCTCAAGTGGCAGTGCGGGAGATTTAGGTTGGATATTAACCATGTCCGTGACTTTTCCTAAAATTTACTACTGTAAGCTTAGAGCTCTAATTGTGTTCTGTGATATACTGAGCACTCACAGTAATTTAAAGAGGAGAATAATGAAGATGACTGGATTGTAAAAAATCTTGTTTCTCTTAGCAGAAATTATTCTAGCGATATATAAGGAATTAGTAAGGTCACATTTCAAATGTCATGTATTGTTCAACCTGTTTATAAATAGAATACTTTTAGAAATGAAAAAAAGTACAACAGAAGGGACTCAGAATGTTAAAGGAACTATGAGATCTCTATTCTTCAGAAAGGTTAAAGAAACTATGGTGTACTGTGGAAATATGAGAGGGAGTTCCACTGAGGTTATATTGCTTTTTGAAGGGTATAGAAAGTTGATAAAATAAGGCTCTTTAGCTTAATGTCAGGTAAAATTATGCAAGATGATTATAGGTGTCTAAAGTAAAGCTACCAAAGGGCCAGATTCTCAAGCCTTACTCACATTGACTAGTTTCTTATTCTGCAAGTAATCCCGTTGAAGTTTAATGGGATGACTCCTGGAGGAAAGCGCTGCTGAACTGGAGTAAGGGTATAAGAAATTACAAGAACTTGGGGATTTCTTTACATCAGTAGGAGTCAAGACCTAAAATAAACCACAAACAGGAGCAACAAATACAAAACAACCTAAAAAGGAGCTAGACAAGTATTTGGAAGAAATAATAATGTTGTAGAATGCGCCCATCATAGAGCGTACCTAAGAATGATTTTCCAACAATCCATTAAAATGTTTTGCACGAGTGCAGTATTAACACACCAAATTGTGCATGTAATATATACATAGATTTCATCTGTTCAGTTGTATTGGAAGGTGCTTCCAGTCATCGTCATAGGGATCACTAATCCCAGTAGTAGTGTCAGCTGTAGTTTATCACTTCTGGCATTTACTTCTGTTGCACCCATATGGTCTTCTCTGTGTTCCTGTTGCCTGCCTTCAGTACAACAGGATAGTAGTGAGGCTGTGTGATGTATAGTATAGCGTATGCTTTTCTGGTGGCATAATTTTAATAACTATGAGATTCTCTAGAGCAGGGGTTCTCAAACTGGGGGTCATGACCCTCAGAGGGTCAGGAGGTTAATTACATGGGGGGTCACAAGCTTTCAGCCTCCACCTGAAATCCTGTTTCGCCTCCAGCATTTATAATGGTGTTAAATTAAAAACGTTTATATATATTTATAAGGGGGGGTCGCACTCGGAGGCTTTCTGTGTAAAAGGGGTCATCAACACAAAAACCCCTGCTCTAGAGTTTCAGTGCCCCTTGATACTTTTATATCAGTAGAATTAATTGAGATGGGGTTACCTGAAATAATGCAACTGATTTTATTTTTAGTAGAGGGAACCTTTCTTCTTTTACTTGGTATATATGTAAGAAAGGGGGGAAATAATTTTTAAAGCTGTAATACCATTAAGAGGAACAAAGAGATAAATAGGTTCTCAGTTGATGTAAACTGGCATACCTCCATTTAATTCAATGGAGTTGTATTGGTTTACATAAATTGAGGATCTTGGGCACACAACAAGTTGAGTTAAGGATAAAGTGGTGTCTAAACCTGAAAATGTGATCAGACCCTCAATATTACTTAAGAATTTTTTAATAATATATATGTTTAAGCCAACTTGACTTTTGATTTGTTGCAACCACAGAAAATCTGTTTTCACCATTTCCTTCCTTCTGCTTTGATGTCCATTCCCCCTCCCTACCCCACTTTTAAATACCCATTTGGGGTTTGGAAGAAACTGATTCCAAATACAGTGAAACAAAATGATTATTTCAATGTTTTTTTGGACATTGGACAAATGGCATTGATAAAACTGAAGGTAATTCTTAAGTAAGATTTCACTGCCTTTTCCAGCTGGCCTTACTTAGGACCTGGTGGATTTCTTTGTTTCCCGTACAAACTCTTACAACCCCAGTCAGTTGTACCTTTGCACCTTATCTGCTCAGCCTAGGGATAGAATGCATCTGCTTTCTTAGAACAAATGATATTAAAATTTAAAAGTCAACCATCATGAAAGGCCCAGGATCTAGCATCTGCATTTTAAACCTATGTATCCATGTTGATTGAGCAGTGTACTACCATCATCACCCCACAGCAACAAAGCAACAAGCATTTCGATTGTTGTGGCTTCTCAGCTAATTTAGCATCACCTTTGAGTGAATGGAAGCAGAGTCATTCGGAAACTGCCGAAGCACTGATGCTGTTGTATTAGAAACACAGGTCATACTTACATTTATTACAGAATCATTTAAAATCTGTCAAAGCTGAAATAATACCTTCCCCACTTTTGTAAAGTGCTTTGAGATTTTGGAATGAAAAGTGCTATATAAGTGTAAGGTGGTATTGTTATCTAATTTAGTTTAGAGGTTTCTTTTAGACTCAAATAAAAAATACTTTACAACAAATTTGTTTGAGAAATTCAACACTGATCTGACTACCAGTGCTTTGAAAATGAAACATTCCAATTCGGAGCAGGAAGCAACAGTTTTGCCGAAGTAACGTTGCTTGAATTCTCCCCAGAGAGATACAGTGACTGGTTGAAGGTGAGTTCATGATTAAAAATAAGAAATGTGATATATGTGTGTTTAAGTCTAATTGGTAGTTTTCTTTTCTTTCAGCGATATCCAACAGACAAGGTGTATTTCATAGCAAAGGAGATTCTTGCTACTGAACGAACATATGTGAAAGACCTAGAAGTCATTACAGTAGTAAGAGAGTTAAACTTTCTATAATGTTCTTGTTCCTCAGACTAAGGTTTTAACCATTAACTTGAAAAATAGAAATTCTTCTTCGAATGCTGTCCCTATAGGTGCTCCACTTCAGGTGTTGGTGCGTTCTGCACCATCGATCAGAGATTTATGGTAGCAGTGTCTGTGTAGGTCACATGTGTGCAGTAGACATCTTGCGGTGCCATGGATGCCGTGTGTAGCACTCAGAAGACCTGAACCATTCAGTTCTTTCCTAGCTGTCCTCCATTGAAGACTGAGCTCAGGGGCAGTGTTCGGCACTCTCGCTAAAAATAGCAGTTTAAGTAGTTAGAGTTAGTGATAGTTTTAGTAAAACAAAAAAAGTTTGCGTTCCCAGTTTACCCTCCCCGTAGTTTCCCCACACCGGGGTTGGTTAACTGTTAGATGCCTGACTCCCCAGGCTTTAAGCAATGCGGCTCTTGCTGTGAAGCAGTGCCTGTTTTGGACGGACACTTTTTGTGTGTCCGATATCTTGGGGAGGCACATATCCTGCAAAAATCTGAAAGCGAGAGCTCTGTGTGACTGAGGATCTCTGCTTGAAAATGATACTGGTGGAGAAATCTCTCCAACCAGAGCCAGACCGACAGACCTCCTCTCCGGCACCTCCCTCCTCCCCCACCCCCCCGCCTCCCAGAGGGACAGGAGACATACCTTCTTCTGAAAGACTGAGGAATAAGGTGCAGATATTTCTGTGGAGAGCACCACAGAAACTTAGGTGGTCTCTTGCCAAGTTGCTACCGACACATGCTCAAGTGAGCACTTATGATGTTTTGGGCACCACCGAATCCCAAGCAAAGGAAACAGAGTCAAGGCACAGACAGTGACATGACTCCTCCTCAGCACTGAATTCACCCAAAAGGGACTCAGTACCGAGCGTCTCGTCAGGCACCATGCCTCTGCCCCCAGCACCAACATTGCAGTCGGCACTGGCTGAGAAAACCAAGTCAGTACTGACCACGCCAACTAACCCAACACAACAACTGACTGCACCAGCGTTGACACCGATAAGAGTTCCCTGACGGTACTGATATCAGAACCATCACAGAATCTACAGCAACAGAGTGACTTGGCTGCCTCGTCGGCACTGTCGTCCCCACTACTCAGTATTGAGGGCTCTCTTGTAAGTTACAGAGGAGATTGCCATACTGCTCATGACGCGGTATACTTGTCCAATGGAGATGATGATGATGTGTGGTAACCATGCTCTTTCTCGCCACACCACTCCTCACCAAAAGACCACCGACCACCCTGGAGCCAGATGGGGCCTAAATACCCTTACAACCATCTAGTTTGTGATACAGACCACCATGGATGTATCCACTGATGGCCTTCCCAATGCAGTGGACACGTTGGGAACCCTGAGTAACTTACCATGGCCCCCACTCTAGGCCACCCATGGCTCATAGAGGCAAGCTGAGGTCTAATCCCAAGTCTCCCACCCTGCAGCCAAGTGAGACTCAGGATGTTGGGGATAACACAGAAATGGGCACTGATCAGGAAGTAACATCTCCTACTCACAATTCTTCCTCTTCCCTGCATCGCCTATCTCAGCAGATGACTTCAGACAGTTTCAGGAACTGTTTAAGCAAGTCGACCAAAGCCAGGACATCCCATTGGAGCAAGTGCAGACAAACCAACGCAAACTGGTACAAAGTTACAACCTTCATCTACTTCCAAAATTACTCTGCCCATCAGTGATGCAATTTTGGAGCCAGCAGAAACAGTCTGGCAGACTCTGGCCTCAATTTCTCTGACATGCAAAAGGACAGATAGAAAGTGATAAGTTTTTATAGGGGAAAAGGCAACATACCACATTTATTGAGAATAGAGCAATTAGCATATGCTTTTCAGTCACACACATACGCAAAGAGACATACCATGCACACAGTCTCACCAGTCAATGTTTATAGTTACCAATCCAGAGTCTGGCTCAGTCTAGTGGCCAGCCAGATTGGTTGCAGAGGGGAGCCGGGGCTCTGTTGGTCGCGATCTGATACTGCTGGAGTTGTTGGCAAGACAAACTCAAAGCCCCATGGAAAAGCACCCTGTTCTTCTAGTCCTTTTTCTCCATTGAAGTCTATGGATTTTGCTATGTCAGTTTGACTGGTTACTTCTCAATGGGTGTTACCTTTGATGGCCCAAAACACCTCCGGGAAGGTCATCCTGTCTGGCTTCGATTTAATCAATTATCTTGTGTTTTAAAATACCAGCCTTCGTCTCAGGGTCATCAGTCTGCCCCTTCTCAATAATGGATGTGCGTTGATGGTTCTCTGGCATCTTTAAGTCTCTTCAGTCTCTTCACTCCTCCTTCCTTGGCCATCTGGCTTTAACAGTGGCCTTCACACCTTATCTTTTCCTGATGCATGCATTCCTCATTCACACAAACAGTTCTTTGCAGAAACTTTCAAAAGGTAACAAATAGCAGTGTTTTATGTTGAAAAAGAAAGGCATCATAAATTAGGCCTTACTAAATCTTTTCCTGCACTGGGATGTAGGCCTTCGAAATTTCTCAAATCTAATTAACATAGACACAGACAAGTTCCTATCTGTTACTTACAAGGCATGAATAAAAAGAAAATGACTATTAGTATCCACTATCCTATTCATTTATTCTTGTAAGTTAATTCTTACTATAAAACATACACTGTATATAGTCAAAACATAAGCAGTTATATAGCACAGTACCCATGGTTCAACACCTGCCAAGTGGGTGGACTTGTTCTCCTCTCTCCTGCCTCCCAACTCCTTTGTAGTCGATACTGCTAATCAGCGTGGCAAACAACAATAGTTTAGATTGACCCCATAAGATAAAGAACCTCAAGAGGCTCAACCTCAAGAGGCTCGACCTCTTTGGGTGAAAAATTTGCTTGGTGACATTACAATTCGAAATCATCAACTATTTGGCTTTGCTGGCAAAATAAAATTATGATAATTATCAGAAACTTAGGTTGTTCTCATCAGAGCTCCCTGAGCAGAAACAACCACAATTTCAAGCCATTGTAAATGAGGGTCAACTTGTAGCTAAAACAGCCCTCCAAGCATCTTTGCACATCATGGTCACGGCAGCCAGAACCACGGCCACAGCTGATGTCATGCACAATCCTCTGGCATACCTGAAGAACTCCAGACCAGGTCAACGACCTACCTTTCAACAGAGAAACTGTTTTTGTCTGTGACGGATGAGGTGCTACACTCAATGAAAGATTCTCAAGCCACTCTTTGCAAGACAATGCCAGCCTTATAAGTGCATTCCTCTTTCAGCCGGCAGCAACAGAGGCAATACCAGAATCAAAGACAATGCCAATGTTTGCAGCGACAGAGAGCACCTCAATCTCAACTGTTGACTTCTCAAACAGTTCCACCCAAACAACAATTTTGAAGTTTTGGTCAAGGGTGTGGATGACCTCCCTCATCAGGCAGTACTTACACCAGATCCGTCCCCATGCTTTGGTCACCAGCTTCAATCATTCTACCACATCTGAGCATCAGTAATCATGGACCAATGGGTGTTAGAGATCATGGGATTGGGATATACCATGTCCTTTACCTCCCAACAATCTACCCTCCTCTCTTCCCTGTCCCTCTTCAGGGAACCTTCTCACAAGCACCAGTTATGACAAGAAGTCAATCATTTTCTGCAACTAGATGCCATGGAATGAGTACCTTCACAAAACAGAGGGAAGGGATTCTACTTTCTGACCCAGAATAAGAATGGGGGATGGAGACCCATCTTGGATCTCAAGAAGCTCAACAAGTTTGTATGCACTCACAAGTTCAAGATGATCACATTGGCCATGATACTTCCAGCACTGCAAAGTTTCCAGCCTTTGACCTCCAAGATATTTATTTTCATATTACCATACACCCCACTCACAGGAAATTTCTGCAATTTGCAGTAGCACACAAACACTTGCAGTACAGAGCACTACCATTCGGCCTGTCTACTGCACCAAGAGTTTTCTCCCAAGCTCTAGTGGTAGTAGCGGCACAGCTACGCAAACAGGGAATTGTGATTGTCCCTTACCTGGATGATTGCCTTATCAAAGACTCAGCTCAACAAGAAGCACTGGGCACAGTCCAGACAATGCTAGCATTCTTCAGGAATCTAGGGCTACAGATAAACTCTTCACCCTTCCTTCTTCCTTCTGGTGTCAAGAAAAACACGTTGGCCTCCTCAACACTGCTACCATTGGTGCTGGAATGCCTACTAGAGCTGAAATGCTCAAGTTTAGCAACAAGCTCGATCGAAGTCCACCTCACAGCCATTACAGCCTTCCATCACAAGATTGATGGGACCTCAATCTTTGTGCACCCATAGTTAAATGTTTCCTCATGGATCTCCAGACATTTTCCCAGATGTTCGCCAACCTACTCTGGCCTGGGACCTCAGTCTGGTATTAAAAGGACTCACCAGAACACTATTTGAAACGCCTGTTCCCTCCTACACTTGATTGCTATTGCTTCCTCCAGACGGGTGAGTGAGAGAGGGACTCTCATGGCTGATCCTCCCTACACAATATTCTTCAGAGACAAGGTCATGCTATGTCTGCACCCAAATTTTCTACCAAAGATAACATCATCCTTTCGTATGAACCAACCAATCCATCTTCCTACATTCTATCCCAAGCTTCACAAGTCTCCAAAAGAGACTGTCTTTCATACATTGGATGTCAGAGGCCATTAGCATTTTACATGGAAAGGACCAAACCTTTCCAGAAATCTCCTAGACTTCTCATTTCTAATACTAAGCATTCGAAAGGCTGCAACATCCACTCACTGTCTAAATGTTGAATGTTACATGCATTCAACATTTGCTGTCATATTCGGAATGCGGACCTTCCTACCATATCAGAGTACATTCCGCAGGATCAGTTTCAACCTCTATAGCGTTCCTAAACAATGTTCCGATACTAGAGATTTGTAGGGTGGCCACTTGGACCTCTGTCCACACATTCACTGAGCACTATGCAATCACTCAGGAGTCCAGGGCTGATGTCATAGTTGGCCTAACCATACTTACCTCTACGATTCAAATGAACCTGAAGTCCCTCCTTCCTTCTGAGGAGCGCTCCTTTACAGTCACCTGTAGTGGAGCACCCACAGGGACAGCACTAGAAGAAGAAGAGAGGGTTACTCACCTTGTGCAGTAACTGAGGTTCTTCAAGATGTGTGTCCCTGTGGGTGCTCCACTACCCACCCGCCTCCCTTCTACTTTGAAGTTCGCTGCCAGGACTCTGTGATGAAAAAAGGACCTGGAGGGCTTGGGTTGTGTGCATGCTACATGCAACACCAATGACACTTCAAGATGCCTACTGAGCATGTGCAACCTATATGCCTACTGAGCATGTGCAACCCACAGGGGGACACATCTTGAAGAACCTCAGTTACTGCACATGTAACTGGGAGTCGCCTACAGTGGAACACCTATAGGGACACTACCTGAAGACAAAGAAGATGTTACTCACCTTATACAGTAATGATGGTTCTTCGAGATGTTTGTCTCTATGGGTACTCCATGACCTACCCTCGACTTTGGAGTTTTGCTAATAAACACTGCAGTAGAGAAGGTACTGAGAGGGAAATGCCTGTGCATGTTAGCTAGCCTTGTGGCAGGTGAGGCAATGCACATGTGCAGATGAGATGGACTGCTATTGAAATTCTCTGATCAGCAGCACAAGGATGCATGCACACCTACAGTGGAGCATCCATAGAGGGGGCACATCTCAAAGAACCATCGTTACTGCACAATGTGAGTAGCTTCCTCTTTCACCTGTGAAATTCTAAACTGTACATAATATATCTGACATACTTGGCACCTCAAGGACAGAAGATGTGTTCCCTTCCTCCCTGTGAAAACACTGGGAACTAAAGATATTAAGAAAATATATAATACAAAGCAAAATGTCTCCAACTGCTGAATAACTCAATTAACTGTTAGAAGCTTTACAAAAGAACCATTACATTAGTGTTGAAATAAAAGCAGTTATACAACACTGGTTGTTTGAAAGTTCCAGAATCACATAATTTACTGTGGTTGTAGAATGGTCTATCTGCATCTTGCCATTGGAACATGGTGGAATATGCCTATGGCTGGGACCAAATGACTTGCTTCAAATTTTTGAAGCTTGGTGAGGAGAGAAATTGCATCTTTCTTTATATTGTTAGATGATCTCTTCCCTAAAAGTTTCCCCTTCCCTTCTGCTCTTTCTCTCCCCATATCTTCAGGAGCTAAAATTCAGATGTCTGTTAATAACATTTGACAAATGACCATTATTTATATTTTCTCCTCCAGTGGTTCCGCAGTGCAGTCATCAAGGAGAATGCCATGCCCGAAGGTCTGATGACACTGCTCTTCTCTAACATAAACCCAATCTATGAGTTTCACCGAAATTTCCTGAAAGAGATGGAGCAGAGGCTAGCACTCTGGTAAGAATTAATAGTGCTGTATGCTCAGGCAAAGGCTGTAGATGATCCTTCAAATCTGTTCAAATTGGCACTTCTGAAATGCTGTAAAAGGAATAAATGAAGAGGTGTTTTTAAAAATATAAATTAGAGAAGGGGGAAAACTACAGTTGGAATACTCTTAATAATTTCATGCATTATTGTCCCCACAATCCCTCAGATTTCTACAGGTAAATTATATAACAGCATACCTAATCGCCCTTTTTGTGTGTAGTTATGTACTCAGCATGCACAGATGTGAGTTTTTGCAGCAGAACCCAGTGCTCCCTGTTCCAAAATGTAGACCCCATTTTCCTGGCCCTAGCAAAGAGAAGAAACACGAGGTCAAAAGGATAATGGTACATGTTCTTTGGGGTATTTTACTTTGTTGGGTTAAAGTATCTAAAGTATCTATTTAAAGTATAAAGTAACTGGAAAACAAATGTTTCTATGAATAAAAGATGCATAAGCAAGCTATTAATTTCTCACAGAACAGCTTTTCATATTTTAGAGAAGGGATTCCAGGACCAATGACCTGTTGTGTTATTTTTCTTGTAGCTCAAGACATAGCATACTGGAATCCAAGTAGCCATCATAGGTCCAATGTGCTAAGTTCTGTTCATGGAATGTAATTGATTTAGTGATTCTTTTACCTCTTTAAGGTAGCAAACCAAATTTTCTCTGGATTTCATGACTTGGTTGTTGTGCTTCAGCTTGTGAAGATTCTGCCATAGAGGGCATAAACCAAATAATTGTATTCAGTTACAGCAGCCTCGTTATGAAATAGCAGATGTGAACAAATACAGTGTACAAGAACTAACAAAAATAACTCAAACTCAGATGGTACCCTATCAAGACTATATTTACAAATCTCTGAACAGTTATACCAACCTCATCATGAAGTTAATTTCCGATCCTTTCCTCATGTGGTTGTGGAGTGGTTGTGGTTGGTTGTTCTTTTTCTGTGGCTACCATATTTGCTGTTCCCCATGATTTCAACTGACGTAGGAAGCATGTGGGGGTGGATGGAAAGGCAGAATACTACTCTTGTCGTCTTTTGTTATCCAAAAGTCATCTTTAGTACATTCAAAAAATTGTTTATCCAGAGCCCTCATTTTAGTACAGTTTCTCATTCCATTGTTTATGTTTATTTCAGGGAAGGACGAGCCAACGCTCACGTGAAAGGAGATTATCAACGGATTGGAGATGTCATGCTGAGGAACATGTGCATGCTGAAGGTAGAAGAGTTGAGTCCTGAAAATCTGAGATTTTCAATTCAGCATCACTTATTGACAGGGTAGTAGTTCCAGTTGTAGCATTTTCACCCAACTCAGTGATGTGTAAATTAATTGCTTATGGTTTGTAAATCACTTTAAAACCAAATTTAACAGGAGACTATTTGCAGCAACTAACACCACTGCCATTGTATTTTATACCACCTACATCTAAGACCAGGTAAGAGCTGGCTGCGCAGAAGACTAAGCATTTGTCTGCATGAGGAAATTAAACAGCATAGATATAAAGGAACAGTTATTCTACTATAGCGATGCCAGTATAACTCTGCTTTTTTTTTTAAACTCTGGAATAATTATTCTGGAATGAAATAATTTTTATTCAGGAATAGTGTTCACACACAGTTATACTAGCATAGTTGTAGCAAAATAATGATTCCACTATAGCTATACTGGTTAATTTCCCCATGTAGACAAGGAAATTCCCAGGACACCTCTGCCCGTTCTGGTCATTCCGTAGATGCAATTACTGTTTTCATATTGAGGTAATTTGATGTCCCTCAGTCATATTCTTTCCATTTTTCTTATCCACAATATACTGTGGAAAAGTAAGAGTATATTGGCTTCCTCGGTCATTGGAGTTATCCGTATCTGCCTGATTGATCTATCTTCAGATTGTTTTTATAATATGAACTATAAGAGATGGTTAAAAATATCATGATTTTGGAGTAACCAGTCTCTACCATAGTAACTGATTTCTACAGAATTTTGTATCCTGTGTCTCAGTGAACATCTGGCTTTGTATGATTTTTGTGGTGGGTGGGTATGGGAGGAATGTCAGTCTTGCTGTTTTTAAACTGCCTTAACTTTGGGTTCCATTCCAGGTTCTGGAGGTGTGTGTGGGCACAAATCCTTTTGCCAGTCTCTTCCCTACTCTTGGCTCCTCGACCCTGTCTCCACCCTTCTGAGTTCTAGTCTCTCTCTTTCGGGCTTGCAGTCAGTCCCGAAGCTTACGCTGCTTAAACTGATTTTTCATTTGCTTGCAAATTTTACACATGTCCACACTGCCAGTACTAGCTCCTTTCTCTTCGATTGTTAAATATTATGTACACTCATCGTAGATTGTACACTGTAATTATTACTAAACAGCAATAGCAACTGTATTATAACTTTTAATTTGTTCTTTCCAGATCAGTGTTACTGTTTTGTATGGCATATACTCAAAAATTAGGAAATGCCAGAATTATGGCTGTCTCTGCAACCCTCATTCAGCTAGTCCCTTGTGTTATACGCATTATGATAGTCATTAATTATCTGATCACATACCGATTTTTCCAAAGGATGCCTGTGTCTCTTAATGAACAATTATTCAATATTTCCTTTTATCCTTGTTGTTTAACATGTGTCCCCAGGCCACCCTGTGAGATGGAGTGTCATCTATATTTTAGAAATTGGGAACTAAGGCACAGATAAATAAATATGAAAAGTATCTCTAAATTTTGGAATGTTCCATTTGAAACACCTTGGACCTGATTTTTCAGCATAATTAGCATCATATATCACTTCATAGAGAATCATAGAAGATTAAATTTGGAAAAGACCTTAGGAGGTCATCTAGTCCAACCCCTTGCTTAAAGCAAGACCAACCTCAACTAAATCATCCCAGCCAGGGCTTTGTCAAACCATGCCTTAAAAACCTCCAAGGGTGGAGATTCCATCACCTCCCTAAGTAAACAATTCCAGTGCTTCACCACCCCCCTAGTGAAATAGCTTTTCCTAATATCCAGTCTAGACATCCCACACTGCAACTTGAGACCATTGCTTCTTGTTCTGTCATCTGCCAACACTAAGAACAGCCTAGCTCCATCCTCTTTGGAACCCCTCTTCAGGTAGTTGAAGGCTCTTTCCCCTTTTCATTAGGTGCATCCTATCTCTTCCTAGCAATCCTTCTTCTTGGAACAACATCCCATGGTCGAAGAATCCAAAGCCCTCTCTCTGACACCACATGTGTAACCATGCATTTCCTTCCCTACCTAGACCTTTTCCTTCAACAGGGAGGATGGATGAGAACAGGACTTGAGCCTCAGATTCCTTTATCCTTCTTCCCAGAGCCACGTAGTCTGCATTGACTCGCTTGAGGTCATTCTTGGCAGTATCGTTGGTGCCCATGTGAAGAAGTAGGAAGAGATAGTGATCTGAAGGCTTGATCAGTCTCAGCAGACACTCTGTCACATCCTGAATTCTAGCTCCAGCCAAGCAGCACACTACTTAAGTCTCCCAGTCTGGATAGGAGGCAGATGGATGACTCGGTCCCTCTTAAGAGAGTGTTCCTGACCACCACCACTCATCTCCTCCTCTAGGGAGTGGTGGTTGTGGATCCTCCATCTTTAGGACAATGCATCCCATGCCTTCTGGTCAATGGGGTCTCCTTCTGATCCCTTCCCTCAGATGACTGTTCAAAACCATTCTCCTCTATAGTACCTATGCAGAGAGCCTGAAAACAGTTTGTTTCTTCTATCTGAATTGCGGGTACATGGGGTCTCCTCTTTCTTCTTCTGGAAGTCACTTGCTGCCAGTTTTCTTCCCCATTCTGTACTCCCCTCTCTGGTTCTTCAGCATGCTGTGTCTGCAGTACCAAATGCTGGCTTCTGTCAAAAAAAAAGTCTTCATTTTCTCTGATGCAACACAGGGTTGATACTTGGGTCTCTAGTCCTTTAACCTTCTCTTCCAATATGGATACCAGCTTGCACTTCGTGCAGATGAAGTTGATTCTACCCTCTGGGAGAAAGACAAACTATATGCTATATGTTCAAAGCACTGCTCTCATTCATTTCATTTGCATCTGAGTGCTTAGCACTTCTGCAACTCAGATCCCAGGGTCTCAAGTCAGGCACCCAGAAAATGAAGAAAGAGCCATCAGTGATCACGTGTGAAAAGTCTGGTTTAAATGACTAGCCCAGGATCACATAGGAACATTGTGTCAGAGGCAGGGATAGAATCCAGTTCTCCAAGGCAGCATCCAATGCCCTAACCATAATACCCTCCTTTTTCCCCCTGCAATTCCATGCCTCATCACTACATACCATGCAAATTCTGCAACAAATGAAGTAGGGATCCTACAGACAACAGCCTCCTTTGCTGTACAGTGCTGACACATCCCCAGAGCAGGCCTACCCTGTGCACCAAATGAGGCAGGTGTCCTGTGGAAAATACAGTATGTGAACAGATAATTAAAGACTTTATCATAATGCATACATACAAGGGAGGCAAATTGCATAAGCTGAGATTCAGGAATCTTGGGTTCTGTTTCAGGCTTGGGAGGAGAGTGTTCTCTGTCTTCTTCGGTCCCCCTCAAGCTTGACCCCTTCTATCCCAACCCCTCGAACCTGTCCCTGGACTGGTCTCTTCCACACTCCTGTCTCCTTATCCCAGTTTCCTCACCTTAGGCTTCTCAGCATGGTCACAGTTGTCTTGCCCACTATGTCTCTCCCTTTTGGGCTCACTGTCAGAGTCCCAATCTCACCCCCACACCTCAACTCCCAGTTCCAGTTTCCTTGCCCAGGCAGTGCCAGTTCTCCCCTCCCAACTCCTCATCTTATCTCTTTCCACTCTTCCCTTCCTAGCCTCTGCCCTCAGTCATATACATGTCTCCCCATCACCACCATCAGTGCCCAGTATCGTCCTTGGGCTCCTCGTCCAATCTTAGTCTCTGTCATCATCTCCGTGGCTCCTTATCCCAGTTTCTTTGCTCAGCGAATCCATTCTTCCCCAGCTTCTTGACTGATCTGTCTCCTTGGTCCTCAATACCCATTTCCCCCACCCCACCCCATCCCATCCCATCCCATCCTCATCTGGTTTCAAATCCCAGTCCCTTTATACAGCCAGTGTTAGTCTCACTTTTGCTTCCCAGCTTTTAGTCCAATCTCACAGTTCCTCCCCGAAGCTGGCTCCCAGTTTCCTCTCTGGTTCTCTCACCCACTCCTGGTCTCTCTCACAATGTCTCCCAGCCTCGCCTCCATCCTGTTCCCCAGCTCCCACTTTCAATCTCCTTGCCCAATCAGTACCAGTCTCACCTGTCGTCTTGTACCAATATACTCCTTTCTCTCCCTCCAGTCCAGCTCTTGTGCCCTTGGCATTAGAGTCAGGTGGCTTCCTCCTCCACTCTACCTGGGCATCATAGAATCATAGAATATCAGGGTTGGCAGGGACCTCAGGAGGTCATCTAGTCCAACCCCCTGCTCAAAGCAGGACTAACTCCAACTAAATCATCCCAGATACAGCTTTGTAAAGCCTGACTTTAAAAACCTCAGAAATAGTTGAACTGTTTTGACTGCAAATTTCCAGAAAAAAAATTCAGTCTGAGGCTCCTCAGAAAAAATTTCAGCCCAAACAGTTAAAGTTTGGCAAAGGTATAAGCAACTGAAAATAGGGTCTTGTAGTGAGAAGTGTCAGGCAACCTTAATAATAGGCAGTGCTACCAACGCCACCTATAAAATATAAGTAATAGCTCTGTCCAGAGAACAAAAGCCAACTAGCCATGTATTGATATATTTATTAGAGATTTTTAATAGAGCATTTATGATATATGGTATTGCGAACGTTTATTTTTTTACCAACAGTCAGGGCATATGCAGTTTTTGTTTACATCGTTCATGTTTCAGTATTGTAAATAAAACTGAAGATCAGGGACAAGGGGATGCTAGAGTTTCTTACTGTCCACTGGGTAAATCTAGACCATGTTAAGGGGTTTTCCCCAGTTTCTAGTCATTCCTGTGTTTCTTGTGATCCAACAGGAGTTTACCAGCTACTTGCAGAAACATGATGAGGTCCTCATAGAACTGGAGAAAGCAACTAAGCGCTTAAAGAAACTGGAAATGGTTTATAAGGAGTTTGAATTGCAGAAGGTTTGCTATCTGCCACTCAACACTTTCCTGCTCAAGCCCATCCAGAGGCTGATACACTACAAGCTGATCCTGGGGAGACTTTGCAAGCACTACACAGCAGAACACCAGGACTATGTCGACTGCAGGAGTGAGTGAGCAGTGAAGATCCTAGTCTGAATTCTGTTCTCTCCTTTATATCAGTTTTGCATTTCAGCATCTCTTAGTGGATCCAGAAGTATTGCAGCTCAGAACTAAATGCAAAACTCCTTTCTTTGACCTAAGTCTCTTCAAAAATTTCATTATACACATTATATACACTCTCTCTTTGTCTCTGTCATGCATGCAAGCTCGCCACCTAGAAGCCATGCTGTTTCTCCTGCAGGCTGAGATGGAAGAGTGTTTCTATTGTTATGTATGTGGCAGTTGTTCACATAGCAATGGAGATGGGAGCAGTATAGGTATCTAGCTCTCTTGGGTGAAATTTGCAAAGCAGTCTATGAGATTTAGACACGTCTATTTAAATTTAATCCCCTAGATGGCCTTGAAAATCTCAACTTAAATATATATTTTTATTATGAAGATATGTCTTGTAATTGTTCCATCTGGGTTTTGCCCTTTAGCTCAGGAGACATTCTTCAGAACTGTCAATAACAGGCAATGCAGTCTATACTCCCGCTTCAATATTTCCTCTTCCATTGAAGAACTCTAGATTACCTGTCCAGTGTTTGGGTGTGACCAACACCACTCAGATAAGTGGCTAGCAGTGAGTTTCCTTTGCAGAGGCTACCATGTTCTCAGGTGTGCTAGCTCCTTTTGCACTTTTATTTGGCTTCCCCTTCTGTGTTACAGACAGACAGAATCATAGAAGATTAGAGTTGGAAGAGACCTCAGGAGGTTGTCTAGTCCAACATCCTGTTCAAAGCAGGATCAACCCCAACCAAATCATCCCAGCCAGGGTTTGTCAAGCCAGGCCTTAAAAACCTTTAAGGATGGAGATTCCACCACCTCCCTACGTAACTCATTCCAGTGCTTTACCGCCCTCGTAGTGAAATATCCAACCTAGACCTCCTCCACTGCAACTTGAGACCATTGCTTCTTGTTCTGTCATCTGCTCCATCCTCTTTGGAATGCCACTTCAGGTAGATGAAAGCTGCTATCAAATCCCCCCAGTCTTCTATTCTTCATACAAAACAAGCCCAGTTCCCTCAGCCTCTGCTCGTAAGTCATGTGCCCCAGCCCCCTGATCATTTTTGTTGCCTTCCCCTTGACTTTCTCCAAATTGTCCACACCCTTTCTGTAATGGGCCCCCCCAAAATGGAGCGAATAATCCAGATGTGGCCTCACCAGTGCCAAATAGAGGGAAATAATAACTTCCCTCAATCTGCTGGCATTCCTCCTATTAATGCCGCCCAATATGCCATTAGCCTTCTTGGCAACAAGGCCACACTGCTGACTCATATCCAGCTTCTCATCCACTGTAATTCCCAAGTCCTTTTCTGCAGAACTGCTGCTTAGCCAGTTGGTCCTAAGAGCAGGACGCTGCACTTGTCCTTGTTAAACTTCATCAGATTTATTTTGGCTCAATACTCCAATATTTCTAAGTCACTCTGGACCCTATGCCTACCCTCCATCCTATCTACCTCTCCTCCCATCTTAGTGTCATCTGCAGACTTGCTGAGGGTGCAATTAATCCCATCATGCAGATCATTAATGAAGATGTTGAACAAAATCAGCCCCAGGACTGACCCCTGGGCACTCCGTTTGAAACCGGCTGCCAACTAGACATCGAGCTATTGATCACTACCCGTTGAGCCCGACAATCTAGCCACCTCTCTTTCCACCTTATTGTGTTGCTAACATACCTGTGGAATCCCTTCTTGTTGCCATTCACATCTCTTGCTAGTTGCAACTCCAGTTGTATTTTGACCTTCCTGATTACACCTCTGCATGCTCGAGCAATATTTATATATTCCTCCCTAGTCATCTGTCCAAGTTTCCACTTCTTGTAAGTTTCCTTTTTGTGTTTAAGCTCTCTGAAGATTTCATTGTTAAGCCAGCCTGGTCACCTGCCATATTTGCTATGCTTTTCTGAAGTTCAGAGGTCCATATTTTGCTACTCTCCTTTCTTCCTTTTGTGAGGATTCTGAGCTGAACCATCTCATGGTCACTGCTGCCCAGGTTACCATCCACTTCTACTTCCCCTACTAATGCTTCCCTGTTTGTAAGCAGCAGGTGAAGAGGAGAACGGCTCCTGGCTGGTTCCTCCAGTAGTTGCACAGTCTCCCTGTGTAGTACAGACAGATGCCATTTGAGCACCTTTAGAGCAGGGAATCTCTTTGTTCAGCTACTGCTGATGGAGGTTAGAGTGTCTTTTCTCTGAGTGGTGCCCTGTTGGCATGGCACTCAAGTGACCCTCTTTCAGACTGGCTCATTCTTAAATCACTTCCTGCTGCTAGTGTGATTAGAAGCAACCTTCTTCCGGGCTACTGAGCTCCTGTTTCCAGTCCTTTGCTTTCGGCCACTCTCTCAGAGAATCTCACCTTCCCACTACAGGGTACTTTGCAACACCATCTCTGAAGTACCTCTGTTTCAGCCCAGCACAGGTAAGCTGCCCATCAGAAGCAGCTGATTGCAGCATGGCAGATAAGCAAAAGGAACCACTATCAGAAAAGAAGACTGTATGAAGGGCATCCAGCTCGCCACTCCCTGGCCTGCTGTTCATCCACCCACCCAAGACAGTAATACCAGCGGAGAGCAGATAGCCGAATCCCCATCAGCAGCAAGTTCAGGATGCAGTTGAGCCGTCACCAGAATTGTAATAGGATTCACCACCTTTTCTGCACGTGAAGAATTGTGTTCAGTCCAACTCCCAAATTCCTGAAGGAAAGGAAGCCATCAGTCATCTTGTGAAAGCTTGTAGACTTTGATTCTGGTAGACATGGTCATATGAGACCCAGTCCTAATACTTCTCAGATGTAACTTTCTGTCTCAAAAATCAGTGCTTCATCATAATACAAAGTTTGACAACTAGATCATGAAAGGCTAATTCTCAAAGCCAAGGGATATTTGAATCAGACTGATGTTCTTTTTAATGATGGCAAGGCAGAAATTCATCTCCATGACTTGTGCAAAGGTGTGAATAAAATACAGACATGGTATGTGGAACCTGGGACATGAGGATTACAGCATCCCACAAATTCTCCCATACAAACTCGTTGGCCTAGAGTTGGGAGTTTTCACTAGTTTCCTGAAAGTGCAGTGTCTGCACTGAATAATGTAACAGACTCCATGGGAAACTAGTGCTGCAACCAAATATTATGAGATTTCTGAGGCTATCCAAATTACTAAAGTCTCCCAGACTGTTTTTTTCTTCATTGAATGAAAAGTCATTTTAACTATTCCAAGAAGTATCTTGCCACTTTGTCTATAAAAATGAGTTTCCTTGTTTCTTTTACCCATGCCAGGAGATCATCTGAACTATAAACACTGCCTATCTTCCACTGGGACAGGAGGTGCTGTGTTTTTCCATCTGGTTTCATGGCCAAAGGTCCAAGGAGTTTTACTGTTTTTATCATCTTTTTACCATCACAAAAAATGACACGCTTAACGTCTGGAGAGCTGTCTACACTGACCTAAGAAAGTTGGCTAGACAGCATCATTATTCCTCAAATGCTATTCAAAATACAGGGAAAAGACCTCAAATTCCCATTGATAAATGGAGCCTATTGTGCGTCACAGAATCTCATATGGCAAAGAACATAATATGACCTATTAGACATAATGTACATTTTAGGAGGTCAGCATAAATAGAAGAAAATGGTGGAATCGATGTCTCGTTATTGGACATTGCTAATCAGACCTATGGCCTCCATTGAAAACATTTTTGGGAGAAAGGGCCTGCATGCTGTAATTGAAAATTAAGATAACGCACCTGAAATAAATTTCCCTTAACTATAAATATATTGTTAGGTTGTGTGCATTTCACACACTGCCTCCCAGTCACTTCCCAGGCACAAAAGGATTATCAGAAGTGCCTTCCTGAAAGACAGAAATTACCAGCTAATGTATTCTCTTGGATAGCATGTCTGGTAATTCTTCCGTCTTTTGGGTAAAAAATATAACTTTCAAATGCCCCTTTCACACAAGTAAACCAAAAGTATTGGTTAGTCAATGTTGAGTTTGACAAGTTGGAAGAGGGAGGGAAGAGGGGGAAAAAAGTACTTCTAATATTATTGCCTGTGACTGACAGCTCTGGAGACGGGACTCTGTCCTTTCCCAGGACAGACATACTGATTAGCAAATTTGCTATTGAAGAGAAAATAAATTAAAGTGTGTGTATGACAGAGAGTGTGTGGGCATGTAAATTTTTTTTTGTTGATCCTACAAAAAGTATGGTTTGCTCATTCTGTTCATTCTACAGTCATTTAAACAGTAGTGATATTAGTCCACAAAGAAAGATGTTTTGGCTTAAAATGCTGTAAATTCAAGTTGTGAAATTAATACAGTCTAGTAAATTCAATACCATTGAAAAATAAGAGAAGATGCTAAATGGAAAGCACAAAACCAGCAGGAAAATTTTTAAATTCAAAGCACGTGTT
Organism: Dermatemys mawii; assembly: GCA_007922305.1. Lineage (NCBI taxonomy): Eukaryota > Metazoa > Chordata > Testudines > Dermatemydidae > Dermatemys > Dermatemys mawii. Next base: position 1,278,463 of record ML677407.1, read on the forward strand.
CACTTGTGTTTTAAAATTACTTTTCTTTAAAAACAAAAAAACAAAAAAACACTGTAGTTTGGGGTTTTATCAGTCTCCTGCCATACTCTGGTACAATAATAGAATCATAGAATATCAGGGTTGGAAGGAACCTCAGGAGGTCATCTAGTCCAACCCCCTGCTCAGAGCAGGATCAATCCCCAACTAAATCATTCCAGTCAGGGCTTTGTCAAGACTGACCTTAAAAACCTCTTAAACTTAAAAATCAGTCGTCCCTAATTAAAGCAGCAGCATCTTCAAAAGCACTACCCCAGAATAGGAGATTATATTAACAGCTGTTAGTGGCAGAAAGAAAAAGATAGCTTTAATGAATATTGTTCTGTTTGAACAGAAAAATCCTTTTCTCCTCTGCCATTCCCCAAAACTTTTTTCCTTTTCACTTTTGACAGTCATTAATATTTTTAATCCAAGTTGGAAAATGAGTCCTTGCTTCCTACTGTGGAGAAAAAGATGTAATACTCATTCGGAAACTCTTGCTTTGTTAAATATATAAATTTAGCAAACAAGTTGCCATATTTTCTAACTTTCAAACTAACATATTGGTTACATGGTAATTACTTTTGGATTTACAAATTGTAATTACCTGATAATCTCCAGAAATGAAGTTGCATGATATTGTCTATGTAATTAAAAATAAATGCATACATAAATTTGAGCCCTTTTAACTGAGTGTTACAAAATAACTGATGATAGATTGATGGCTAGGACCTCTGACTTTGTCTGCAGAGCCCTGATCTGTGTTGGTGTTGCTTTTCCTGCAGATGCACTGAAGGAAGTTACAGAGATGACATCTCAACTCCAAAACAGCCTGATCCGCCTGGAGAATTTCCAGAAGCTGACAGAGCTACAACATGACTTGGTTGGCATTGATAACCTCGTAGCACCTGACAGAGTAGGTGACTTTCTTTGCTTAACTTCTAAAACCTTTATTGGCTTTGACTACTTAGGAACATTTATATAACATACTGTGACAAAGCTCTGTCCTTATCTTCGTGGATCCTGCATTTCCTGGCGGATTTTGACTAGCCTCAGTGGCTCACTGTGACCCTCCACGGAGCCCTTCTCTCTCTGGAGACAAGGTCACAGCCTATTGAGCCATTTTCATTACAAACCAGTGAGGAGAAGCTATCTTTCCTGGCACAGTCTCTATTGTCTCCCAATCTCAGAGACTAATTAGGGGAGGCAGAAAGGGGGGAGCCCAGGCCCGCCCTCTACTCTGGGCTCCAGCCCAGGGACCCTAATAGTATCAGCTAAGATGGCTGACCTTTTATCCACAAAACACAATACAATTCCCTGGGCTACTTCCCCACAGCAGTCCCCACTTCTTCAAACTCCACTTCACCCCTACCTCAGGGCCTCCTTCCTTCTGGATGATATGTTGTCCACCACTCAGTCTCACCAACAGCATAACTTCCTTCCACAGCTTCTGACACCCACAGCCCACCTGACTAACTGGGAGGTTTTTATCTGGATTCAGCCAGTCCCTGATTGGCTTCAGGTGTCCCAATTAGGCTAGCTGTTTCTGCTCCTTTCTAGAAGGTTCTTAATTGGCCCCAGGTGTCTTGATTGGCCTGGAGTAGCCTTTGTTTGGCTATCCAGGGAACAGGGACCTGCACACCCTGAGACTAATGTACCTGCCTTCCAGCACTCTCCTATATCCTTCTGGTCTGACTCCATCACAATACTTATTTACCTGCCAAAGAATTTAACTATGAATTTATCTTAAAGCCTGTAAGGGTTCTCATAGAATATGTGCATGTATATCAGGTCACATTTTCCCCTTGTAATGGTACTGTAAGGAGCAAAAACAAAAGTAGTTCAACTTAGATTGATATTCCAGATACTTAGGGAACTGTTATGGTTGGCCCTTGGATAAGAGGCAATACATTATATCACCAAATAATGACCACACTGCTAGGTCCACTGGTTCAGTCTCTGATTTATCTCTGCTCTAGAGTGGCCTGAGAGAATATGAGAATATAGCATTGATGAGAGGAACATCAACAGAATAGGGACCACAGTGTTAGCATTAACCCTGAGTATCCGTGACTTTGGGAGGATTTTTTAGATTTTAGACACATTATTTTTCTGATTCACATATTAGTAGTGTGGCAAATCAGAGAAGTAATGGACAGATTAGTGTTCTACAGGGTTAATGGGGCATTAGTTCAGTAGCAGTGTGCTAAAGACCAGACTTTTCTCACTCCAAATGGTGTTGGCAACAAGGAAAAAGTGAGGAAAAGGAAGAGACCTCAAAACTGTGCACTTGGAGAAAGGCAAAGCTTGATGTAACTTTCTTTTTCCCCACAGGAATTTATCCGGGAGGGTTGCTTGTATAAGCTCACTAAAAAAGGTTTACAACAAAGGATGTTCTTTCTGGTGAGTGCTTCCTTTCTTGTCTACACATCAAGTGTCCTCAAGGCATAGCCAAGCTGTTTTTAAGGGATGAAATGTTTTTTCGGGGATTCAGTACAGAGGTGATGGAACTCAACATGCTAACCAAAAGTTCACTGAGTTTCTTTTCATGGTATATGGAGGACAGCAGTAATCGAGTCCACTTTCTGACTATTTATTTACATCCATTTATTTAATTTAAGTGCATTTAAAAAGCCATGTTAATATCTAGCTCCATTAGAGAAAAAAGCAGATGTTTTTCATAGAAATGGACAAAACTGGTAGAGAAAAAAACTTTATTTTCATGCTTTTAAAAGGTGTTACAAACAATGGCAAATTTAAAACATCTGTGTGGAAAAGGTACCTGGTAATGTCTTTTTAAGCATACAGGTTATATTCCTCTTTCCTCTGTCAGTTCTCAGATATGTTGCTGTACACAAGCAAAGGAGTCACGGGTACCAATCAGTTCAAAATTCATGGACACCTCTCTCTGCATGGTATGCTGGTAAGTAGTTTTTTTTCCACAGTGCACCACAGCATTGGTTAAATAAATAAATAAGCCACTGTGCAAGGAGGCCTCTTGGTGCATTCACTTCATGCAATTATGCTGAACTAAAGTCTCATCTGCTGGTTGGGAGTAAGGTGCTTTCAGACTGTTGAAAACAGCTTCACTGCCAGGGTTGTCAAAGACCATGGAGATATACGAGTAGTGATCAACGGCTTGATGTCTAGTTGGCAGCCAGTATCAAATGGAGTGCCCCAGGGGTTGGTCCTGGGGCCAATTTTTTCAGCCTCTCTATCAATAATTTGGATGATGGGTTTAAGGGCACCCTCAGCAAGTTTGCAGATGACACTAAATTGTGAGGAGAGGTAGATACTCTGGAAGATAGGGATGGGGTCCAGAGTGACTTAGACAAATTGGAGGAGTGGGCCAAAAGAAATCTGATGAAGTTCAGCAAGGACAAGTGCAGAGTCCTGCGCTTAGGACGGAAGAATCCCATGCACTGCTACAGGGTGGGGACTGACTGGCTAAGCAGCAAATCTGCAGAAAATGACTTGGGGATGACAGTGGACGAGAAGCTGGATATGAGTCAGTAGTGTGCCCTTGTTGAGAAGAAGGCCAAAGGCATAGTGGGCTGTATTAGTAGGATCACTGCCAGCAGATTGAGGGAAGTGATTATTTCCCTCTATTTGGCACTGGTGAGGCCACACCTGGAGTACTGTGTCCAGTTTTGGTCCCCCTACTATAGAAGGGATGTGGATAAATTGGAGAGAGTCCAGCGGAGGGCAACAAAAATGATTAGCGGGCTGAGCACATAACTTGTGAGGAGAGGCTGAGGGAACTGGGGTTATTTAGTCTGCAGAAGAGAAGAGTGAGGGGGGATTTGATAGCAGCCTTCAACTACCTGACGGGGGATTCCAGAGAGGATGGAGCTAGGCTGTTCTCTGTGGTGGCAGATGACAGAACAAGAAGCAATGGTGTGAAGTTGCAGTGGGGGAAGTCTAGATTGAATATTAGGAAACACTATTTCACAAGACGGATAGTGAAGCACTGGAATGGGTTACCCAGGGAAGTGGTGGAATTTTCATCCTTAGAGGTTTTTAACACCTGCTTGACAAAGCCTTGGCTTGGGATGGTTTAGTTGGTGTTGGTCCTGCTTTGAGCAGGGGATTGGATTAGATGACCTTCTGAGGTCTCTTCCAACCCTAATGTTCTATGATTCTATGTGGACTGGACCTTTTTCATGCTTTAGTCTTTGTGTGAAGCCAGCGGATAAAGCACTCATTCTTTCAACCTCATTAGCAAAGCAATCTGAAGACAAACTTTGTTTAATTCTTCACTTTTGCATTACTGTTTGAGACTGATCTGGAAATGATGATCTGTGCTGTTGTTTTTCACAGCTAGCCATATTAGCTCTTCTACCCCTTCTTCTAATGGGGCTATTCTTTCTCTGTTTGACTTGCAGTTAATAGTGCTGGATCCTCCGGTGAGTAATAAGATGTACCCTGGTTGGAGTTGCTCCTTTCCAACTGGATTGGCTATGACATTTACACAGCTTTCAGATGTGGCACTAGAACTATAACACACAGATTCCAGTGTAGAACCAAAATAGACTTTGAGTGCTTTCGTAGTAGCTGACTTTCATACTTGTTGCAACTCTGATGAGATGAGTGGTGATGATTGATGAGAGGAACCTTTTTTCTTCACATTAGGTGGAAGAAAGTGAGAATGAATGGTCTGTCCCACACTGCTTCACAATCTATTCAGCTCAGAAAACCATAGTAGTGGCAGCAAGGTATGTATTTCTTCTTCCCAGCCACAAGCAGGTAAGAGTCCTTGGATTAAACATTTGGCTGCTGATTGCATGGGTCAGGGGAGTGCTTCATGGGCCCTCAGGAAAGCATGGTTTTGACAATAGATATAAAACATTCAGCATTTAAATACCTTTTATTAATGCCATATTACAGAAAGGAGTATCTGATCTCATCAAACCAGGAGTTCTTAAAGGGACAGCAGCAGAAGTGACATTGCTAGTGCATTGTTTCCTGATGAGCTGGCTGGTCTTGCAGTGAAAGCCTTTAACCAATTGATTTAAAACAGAAAAAGAGGGAAAGATACAAGTGACGCTCTTTGACGAGCAAAACATGGACATATTTTAGAGAGCCCAAAAAAACCCAATCTCCAGTTAAAATGTAGAAAATGAAAATGGGATTAAGGAAGTGTAGAATTCCTGGGCAGATATAATGGAGGCATTGCACAAGCCAGGAAATGAGATGAGTTCAAGGATGGCTAATAAAGTAAACAAAGTTCTTTTCAACGTATCCCTTTCCTCTTTTAGAAAATTGAATGTTAGCAGCTATTGCTCTCTGTGCTGGGTAACACAACAATAAATCAAGACCCTTCCCTCATATTACAGCTTTCAAGCAGATAGTAAAAGACGTGACCTAGAAGGTCTGGTACATAATCCAAAGAGCTGATTTACAAAAGTAAACATTTCTTCTGCGCAATATTCAGTTCTCTGTAATTTGCTTTTTTTTGTAAGTGATTAGAAAACAGGATATTTACATAACCAGTCTTTATTCAGTCATTACTGAGGGGAGTTTCCAGTTAATTCAGTCTGAGCTTTGCCTGCAGAAAGATTGCAGTTGGGATTGATACATTTGCATGTCAATTTTGCAGGCCAAAACTTTATACTAAGGTGATAAATATATGCTGTAGAAAAGACAGGATGTACAAAGAGACTGGCTAAGTTAATGAGAATCTAAACTTTTCCACTTCCAGATTTGAAACATATAAATTTGTTACCTCAATGTTACAGTAAAGTAAACCATTGTATTTCACTACAGAATTTGTAATATTTGTTATTAAAAAGACTCTTTTAAAACTGGATTGGTTTATTGTTTATTGGTTTACTGTCACTCAGGTTTATTGTTTTTCTTTATACTCAGGATATAATCTTTCTGTACTCCAAATGTAAAATTTAATTTAGCATTTCTACAGTCTCCTAGAAACAGACCGCAGTAGTTCTTCTTCCTCCTTCCTTAGAGGTTTTTAAGGTCAGGCTTGACAAAGCTCTGGCTGGGATGATTTAGTTGGGGATTGCTCCTGCTTTGAGCAGGGGTCTGGACCTCGTGACGTCCCTTCCAACCCTGATATTCTATTATTCTATTCTATTCTATGATTCTTGTCCATCTACAATTCCCATGGGATTCAGTTGAAGTTATACATGCACGGGTGATGCAGAATTGGAGCCCTTAATCTAAAGGTTCCATACTCTTTGTAGTTTTTTTTAATTCAGCTAGTTTCATAGTTCCTAATGTTAGCAAAAGCTATTGCCAAACATTTGTGAAATCAAGTTTTTAGTGGCTTATGGGTCACTGATTTTATATTTTGCATATTAGCAAAAGTACTAAACTAACCCTTTTTGGGTGCTAGCTTACCTGAAAATGTCCGTTTTGAAGTTCAGCCATTTCTAATCAATCGTGAGCCAAAAAAGCTTAGAAATATGCTTAAAATTAGAAGAGTGTACAATTTTTTTCACCATCACAATTTGGAAATGTTTGACAGGGTTTTTCTTCAACTTAAAAAAGAGCAAATGCTTTGTCCTGATACTAAAAGGAAAAAATTATTCTGTAGTAACTATTCATATATAAATATGACCTAAGAAGTTCTTACCCAGTAATCACAGTGTCGTCCGTATAATCTATAAATGGTTTCCATATGCTCTGGAATAAATGTTCAGCATCCTGCATTCTCTCTTTTACTCTAAATATAAAAGCTTAAGTAGATATATTTTTAAAAGGAGTGCCATCCTTCAAATGCTTCAGTATTATAATTTTCAGTGTCATTCTACATGCCCAGTCTAAGATGCCTTCCTTTAATATGATCTTGTCTGAAAATATTTCTTATCTCAAAAAGTAGATTAGTCATAAAACCCATATAAAGAATGATGATATTCCTTATAGTTTCATCTCAATATATTTTTTTGGCACACAACCCTAGAGCATGCTAAAATTATACAGCAGTTGAGTCTGACGGTCCACTGTCAGTTGACACCGCTGTCTGTTTATTCCCTCACCTTTCTAATATAGATTGTGTATGATTTTTAAACTGTTATTTTAAGCTTGTGTCTTCAACTGCTTGTATTCATAAACTCTGACTTCTTCCTTCTCCACCATTCCATTCTTTGTCTTACATTTTAATGGAATGCTGTATATATTTACCAGAATTATCTGTAATTAGATTTTTGGTGAGCCCTAAATTTGATTTTCCGCATTTAAAAGGCCAGATCCCCATCAGAAGGCTTCATAAGGAATCACTTATTAAAGTGGTTACCAACTAAAAAGTCAGCTTTTGCCAGCAGTTACCACACATAGTTATCTCAGGTTACTAGCTTTTCCTTATAGTTAGTTACCACTAACCACCAATCTCTCCTATTCTATGCGATATGGGATGGAAAATGTTGGGTTTTTTTAAAGGGCTTCTGTTTTAAAAATTTGGGTACAACAGCTCCCTTGAGAGTAGTGTCATAGCTCAGGTCTGGAAGGAATTAGGTCAGGGGAGATAAACTTAACTAAGTTACCATTGCACAGGATGAGCCAGTGAGCATTGCAGCTGTTCTCTATACTTTCCTAACAAGACCAGGTTGATTTCAGATGTCAGAAGGATGGAGAGGAGTGAAATTTTCTGTCACTTTTCACACATGAAGTTGTGGAATTTAAATCCCTGTCAGGAAAGCTGCTTCTGTTGCTATATGATAAACTATGAACAAACATCATATTTTGGTAGCTCAAAATGCTGGGATATCAAAGTTCATCTTGATTAAAAAATCTATCACTATGTCCCAGTCCAACACCACGATGCTTAACCCAGGTCTACACTAGAGTGGGGAATCGACCTAAGACACGCAACTTCAGCTACGGGAATAGCGTAGCTGAAGTCCATGCATCTTAAGTCGACTTATCTCGGTGTCTTCACGACGGCAAGTTGACTGCTGTCGCTCCCCCGTCGACTCCGCTTCTCACAGCAGTGGAGTTCTGGAGTCGACGGGAGAGTGCTCGGGGATCAATTTATCATGTCTAGACTGCAATCAGAGATCATTGCTATCCGCCAATCCGGCGGGTAGTGTAGATCTGCCCTTAACCAGCAGCACTCTTTGTTTTGCAGTACCCGTCTGGAGATGGGGAAGTGGATGGAAGACCTAAACATGGCGATTGAAATGGCCAAAAAATCTAGTGAAAAATTTGACACCTTTTTGGAAAGGTCCATGTGTAATCGCTCTAACAGTAAGCAGCATTTTCCTTCTTCGTTAACATAATGCCAAGGATGCTTTAATCCCTTCATCCTTCCTGTCTGAGAATTTGGAAGATAAGTGGATATACTAATGGAGTGCTCTTTCCTCATTTTTCTTAGAGTAGACTCCCCTAGCTAGAGTGAAGTTTCTGGTATTTTGAAACTCAGTAGAGAGAAGTTTGTGCTGCAAAGCAATAATGTGTTTTGCATGGTCCATAATCCCCTTAACCATCTCTTATTTTAGAGAATATTCCTCTGTTTAACCACACCGTGCTTTTTCCAGTCCATAGAAGCTGATATCTTCGATGGACAAGAAGTTCATGACACACTCTTGTCAGTCTACAAGAAGCTGTTTTTACTGTGGTCTGTGATGAAGCATATGATGTTCTTTTTTTCAGTGAATTTTCTCTGTTGCATAGTGAGAAGGACTCTTTCCAAGTCAGATTATTCTCTGGATGTGATGTTGTAAAACACATGCTCAGCATCTTAATACAAGCTGCGTTTTTAATTTCTATGAATCTGATCCCCCAAACACAGTTGGATTGTGACAGCGAGAATGATCTGTTCAGTGTGACTTTCAGGAGCTGTGTAACAAATTCATGCTGATGTCTGTTAGTGTTGGGTAGATTCTAGAAAAAGTCACAGACATTCCGAGGAATCCCAGGTTCCGCTACAGGCTGTATATCACAGTTTTCTTAAACTACCGCTGAATTCTCCTCCCCCAGGATCCTCTGATGAGGTCTCTCTAGAGCAGGAATCCGAAGATGACATACAGTCTTCTCATAGCTCCCTGGACAGGCAGAGCCACCACCGTGCCAACACTACAATGCACGTGTGCTGGTACCGCAACACCAGTGTCTCCATGACTGACCACAGTGTGGCCGTTGAGGTACCCAATAGGGCACAGTTCTCACTTCTCAATGTCTGTCTCAGCTCATTCACCACCTGATCTTCCTCCAGTATACGTTTCTGTTGTCATCAGTCATTTCTGTGGTCATCAGAGAGTGAGTGAGTGAGTGGAAGGTTAATAAATGTTTGAACATGCATGTGTGTCTGTGGGTATTTATATATATATATAATATGTACATGTTGCTACCCTCACCACAGTGTTCTTATTCAAGAGAGTGTTTTGAAGAAAAAAAAACGTGAAAGGAAAACGAGGAAACTTCTAGGACAGAATTTTTAACTTGAGTTTCATGAGATCCTTAGCCTCTCCAGAGGGAACTGAATATATTTCTCTTTCTGCCAATGATGTTCTAGTTTAGGGCTAACCCTGAGCTACCAAACACTGGGATTGGGTCCTTTCTTCATTGTCCCTGGACTTAGAAACTTAGGAACTGCTTTACTCTCAATATTTTCATAAAGTTGAACTATTTCTAGAGGGCCTGTGCAATGTACCCTCCCCGAACCAGCCCTGCTGAGCTTTGGGAAGCAGGGAATGCCATTTCCATTCAACATTTGTCTAAACATAGCAAACTGTTTATAGAGACTTGTTCTATGTTAGCTGGTGTGCCAGTATTCAGTGTATTAGAGCTCACTCTGCCTGTGTTTCCACCATAAAAATCTGCAGGCTTCCACCAGGATTTCTGTGTGCACACACCGCATTACTCTTGACTTTGTATCTAGATTTGAGGCTTCATTTGGGAGGCAGTTCTGCAATCCTTGTTTAGTTAGATCTTACCTGCCCACTTTCCAGGAGGATTGTACTACTTGCTAGATTCCCACAGGTGGGAATATATGGTAGTTGCCTTGAAGGAGAAAACATGACTGCAGTTCTTCAAGAATGTTACCTTTGCATATTTTAGTAACTGCAGTTCTTCAGGAATGGTACCTTTGCATATTTCTACCTTCCTATCTTCCTGATCGTCTGTTCTCAAAGCACTTGGGTTTAATGGAGGGAAGTGCAGCTGGGCATTAAACTGTAGTGCCTAGATTTTCATGATTTAAATACAGGGGCGGCTCTAAGTTTTTTGCTGCCCAAAACAAAACAAAAAAATTGGCTCCCCACCCACACCTCCCCGTTGCCCAAGCTCTGGGTTCCCCCTGACCAGTGCCCCCTTGCCTGCACCCCCTGCCACCCCAGCTCTGGGCTCTCCCCCACCACTTGCACCCTCCTGCCGTCCCAGCCCTGGGTCACTGGTCACTCTCCCAGGGCGGGTCATTCAGCAGGAATTTTGGATATGCACAGAACACAGACAGTATTGGTTCCCATATGGTTACAGAACAGCAGTAAAGTGGAACAATTTTCAGCTTGTGTGATTGGAGGATATCTGGATGCATATTATAAGACTGTCCTAATAAGTGAGGAAAAGTTGAAGTGCCTTTATTATTCTTTTCTTCCACTCTTTGGTTCTATGGGGAATTTACCAGTGCAATATCACTGTCTTCCTTTTAAACAAATAAAAAATTTTAAATGGCAATGGCTGTTGAAAATAACAATTCCAGTCCTAATAACCACTGGGAAGCACTTCTTGCTCAATTTTATCCCTACTTTTTTTACATCAAGTTACAGTGGATCAGTATATTTGATTTGGGAGAAATGAAGTAACAGCTGCCCAAAATGAGCTTGAGCACTCCTGAAGTTTGAAGGTGTTCAAATCTGGAAGGCTAGATTCCCTTTCTGAATATTAGCTAAATCTGGAAAGGAAAAGTCAATTTCTGCTTCCATGGCTCAGAAGTGGAAATGCTCCTATGTACGTGGTACTGTATCTAAAGCTGCCCAGGTTCTCTAGTAGAGCCTCCCCTCCCTTACTTTTCATTTTAAATTCTAGTGGGATCCATGTACCTCTCTTGCTAGGCTTCAGATAGAGAGGTGCACTGTCCATTTAGTCCACCCAATTCCTTCTTTTGGGGCTACAAAGTGAGGTCACACCAGTATCCCTTCCCCGTCTGGGGAAGTCTTCTGAAGGGGATATCTGGGCCAAAGCCGCCTACTCCTTGGGCATACTTGTTCCCCGTTCACTAGGGTTACGTGGGCACGGAGACCATTAGTTTGTCATCTTGCCAGCAGGTAAACTGGATCCCATTTGAAGGAACCTGGCATTGGTTCCTTCGGCAAATTTAAGAGTGCCACCAGATCACTGTTATATCTGAAGTGCTGTGAGCTTTATTCCACTGGCTCTAGGATTGCAGTATGAATTCTTCCAGCACCTTTTTGCTTTACTCTGTATTTCAGATTTTATTACAATGACTTTTTCACGTTCCTTTGTTATTTAACAAATGCTTTCCTTACATCACTTTTTCTTCTTCTAAAGCTCTATTTTCTCTCTCTCTTTCTGCTCAGTTTTCTGCTCTCTTGCTGTTTCTCCAGAGCTTCCTCCTCGCTATTTGCTGGGCCTGACTCATCGGCCCAACACAATAACCCATGTTTGCTGGTACCGGAACCAGAGCCTATCCCTGTCTGATTACTTATGCATGATTCAGGTAAAAACAACTCTAAAACACTGAGTTGAATCAAAGCAGAAAATAATTCTAGTTCCTCTTACCTACTTCCCTCTCGTCTGCACCCTAAACATTGTGCAAGTGTGAGAATGCCTGGTTCATTCATAATGGAAGTTGTGATGTTTGGTGATTGGTGTGGAAGTCCATTGATATCCTTGTCTCATCTTCCAAAAATAGCCTTGATATCCTTTCAGTGTATGCTATACCAACCTAAACTCTCAGCTTTCTTTTTCCTTTTTTCAGTAGATATAAAACTAATATATCTTCCTGTAGTTTGTCACATCTATTTCTCTTGTCAGTGTACCACTAGTCTATTACTCAGTATATTAACTTAAATATTGCTTCTCTGCAACATGGTGTCCACTCCTAGCTCAGCTTTATGCAGTCATATCCTAGTACAGAACTCCAATGTCAGTCAAGAATCCTTTTTTGCTTGTTTCTTCTCATGTTTTATTTTTGATCTCATACAAATAAACTGAATGGAGTGTCTTGGTGGATGTTATCAATTAGTTCTTAACATGTTTCAGGAAGTCAGGATGCAGACAATGATAATGATAGGGCTAGATTTTTGGGGAGTTCAAGGTCATTCTCTTCTTAGTGAGGTGTGATGGATGGTAAATCACTGGTATAATAAAATTAGAAACCCATACAGTAACAATTGGCAAATAATCACATCATCAAGTTCATCCATTTTCTGTTGAGGTGAAAATGGCATGTATATTTAACTTTTACAATGTGAAAGGAGATCATTTTGCATAGGTGGCAAATTGACAATACAAAAATGCACTAAGGCATTTCATCAGTAACTGGAACATCCTAGAAGCCTCTCAGAGCATAGGAACAGAACTGTCTGTTAATTGTTCTGCATTATCTAGAAGCAGCCACAATAGTGAACATCAGTCAGCATATGAAATAGTGCCAGCAGCAGCATTTAGCTTGTTTTGGGGGAGAGTGATCAGTGATCTCACATTGGTTTTCTTTTTCTTCATTGCTAGAATCAACTTTCAGGGTACCTGCTGAGGAAATTCAAAAACAGTAATGGCTGGCAAAAGCTCTGGGTTGTCTTCACCAACTTCTGTTTGTTCTTCTACAAAGCTCACCAGGTACGCTATAGTAGTGGAACAGTATGGGGGACAAGGGGTGAGATACTGGACAGAAGACACAGGTATAGCTCTTTACTGTTCTCTAGGTGCATTTTGCAACTGTCTATCATCTGCACTGAATTGCCTAACTCCAAAGGCATGAAGCAAGAAAAATAGCAAGCAGCAATTAATGGAGTCAGGCTATATGGCTAAGGGCCTTTCTCTTGCAGCTTTAATCAGGATATCCTGTTTTGTAAATGGCACTGAACTTAGAAGTGTGATGGGTGGGAGTCTCTTGAAGTAGTGGCTAAAGGAGGTCAAATTGATTAATGAACCTTTCACCTGCACCTTTTGTTTTCCTTTGTGTTTAGATGCCAGTCCAATCTCCCCCACTCCTTTTAAAGTTCAGCACAACTAGCGATTTGAAATAGGCCTCAGGAATTCCTATGACAGTGGAGTGGTTTGTGAATGTTTCTGTAGTGAATGTTGCCACAATGCTACCTGCACCTTCAGTCTTCATTATCCCAATAAACCTCTTTTATTTTATATGGGCTTCTTGCCTTAAGGAAACAGTGTTATTGAGAACAAAATCTTTGTTTGAGTGTGGGAATTAGTGCTCTGGATTTGAGAGAGACAGTGGGGAAAGTCCGAGAGACAGTGGGGAAAGTCCAAGAGACAGTGAGAGGGAGGGGAATAAAGGCATGTCATTTTATTAAAATAATTAAACAAGCAAGGGGAAAATTTCATCATAATTTACAACATACGGATCTCAAAACAGATGGAAAGGCAGCTTCTCTTCTCACCCTCTGCTAAGAGAAAATAAAGCCATTCTTGACTGTACAATATGAAAGATCAAACACGTGCTCGGCAATTGCTGTTCATGTGCTGCCTAGTAAAGGATGGCTTTCACCAAGAACTGCACTGTTTGGCTATGTTCCAGGATGATTATCCATTGGCCAGTCTCCCACTACTTGGCTACACAGTCAGCACTCCAGTGGAAGCAGATGGCATTCAGAAGGATTATGTCTTCAAGTTGCAGTTCAAGTCCCATGTGTATTTCTTCAGGGCCGAGAGCAAGTACACCTTTGAGAGGTAACTATATGCTTCCTGCATCCATCTCAGGATTGGGCTACACTACCCTCTGGAACGGAACATCAATGTTTCAGGGATTGATTTATCGCGTTTTGCCCAGATGCGATAAATCAATCCCTGAAAGCGCTCCCTGTCGACTCCGGAACTCCAGCTCGCCAAGAGGAGTAAGCGGAGTTGACGGAGGAGCTGCTGCGGTCGACCCACTGCCAGGGAATGGCCAGGTAAGTCAAACTAAGGTACTTCGACTTTAGCTACGCGACTAGCATAGCTGAAGTTGCGTACCTTAGTTTGAAACCCACCCCGCCACCTCCAAGTGTAGCCCAGGCCTTTGAGTCTAATATCTGCTTTAGCCACAAGTGGGTAGTCCAGAGGTGAGATTTAGAGCCCAATCCTTATTGCTGTGCACAATCCAAGTACCTCCATGGAGATCCACTGCCTTCCTAGAAAGAGACAATCCTTTCCCTCACCATCCCTGATGGCTGCAAAGCTCCTCTGTGGTCACTGCTTCAGATCTCTACTCCCTTCCAAGGGGAATAGCTGGTGGCACAGGTGCTGGCTTCCACGTTTCCCAAGGTGCCCAAGCCCTGCCCCCTCTCCACCCCTTCCCCCAAGCTCACACTCTGCCCTGCCTCTTCCCACCCCTGCTCCACGCCCAGTCTTTCCCTTACCCAAGCCCCCATTCCTGCCCCACCTCTTCCCGCCCAATTCCGCCCCAGAGCGTGCCCCGTCCTTGTTCCTCCCCTTTCTTCCCAAGACTGCCCTTGGGCAGCATCACCTACAATGGGTTCAGTCTTTTCTTCTTCCAGCTGCTCTCCATACCTTAAATACAAAGTTGGCTGTTTGATTGAAATAGGGAGTGGTTCAAAATAAATTTCCACAGTGTTAGTGATGAGAAATCACCTGACTGTTTCCAGGTTGTCCTTCTATGTAACTGCTGGGGAAAGGGTCTGATAATCAGAGTAATTGCCATGTTGAAGGAAGAAAACATAAAACTTCCTTATTCCTGGAGACTGACTCCTGAAGAGAATTATACTCCCTCTAATGCAGTGCAGTTGACAAGCCAAGTATACCTACTTCAAGTAACACCTGCTTCAAGTCCACAACTACTTGACCTTCCTCTTCTTTATTTCTTTTTCTAGGTTGCAATAGACTAGTTAATATCCTATGTGGGACTTTAACTTTCCAAAAGAAGGTTTAAAAACAGACTATTTGGTCTATTGTCTTAAAGCAACATAACTGATGTGTATATGGTACAGTGTATTATATACAAGACATAATTGTCACTTTGGCTACATTGATCCTGCCAAATAGTATTCAGATTCTGAGCCGTTTGAACGTGTTACCCTCTGTTTGTTCATTAATGAAAGGACATTACACACACTGTGTGATGCTGATCAGGTCCTGTCACCTCTTTTTGTACCCCGTTTTCCACTCTGCAGTAAAATAGTGTTCAGACTGCCTACCTCACAGAGGTTTGCAAGCCTTACTGTTTTTAAAGGGTATGTGTCTGCAATTTGACTCGGGGAGGGGTTGATTCCCAGCTTGAGGAGGCGTCCCACGCTAGTTCTGATTGAGGTAGGTCACTACAAATAAAATGTAGCCATGGTAGGGGGAGCAATGGAAAGGGCTAGCTGACCTTAGTACATATCTAGCAATTGATCGACATGTATTTGGGTGGGTAGTGCCTCCCCTATTCATGCTATCATGGCTACGCCCT
This sequence comes from Dermatemys mawii, assembly GCA_007922305.1. NCBI lineage: Eukaryota > Metazoa > Chordata > Testudines > Dermatemydidae > Dermatemys > Dermatemys mawii. The sequence continues at coordinate 1,294,022 of ML677407.1, forward strand.
CTATTCAACATGCTAGCTCAAGTCTCCTCAAGCTGGGAATCGCTGTCCCCTCCCTCCTCTCCAGCTCAAAGTGAAGACATACGCAACGCGTTTGAAGATCCTTGGATGAAAGCGTGGTATAGAAGTGCAGACTATTCTTGTACTGTAGAAATTTGCCAGAGATCAGCAGTCAATTCAATACATTTGAACCCAGAAATGTTTTGTAAGCAAAGGGCGTGGCCTTGAATGTTATAAATGATCTGTTCCTCTCTCTTGCCAGGTGGATGGAAGTGATTAAGAGAGCCACAAATTCTCCAGGGAGATCGAGCCTGTTGATTCCCATGGATGAAAAGGATATTCACACAAACTGAAGGGAGCAGACCTGAGTATCTGCTGTAGACATCTGTAGTGAGGGGGGGATGGAACCAGAAGTGGGGGATTGATAAAGCAGTGACATGAGATGCTTGTTTCCACTTGGTGTGGAAGTTAGATGAACAAGGGGAGTGATTAACTGGGGTCACATCAAGTTAGACTGGACTAGAAGATGTAAAGTCTGCTACAGTCAAAGCTAACTGGAAAGGTAATGAACCTTAACAATGGCTGCAAAATTCCCACTCTGTGGGAAACCCATGGTTTGCTATGTGCATGCATTGCATTCCAGTTACGGGTTCTGTATGGTATACATTGACATGACCTGATGGAGACAGATGGCCATGTTCATTGTGATTGGTTGTGTCAATTTGTGTTTCTTGGTCCATAACTGCGAATATCAGGCATTCTGGCTCCCAGGAGTTCCCTTCTGACACTCAGTGTGGCTAAACCTCTGGACTGTCGGCTGCTGTAGCTTCAACCTGCTGGCCACAAACTTCTTGGACTAGCTGAGAATCTGCAAATGTATCCAGCGGGAAGGCTTGAACTCACTTTAATTTCAGACAGAAAATATAGCTGCTGTAGAATCCCAGAGCTCTTCAGGAAATTGCCATGACAACTTCACTTTTTTTCAGGGGTGGGGGGAAATGGGGAGAACATGAAGCTTTTAGTTTTAGAGATGACACATTATACAGCTTGTAGCGGGAGACCTGTGTGAGAGAACACACATGGTTTTCTTAGAGCTCAAAGCCTGCTCTGCTGCATGTTGAGAGAGGCCTACCAGATATATTTATTATACCTCCAGAATCCTCTGCATTCCTCATGGAGAGGAGGTCTCTTCTTACAAACTCTTTAATCACCCTCCACTAGTGAGGCATTATTTAAGGCAGGGATGGCCAAAGTACTAACCAAAACACCCTCCAATGCAATATGTTGCTGCTTTTGAGTGGTATTTTCAAAGGTGCCTAAGTCATATAGGCGTATAAACCCCATTGAAAGCCACTGATACTTGTGTTCCTATGCTACTTGGGTGTTTTGAATATCCCAGCTCTTATCTCTCTGGAGGTGGCATCCATCTTCAGTTTTAACATGGTGTGACAGTCACTTGCATCAAGGGGGAGCATTATATCCTGGCACCTGCTTTCTGTGGTTTGTGCCACCATATTCAAGATAAAAATAGTTTCAATCTGCCCTACTTCCTGCAGATTTGCTCTTTCCTTTGGATGCTGTACAATGCAGCACTTGGTTGGGCAAATTATGGATGCCCCAGATATAAGGACTGGTAAAGTTGTAATAAGCTGAAAGTAATAAATGCTGCTGATATGTAACATGGCTTAGGGGGGCTGATTAATTTGTGTCAGGGAAAAAACAATAAGGTGTTAGCGATTGATAAGAAAGTGCTGTGTGTTATGAGGACGGTAGAAACAAGGAAAGCAGAGAGACTTATAGAACATAGGAGATGCAGGGATTTGCATGTGTAACTATTTCCCCAGAAAGACAGATTCCTGGGTTGTATTGGTTTGAAGTCTTATATGTGCTGGATGGGAAAGGACTAGGATCCCAGATAGAGGATTCTAGGTAAGAGATTTCATGACCTTTGACTTGACACCTTCACTCATAGAGAAGCAGAGACTGGACTAATGCATCATAATAACCGTTGTCCATTGTAAGTTAAATGTACTTTTTTAATTTATTAGTGTCTTAAAATAAACTGTTGTAGAAGTATACGTGTGTTTATTAGCCATTTCTGCTGTAACCTAGCTGACTGTAAAAGTCACGGTGTTGGAAGTAAACAGCTGCTCAGTGTAAAGCTCTGTCAGTGTGCCTGTGTTCACTCTAAAGCTTTCCTACTCTTGGGAAGGTATGTGATGTCTGCATGCAAGCTGGCTAGTTAGGTCCTTTAGAAAGAGTCACTGGTGGGACAGTCATCTGTTCTAGGTGAAATACCTAGAGTAGAATCATAGAATACCAGGGTTGGAAGGGACCTCAGGAGGTCATCTAGTCCAACCTAATTCCAAATAGGAAGCCTGTGTGATGGCATCTTCAAAGAATTACACATTAGAGCTGATTAAACCCTCTTTTTCCTTAGCTCTGTAGCTTAAGGGAAGAGGCTTTGGACTCCATAACAGGTGGTTCTACTGTCTTCATCTGTTTTCCTGGATCATGCTCTGCTCACCTCTTCTTCCCAAGAACAGTAATGCATGCTATGAACATCCAGGATCTGTTTGAAAGGACTGAGTGAAACCAGTTTAGAGTAGAACTTCCCTTTTGAATGAGAAATCCCCAGCCTTCCTCCTTGGGATTTCAACTGCTTGTTAATCTCCTGCAGTGGGGATCTGCAGAGGCAATTTTCATGAAGGAGAAAAGCGGTAATTGGAGTTTCTGACTCTCCTCTATAGCCTTTTGCTTAGACTTTGAGACAGAGAGGAGCAAAGGGCCTTTCACAGCAGTGGTTTAAAAATTGTTTTTTGTATAGTTCTGGTTACCTGCTATTGCTTTTACTTCTTTAAATGATTCCATGGCTTGTGGGTGTGGCATGCAATGTCCTACATTGTAGATGTGCAGAGGCAGTGTGTCTGAAAACGCTGTTACTGGTAGGTTAAAGGTCTGTCTCAGCATTGCCCAAGTGGACATTTTCTCACATCATCTAGTATTACTGATCACCTGCTCTGGAGAAACAGGGACCTGAAATGGCAGGCAGGGTGACTCCAGGCACCAGCACATCAAGTGTGTGCCTGGGGCGGCAAGCTGGTAGCTGTTAGGGTGGCAGTTCGCCGGTCCCACTGATTCGGTGGCAGTTTGGCGGTGGGTAAGCCGAAGGTGCTGGACCAATGAACCACCCGCAGAAACGCCGCTGAAACCGCAGGACCAGCACACTGCCCGCAGAAATGCCGCTGAATGCCGCCTCACTGCCGCGTTTGGGGCGGCAAAACACTTTGAGCCGCCTCTGATAGCAGGGAGGATTGTTACATTGTTAGAGCTGTATAGAAAGAGTTTGCACAACACCTCTGTACAATGCCTGCCGCTGACTCGCTTTCTCAAGAACCCGAGTTTGCCATTCTGCAAGCAACAAGACTCAGTGAGCTCATATGTTCCATACATGCTGACTGAACCTTTTAGCGTTTCATTGATTTAGTACAAGGATGGGCAACTGGTGGTCCAGAGGCCAATCCAGACCCACTGGGTCATTTTATTTGGCCTACCAGAGCCTAGCTTGGGGTAGGTGATCTGGCAGCACCAGAGCCAGGAAGAGGGCAGAGTGGCACACCCTGGGGGGAAGGCCTTGAGTGTACACAGACGCATTTGTCACATGATGCTGTGGTGAGAGCCAACAGATCAGTGCAGGGGGATTGGGTCCAGCCTTCAGCAGACAGAAGCTGATGATGATGATGCAGAGTGAGTGCAGGATGGGCTTGTTGTCTAACTCACCCTGGTGCTTCCCACCCTCACATGGCCCACCAAAGTATGTTAGAGGATTCTTTAGACTTCTACTACCTGAAAGTTGCCCATCTTTGATTTAGTCTCTTTAAAGTTTTCTAGCCTTAAGGAACCCAGTGCACTACCATCTACCTTGTATGTTAAAAGAGGGAAGTCCTGAAAAAATCATAGAATCATAGAATATTAGGGTTGGAAGAGTATGTTATGTGCATTGGCAAGTATTGCATTATTGATTTCATCTGATCAAAAAGCAATACTGTGTGAAAAAACTTGAAAAAAACTAGGGCTGTCAATTATCAGTTAACTCGCATGATTAACTAAAAAAAAAAGAATCATGATTTAAAAATTAATTGCAATTAATCACAGTTTTAATCACACTGTTAAACAATAGAATACCAATTGAAATGTATTAAGTATTTTAGATGTTTTTCTGTTTTCTAATATTTTATTTCAATTTACAACACAATACAAAGTGTACAGTGCTCACTTTATATTATTTTTATTACAAATATTTGCATTGTAAAAACAATAAACAAATAGTATTTTTCAATTCACCTTATACAAGTACTGTAGTGCAATCTCTGTATCGTGAAAGTGCAACTTACGAATGTAGATTTTTTTTTTTGTTACACTACTGCACTCAAAACAATGTATAATTTTGAGCCTAAAAGGCCACTCAGTCCTACTTCTTCTTCAGCGATTCATGAAGATAAATAAACTGAAATAAGTTTGTTTACATTTATGGGAGATACTGCTGCCCACTTCTTATATACGTCACCTGAAAATGAGAACAGGTGTTTGCATGGTACTGTTTTAGTCAGCATAGCTAGGAATGCTAAACATTCATATGCCACTTCCTGCTTTGGCCACCATACCAGAAGACATGTTTCCATACTGATGATGCTCATTTAAAAAAATGCATTAATTTCTGACTGCTCACTTTGGGAGAGAATTGTATGTCTCCTACTCTGTTTTACCTGCATTCTGCCATATAGTTCATGGTGTGGCAATCTCGGATGACGACCCAGCACGTTATTCATTTTAAGAACACTTTAACTGCAGATTTGACAAAACGCAAGAAGGTACCAGTGTGAGATTTCTAAAAGTAGCTGCAGCACTCGACCCAAGTGCATTCCAAAATCAGAGAGAGACGAGGTGTGGAGCATGTATTCAGAAGTCTTAAAAGAGCAACAGTCCTATGTGGAAACTACAGAACCTGAACCACCAAAAAAGAAAATCAGCCTTCTGCTGGTAGCATCTGACTCAGCTAATGAAAATGAACATGCGTCAGTCCGCACTGCTTTAGATCAGTATCGAGCAGAACCTGTCATCAGCATGGTGGGCAAAGTATGAAGGGGTATATGAACGTTTACTGCATCTGGCATATAAATATCTTGTGACGCCAGCTACAACAGTACCATGCAAACACCTGTTCTCACTTTGAGGTGACATTGTAAACAAGAAACAGGCAATATTATCTCCTTTATATATATCTCATTGTAAACAAACTTGTTAGTCTGAGAGATTGACTGAACAAGAAGTAGGACTAAGTGGACTTGTAGGCTCAAGTTTTTTATATTTTTATTTTTGAGTGCAGTTATTTTTTGTATATAATTCTACATTCATAAGTTCAACTTTCATGATAAAGAGATTGCACTACAGTACTTGTATTAGGAGAATTGAAAAATACTATTTATTTTGTTTTTACAGTGCAAATATTTGTAATAAAATTATAAACTGAACACTGTACACTTTGAAAATATATTTAGTAGAGCAATTAATTGCAATTAATTTTTTAATCACTTGACAGCCCTAAAAAAATATTCGAATTCAGCCACTTTCCATCCCTACCTTGGTTGTTAGTTACAAAAAATGTGGTCTCTCAGGAACTGGGATGTGGGTGGCAACAGTTAGGCCAGTATTTTGGAGAGTACAGGGGTTCTAAGAGGATGTCTATTTCTATGCCATGAGCCTGTTGTGTAAAAGTTACGGTTCCAGTCCCTTATTAAAGGGAAAAAGTCATTGGGGTTCGGGTAGTGAGGTGGGAAGGCTGCTTTTAACAGAGATCAAAGTAACCATTGCAGACCAGCCAAGCGTATGAGAGCAACATGTCGGTTATTAATTTGTGTAACCTCCTGGCTTTTCATTTAGAGTTCTCCTTTCAGGGAGACTTGACACACATTTGCTTTTAAATCTCCCATATTGTGAGACACAGTGTTTAAATTCAACAATAGGTAGCAGCTTTCAGCAGCTCTGGAAAAGTTATCAATTAAATACCTAATGGGGAATTCTGATTAATTTTCTACATAGAAAAATGACACCCTAATGGATTCTTTATCGATCTTGACTACTTATATGGTCCTCATTACCATGATATCTCAGTGCCTCACGGTCTCTAGTGTCTTTACCCTCACAGCACTCTTGTTTGGCAGGGCAGTGCTCTTGTTCCCATTTTACAGGCAGGGAACTGAGAGCCAGAGAGGTTACGTGACTTGGCCGAGGTCATACACGGAGTCTGTGGCAGGGCAGCGAGTTGAATCTGACTCCTGATTTCCAGGGTAGCTGCCTAATCATTGGACCATCCTTATCTATGGTAAGAGGGTTTTGAGAGTTGATATTTGCTGACTTCTGCCCTGCATGCATGCAGTCTGCAATTGCTCTGGTCTCAGCTGCTGGAAAGGCATAGCTTTCCCTAGTACTGGAGGCTTGCTGATCACATGGAGCACCACCCTGGTACGAAGCGATCAGAAAATGGATGAAATGTTCTCCCATCACTGGAGGAAAAAAGCAGAAGCCATTAAAGTGAATAAAGAAAAAACAATAGCTGAATGTGTTCCTTGAAGAAAGTACAGATCATAAATGGTGTGATGCAATTAAAGGTCAGGCATGTGGATTGCAAAACAGAACTTACATTAATAAGAGCAAAACATGGGGGGGGAGAGAAGGGAGGCAGACAGGCACAGCCCTTTGTAGCTTTCAGAGGTGACATTTTGTCTCAGATTGCTTGATAAGAAGACTATGCAAAGGAAGGCAGGCATAAAAGCCAATGGAAGACCAATGACAGCCCAACAGAAGAGTTGGAAAGAGAGTGAAGAAAAGAATGAGGAAAAGAACTTCTGCACAGAGCAGGGGCAGTCCCTCTGTAATGGTGAGAGTGAGAACAGGAGTACATTGGACAATTTCTTCCAGGAGTAAGTACTTATCTACCAGGATGCTGTCTGGCTCTCACGTATTGGCAAACATTCAAGATGATATTATCCTGTAGACTCAAACATGTTACTAATATTTACTGGATTGGGTGATTGCTTAACACACATCCTCTTGTTCCACTATAAACAAATTCTTCAAATCTGTATAGTATAACTGCTTCAGTTCAGAAAATCACAACACACTTAGTCCTGATTTGTCAGTCCCTATTGCATTTGCTTGTGTGTTAGAATGAAACTATTTCTTTAGCTGCCCTTTGAAAGAAAGAAATAAAAAGTAAGGCTACCTGCTTCTGTATCCTCATTTTGAAGGATGTTAATTTCCTTAGCTGATTTAAATGTTCCCCACCTCCTAATTTCATGTGTCTCGTCTGTTTGTTTCATGTTGGTCAGACTAGTGCAGCAGCACATCTGCTTAAGTTTTTTCAGCCTATGCTGGATTACAAGGTCCCTCCCTTTGGCCCACCTTGTAGGTATGTGTTTGTTATCTATGCAGTGCCACCCCACCTTCAGCACCAAGGCAACAACTAATCTCACTGTGCCATATACAGCTGTGAGAGGAGAAAACACCCCATCATTTAGCTGTGAACATCTGTTAAGACCCTCAAACAGGATCCAAAGGTAGAGGAAGTGTCAGAGAGTGAATGCACTTTCAACCCTCCTAGCTGTATCTCACTGTCACTGAGCCTCTGCTCTAGCCAGTATGCTAGATAATGTATCAGTATTCAAAGATGTTGATATTATTGGACTAAACCTGCTATCCTATTTTATTTCCAGTTAAATAAAAGGTATTGCATCTGTTTTTTAAAGTGGTTGTTGGACTGACCCAATTGACTAGCTTAGTTACCGTCCCCTGGCTGAGAACCAGATTCTCCATTACTCTTGCTTAGAATTCAGTAAACTGTGACCAGAGTAGAAAATACTTAGTATTTAATCCAGTACCACAGCAGCAGTGTGGTGCCTGATCACAACCACCTATTAGTATTTGCATGTTCCAGTGTAGATCTTTTTGACTTGCCAGAAACTATGACCATGAATGTGACTTTGAGGAACTAGTGGGCTCTCAACCATTTCTCCTTCAACTAAAGCTGTGTGGGTAGCAGTATCCTATAGTAGTTTTCAATATGGGGTTTAAGCCAAAAAGCTGCAGCTCAGAAATCATTCAGCAGAACCTGTAGTGAATGCTTCCAGGCATCTCAGTGTTTCTTTGGAGCACTACTGTAAGTTTGTTCTTAGCATTTTTGTTTTGCTGTATAAAGAACTATGGCGAAAAGCTTTCACTGTATTATGTTTTTCCCCACACAAGGACAGCTGAGGTGCCCCACATCCAACAGAACTTTCCCTTTACATCAGCGAGCTGATCTCTCATCCCAGGACTGCATCTTTCCCTTAGATCACTCAACTACAGGGATTCCCAATTTCCTGTTGGGTGACAGGCCACCCCATCAAACTGCATAAGCTGTTGCTTTAGAAGCAGGGTAGATATCAGGCTCAGGCAGCTTTCTCTAGCACAAAGTCACCCTTGATGTCTTAAACCATTTTTCACTGCTGAAGTCATCCTGTTACATGGCAGCTGTGGGCCAACATTCCTGCAATTTAAAGACTACTGCAGCAGCTTCAAGGGAACAGAGCAAGTATTTCCTTCACTAAAAAGGTGGCAGGTAAGAGAGCTTGGCCTGTAATTTTCAACTCCGCTCTGGCTCAGCAGCATTGAGGGCAGGGAGCGTATAGTCAGCCGAAGTCCATGTGGTTTATGATGTTGGCCGAAGCTCTTGAGGCTTTGCGTTCTGTGTAATTGAAAGCTACACTACCTGCTACTTTAATGTGTTACTTTATTGAAAGTGGATGATCCCTTTCAATGCTCTTTTAAAAACTAACACCCCTGTTGCTTAGAATATTGATTTTTAAGGAAACCGCCCTCATAAATTTTCTTCATCTTTACTCATGCCACTGCAGTGCACGTGAAGGATAATACAAGGTACCTTATTAACACAGTATGCTACCATCATGAACAGCATAAAGTTAAAAGCAGCAGGAGACTTTCCCTTTTCCCTGCTTGATGTTCCCTTTACTTGTCGTGCATAAATACAGGCTCCATAGCTACCTCTGTACACACAGTAAACTCTGCTCCACAACTGAGCTCTAGCAAGAGATGACAAGAGCAGCTATTTTCTACAAGACAAGCAGTGTTAACACATTGTGCTTGTATTTAAACATCATAGAGGAGCAGCAAAGGAGAAGAGAGGACACACAATCCACAATGCTGAGCATCTGCAGCTCCTATTGGCTTTTAGAAGTGCTTTAGGAGTTATCTGACATCACATCACTTATGTGAATATAGATTTAGCTGCTTAGCTTTAGGCACCTGGCTTTCAAAATTTCAACCCTATCTCTTTACAAGCCTGGTTTCCTTCCAGATCCTTGAAGTATCCTGTATACAAATCTATGAAGTAAAATGGCAAACAAATTCCTGGCTAAACTAGCATTGCCAAGAAAGCAAAACTAGTTGAAGTTACTCCATGGGAATACCGTGACTGATGAAAGTGTCTATCAATATATTAGCTACCCTTCAGTAAAGCAAAGAGAGATGCAGCTCATTACCTGGATTGTACTTCTGGCTGAGACTGTTGGCTTCAAGTTGTTTAGAGCAGAGTTTTAAGAAATGGTTCATGAGAGTAAAGGGTGGGGGGAGGAGGGAATTGACTTTGGTATCCCAAGCACAGCATTTGGGATATAGCCACCCAGGAGCAATGATACCAGCCACTTAATAGGTAAAGTAAAAGCTGAATTTTCTTCAGCTGAGAATTATTGTGAAGAATTTCAGACTAACCTTAAAAGGTCCCTTTTCTAATGCACTTTAATCTTAGTGTTTAGTCTGTCTCACCTTAGGAGAGTTATGGCACTCAGTCTGCCAGAAGCCAACGCACCTGGTGTTCTGCTGGTCACGTGAGAAGCAGAAGGAATATGCTCCCTTCAGAGCCTCAGCAATTCCTAACCCCCATTTGAGAGATTTTTAAACCCAATCCAGCTGCCTTGTCCCTGCTGCTCTATGGCAGTGAGGCAAACTTTGCTCTAGTGTAGCTTAAATAAAGCAAGGCCTGGTTAAAGAGTGACATCCCCAGTACCGCTGGCAGAACAGTCAGTAAACCCGTCCTGTGAAAGTGACAAAACAACGCAGCTACCCTTGAATGAAAAGTAGGGGGAACAGCAGCAAACTTACTTTCATTGCAACTAATTAAAGCCTTTGTTCCACTAGCATCTGAAGGAGTTGAAAAAAATCCTTGTGGGGCTAGAGCACCGCTCTGACTCCATCAGAATGCTATAGCGTACAGAAAGGCTAGAGCCATCTGTACTCCTTGTGCATTACCACACACCTACACTTCCTTGGGGGAGAGGAGAAGGCTTTACCCATCACACTTCCCTTTTGAAACATCTGAGTACAGGAGAACTTCCCTCTTGCTCCACCAGCCAGGATTTTACCTTTTAACAAGCTTGGAATCAAATAAAAATGGATATGTCCACACAGAGAACAATTAAAAACTCCACTGAGAACAGCGTAAAAACAATTAGACCGCCCCTCCTTGGGCTCTGCGAAAGGTCTAAATTGTACTTGCATTGTGAACCCCCACCCTTGGTTGTTATGGAAACATGTACAGATGAAGGCTCTGAAATGTCCTGGAGTCACAATGTTATATCCAACAGCAGATGATGGTGATCTGGATTAGAGATGTAGTTCTTATGATGTTGGGAAAATCCTCCCTCCCCATTAAAGAGCACCAATGACTGTACTGGTCAGCGGGCTGAAGTCAGGTGGTTCCGGCTATGTGAAAACCTGGGGAGAAGGGGGGAAAAAGGACATACAGGTGATATTGGCTGCATTCATCCATTTAAATGACACACTACAAGGTTAGAACCCCCCCACACCCACCAGAGACGTGATGGACAATGATAGAAGAGGCAAGCTGCGCACCCGAGTTTCATTTGATAGACTGACAAAGCAATGGTGGTTGTCTAGCTAGGCAAAAAATAAAAGCAAAGCCCTTGAAAAAGGTGATGATTAGATGAAGTACAGGAGGACATTTTCTGCCATGTGGTTTGAGCAGCAAGCAACTGAAAACATTACTCAGCTGTGAGGGTAATGCTTACGTGGGATGGGAGTGTCAGAACTTAGCTCCAGGAAGTTCTCCTAGCCTCTAGAAAATTAATCAGTACTCAAAGGTGATGACATTTCTGGGTTCAAATACAGCACAGTCTCACCACACCTAGGCTGCTGCTAGAAAGAATGCCTTTGACTTCATCCTAGACAGTAGTACTGTAGCCCACTGGCTTGTCTGGCAGTTAAGACAGACTGAAAAAATTGTGCCTTTGTAAAAGATATTCTCTGGCTCAGGTGTATAATGGGCTTGCTACAGGCATCACTGGGTGAAACTCTATGCCTTATGTTATGCAGATCAGGTTAGTTATCAGTGCTGCCCAATATAATAATAGGTTTTAAGATCCTGAAACCCTATACTTCAACTCTTCTGCTTCGCCTTTACTTATAAACTTTAATGGATTTATTAGCAAAGGACATCAACAGTTCTCTCTAAATTATAACAATTTAAATTTCAGTCTGCCAGCAAAAAGAGGGAAATAGCAGTGTGATCACAAGAGACAGCTTAAGCTTTTACTTTCTCAGCCCTCAAAAACTGATATTAAGATCCCCAAATTCAAAAATGCAGAAAAGAACCATGTATATATACATTAAAGGAAATGGCACAAGTAAAAAAAGGTAACCTGTCACATTTAAAACTATTGTTATTTAGCTCCTCTTACATTTCTGTCAAGACACACAGACACAGGTGGTTCATTATTCTGTGTCAGCAACTCCTGTCAGGCCTCACATGACTACCAAGATTTATAAATACGTGCGAGAATTATGTTCTTCAAATATGTTTGGCAAGCAATGCATAAGCCCAGTTTGCCCTAGATAAAGGAATGGGTGTTTACTTGTCTGGTCAGCCTGGTGGTCAAGCAGATATAATGATAGTACATTTACATACAAGGTAAACAAAGCTAACAGGGGTCAGGGGAAGAGAAACAAAAAAGGAAAAACAACATGGCATCTATACCCCAACAGGAGAGAGAAACTTTTCTGTGCTTACTTTTCAAAGAATACTTTTCAAAGGTTTATAGGCCTATAAAAAAGGAGGGAGACAACCTCATAGTTATTCTTTACCTAAAGTTATTCTTTCTTTACTATTCACACTTCTTGGATGTTTGGGCTATTGAATGACAAATCCACACCTGTTCTGTGATGTTACCATAATACATCCAAGCCACTGACTTTTCAATCCCCATCCCATGTCAGAGAGTGTTTTTACCTTTGTATCCGCTCCACCATGTGTGCTATCAGTTTGTCAGAGATGCCTGGGCAGGACTCCTCAGCCAAGCTAAAGGCATTCTCCAGCTCCTCCATAGCTCCCACATTCCCTCCAGTCTGCTTGTGCTTGTCTTTGAGCTGCAAGCCAGAAACACTGTGTTAACAGCTTGTGACATCTGAAAGCATTCACCAAGCAGATCAGCACAGAATGAATATTAAGGAGTCTTCCTTTTCAGTGTGGTTTTGTTGTGGAATCCAGGCAACTAACATGTAGGTTCCTACAAGCCTTTCACCCCAGGTGTTTCTCCTCTCTGCATAGGAATAAGGGCAGACCAAGCAGAGTGATTTTTCACATACTTTCTGAACATACTCCTCCACGTGCTACTTAGTGTCCCACTTCACATAGCGAGACAGTCTCAGCCAAGACTTTAACAAAGCAAACGCCCTGCTAGGTTTTCCCACACGTAAGTTAAGGGTGCTGGATACTGCACTCGACTAACAGCCCTGAGGTCCAAAGACCAGGAACCACATAGGAGTGCAAGCTTCTCTACACCACACTGCCAACCTGCCTCAGCATAGCTACTTCTAGAGCAGCAGACAGTTCACTGTCCATGCTCAATCATTCACTGATCTCTTCAGAGACTACCAGAGAGGTTCCACATGTGGCGATGGATTTTGTGAAGAACAGATACTGGACTGATGCAACAGAACACTCCCCATAGCAACCTGGGTTTGTTTTGAACTAATTACCTAGAGGTGGAAGGGGGATTGCTGACAAGTCTCAGACCTTGAGCTAGCCAGTCCCTCAATCTAATATAATCCCGAAAAAGGGAGATTCCCCCATGCAGAGCACGGACATAAGGCCCATGCGCCACTTAAATGGTCAAGCGTGGAGCGCAGGCCTTGTCCTAGTCTCTGCATAGGGGAGAATTTTATCTTACATGAGAACTCTTTGTTCTATCTTTCATTCACTCATGCAAGTTACATGGTGCAGTCATTTATTTAAAGTACACAAAGAGCAAAATATTCAGCATTAGGAAACTCCAAGTCAAGCACGATTGCTATATCAAGAAAGAACTGGACAACCTAGTCACTGCTTATGACATAACACAGATTTTCCAGGCCATGAATAGTTTGTTTGCTGTAGTCTCTTTCCCAGCTTCATTTGGGTAACTTTCTCCAAGTCCAGCATGCAAGAGTACCCTGCACAATCAGCCTGAACTCTTTGCCTTTCCCATAGTATATTCCACTAACCAAAAAGCTCCTCTTGACATTGCAATATCTATGCCAGCTAACCACCATCTACGTCAGTTAAAAACCATAACCACGCTGATTAAGTGGATTTAACTTGTCCTCATAGTTCCTTGCATGTGATCATAGAATCAAATGAATTCTTTGAGTTCACGTTCCCGCTCATAGGACAAGGCAAAATCTTAATGCTAATCTGGGACTGGGACCAAACCTGTGCTCACAGTCCTCCTGCTGGACGAAAACTAGCTTCATTTAACAAGACACACATCTACCTTCCCTCAATGAGTGAACTGCCATTTCACACACAAAAAAAGCCTCAGCTATTAAAGCTACCCACATACTTCACTATTTATTTATATGCAGCAACCAAGTAGGGAAATGACAGACAAGCAGCACTCAGTGCACTGAGAACTGCTGGACTGAAAAGTCATTCACAATCTCACCCAAGGATCTACTTTCACCTCCACTTGATGAAAGAACTCAAGTGCAGGGTCTCAGGGGAAGAACAGTGGAATATGAGGTCTTTCCTTTGCTAAGCACAAGCCCAGGTGGATAGAAACCCACAAGCCACTAACATCTAATGACTGACTGTTCAGCCAGACCTATACAAAGCTCTTTGTAGCTCAAAAGCTTGTTTCTTTCACCAACAGAAGTTGGTCCAATAAAGATTTTATATCACCCACCTTGTTCAGTGGTCTGTGATGGGAGTTGGTTTGGTTTTTCAAGATAAGGAAGGGAAAGTGCATTAAATATTTTGTGCATTTTGTAAAATGTGTTCCAGAAGTTACCCTATAAAACGCACGCCAAATGGAAGAGCCTTTTAGAACTTGAGGGTTGAAGCCAATGTGATTCTGCGAACCTATGAAATTTAGAGAACTTTCTATAGGCTAGTTAAAAAAATAAAAAAAAACTCTCGAAAGGCTGTAGGTCGTTACATTTTATAGGTCTGGAGAATCACACTGGCTCATCCCTGTTAGGTGCTAGAGTGCTTTTCCACCAGGTAAGAAATAAAACAAGTTTTGAAAATGTGCACAAATCTATTCAAACACACTTACCAGTTCCCCCAGCCTGAGACTTTATCCCAGTCACATAGGGATCCACTTCCTGGATCCCAAAAGGATCACGCTTCTGCAGCCATCTGGCCTGCCCCTGTCACAGTGGCTCCTACAGAAGCCAGAGGGAGCTGCTGGTGCTCAGCACTTCTGAAAATCAGGCTACTTTCACTCAGATGCCTGCCTTCTGACACCTGAATCTGAAAGCATTTGCTGAGGGGTGTGACCCTCACTGCAATTTCAGTGCTAAGATATTATGGAGGGCCATGGAAGCACAGGAGATACGTAGACAGGACCTTGACTCTCCTTTCCTCCACCAGCTATGTGCATACTGTTAATCACATAATAGAAGCTCTAAAAGGCACCAACATTGCAGCAGTTAGGACAAGTTTATGTTTTCTAATTACTTCAGGTCTTCTGCACCTCCCCTCACTCCATCACTTGCATGGTGGCTAATTCCTTAGCACTTCCTCTGCTAATCATAGCCAGGTCCAGCTACTAAAGAACCAGGAGAAAACGTGGGACAGATGGAAGGAAAATCTAGAACTCACAGAAGGCCAATTCCAGATCTAAACTTCTCTAACTAGAAAAATGCTGTTTTGGTGACCTGCTGTGGGCAACAGCACGCAGCAGGGGAAGACAGAGGGGTGCAGATGGCATTAGGCAGGGGATTTAAACAGAATAACAATGTTGTACAGTGTTGGCAAATCCTGATTCCTGCTCTACCCAAGCAGGATACGTCCTAGCCTCACACAGGTGAGGGTGCTGCTGAAATCAGGCATTCTCCTAGTACTAGTCACGTGAAGGAAGCTGTACTGGAAAAGGAACTTGAGGAAGGCCAGGCTACCAGGCAATCAGAGAGAATGATGCAGAGAGAAGAGCAGGCATTCCATAACCTGGGCTCATGAGGCTCTCACAGAAGAGGGAAAAGCTGAAAAAAAAAAGGGCAAAAAAAAATGTAGGCAGCACTGTACTCCTGCCCAGGGTAGGTTTAGGCAGGACAGGATATTAGGGACAAGTCTTTTAGGCAGTACATACAGAGCTGGCTTTTCTGAACTAAGACAGAGATGTTTCACTACCCCTTGGCCTTGCCAGGCACCCTGCTCCTCTTCACCCTCAAGAATCCCTCCCACTTACATATTTCCTGAACAGCTACCCAGTTGCTTCCCCTTCACCTGCAGCCATCGCAAACAAAGAAAACGGCCTTCTCACCTCCCCAAAGACTGGATGGACAAGCGTGGAGAGACACTGTGATCGGGGCTGCCGCTTTATGGGCTCAGCAGACTGGAAAACAAAACATGGAGAGATGATGAAGACATGCAGCAGACATATTCATGGAAGGTTGCATCCCAGCCCACAAACGTGCTTCAGTCTGCCACTTCTCCTGTGTCTGAAACACATCTCCTCCCAGAGATCAACATTTGCTGCTACTCTTTACAACTGGAGGAATGAGACAGGTTGGGTAGAAAGGCTAGCGCCGAATCCTACTGGGGAAATCTCCATCATCACAAGCATCCATTTACTCAGAGATAGAGACAGGACAAGAGGTGCTACAGTGTCAACAGAGGTGATGCACTAGGCACTTGTGAGCACCAGACTGTTCCACATCCTAGTAGCTGTTACAGCAGCACTACCAGCACCTTTAATGGGGGCTCCCCAACCCGTCCTCAGAGAATTAGCCTTAACTGTCAGCATCCTGGGGATATGGAGGATGCAGCCCTATCATGCTGCCTGCACCATGCTCAGGTGCCAGGCTGCCGGCAATATTAGAAAGCTAGGAACAAAGAATGTTATATGAGTACACTGGAAAGGCGGCTTTCCCTGCTCCTAGGCCCCACACATTTCCTGATCACTCTGTTTTTTGATGACAAGGTCAGCAGACTGACCTTCTGGGAGCCATGGAGAGCTATTCCTTTGTGCAGTTTAAGGGAACTGGGGCGAATAGTTGGTGGGAATGTCCAGATTGGACCCTGGTCTCCATCTTCTGCATCTCCGTCACTAGAAACAGAAGGAGAAGGAGTTAGACATACAGCCTGTGCGATATATCACACACACAGGACATGAACCCTTCCATTTCTGAGCCCTTAAGCTCCCAGATGATGCATTACAGCCAGCCGTAGTTACCCTTTCACCCCAGCGCTCTGGGCATTTTGCGAGGGGACAGAACAACAGCTGCCACTCTACATGAACTGGGGAAATTTAATTAAAGTGAGTCTAGAAATCTTTCAGATTATGAGACTCTCTCGTCCATAGAGCTCATTGTATAGAGCCAGGCTAACTACCATTTCAGTTCTTCTAGTTCCCAGATCACCGCATGAACCAAAAAGACATAAATTTGGTCTGACAGAGACCTATGGTAAAGATTCAGGAATAACTAGGAATTCTAGATGCCCAGTTTGAGGCACTAATAGGGTTTGATTTTCATTAAGTTCCAACCACCCAATTCAGAAGAGTCAGTCCCCTTTAAGGGGTCTGAAATTGGCCATCTCAGAAAATAAAAATCCACTTGTCGCCATTACGCATCTTGACCTACTTATATCAGTTTGGCTACAGGTAGCAGGACCACATTCAGCTACTGCAATATGGTCTCAGAGCTACATACTCTGAAGAGAAGAACAGCCACACTGGGTCAGACCAAAGGTCGATCTAACCCAATATCCTGTCTTCCAACAGTCGCTGATGCCAGGTGCCCCAGAGGAAATGGGCAGAAAAGATCATCATCAAGTGATCCATGCCCTGTCACCCATTCCCAGCTTCTGTCAAACAGAGGCTAGGGACACCATCCCTGCCCATCCTGGCTAATAGCCATTGATGGACCTATCCTCCATGAAGGCTCCTTTGAAGCCAGGTAATGTATTTAGCTGAACGCCTGTTAGAGATAAAGAAGGTAGAAGACACTTCAAGGAGTGCTCTGTGGATTAGGTGGCACAGTGGATTAACACACTAGCCTTACACATTTTGGGACCTGGATCCAAGTCCTATAATATTTAGCTCATAAAATATTTCCTGTCTCTAGCCAATACTTTTAGCTCCTCACTTGCATTGATCCAAAACTGAGCAAAGGCTCCACAGTAACATATAAGGAGGGACCAAATGCAAAGAGAACTGCAATACTATTTACTCAGACATTTTTACTTTGCTTCCCTAACCAGGGCTTGAACATCTATCAGATGCTCACTACCCAGAAGAAGATGGGGAACAGTCACACCAACCTGGCTCAGGAACCCTTCCTTTCCTTTCCCCACTTAATTGGGACTCTGCTCTGAAGTGGTAGTGAATAGGGATTTGGGAGGATAGGCCACAGCAGGGTATGGAGACGAGCACCAGGGCAGGCGGCATACGCACATGTCAGAATCACCAGAGCTGGAGTCTTCTCCATGGCCCTCTGACTTCCAGCGCTTGAATCGGTCAATCAGCTCCATGAGGAATGAGGTTTTCTTGGTATAGCGTGTGATGAACTTGTGCTTTAGCAACTCTTTAGCAGTTGGTCTCTGCGGCAAATCAGGAAACAGAAAGTGTGCTAAAGCTAGCAGTAGCCAAGATCCGCAATAGCCACGACTAACACCCAAAAGCAGGGGTCTCAAACTCAAATGACCATGAGGGCCACATGAGGACTAGCACATTAGCCCAAGGGCTGCATCACAGACACCCTGCCCCCGCTCCCCCTCCTCCCTTTCCATGAGGCCCTGTCCCTGCCCTACCTCTTCCCACCCCTTCCCTGTCCCCATTCCAACCCCTTCCCCAAAACCCCCACCCCAACTCCACCCCCTCCCTACCCCCAGCGGGTGCAGGAGGGGTGTGGCAAGGGTTCAGGGCAGGGAGTTGATGTGCAGGACGTGGCAGGGAACTGGGCTGCAGGAGGGGTGTGGGGTGTGGCAAGGGACTCAGGGCAGGGGATCAGGGTGCAGGGATGCAGGCTGCAGCATGCTGCTCAGGGCAGGGGCCTGAGCTGCAGAACGGGTGGAGCGGGAGGCAGAACAGGCTTCCTACTTGCTTGCCTACCTAGTCTCTCCCCCAACCCACCAAGCATCTGGAACCTGGAGGAGGAGGAACTCTGTGTTGTCATGGCCACACCTCCAGATACCTCCCCAAAGCTCCCATTGGCCACGATTCCCAGTTCCCGGCCAATGGGAGCTGAGAGCGGCAGTGCCTGGGAGAGAGCTCTGTGCCTCTCTTCCCCCCACAAGGGGTGCAGCCACATGCTTTCTGCTGCTTTCTGCCTCTGGTGCACGCTGGGCTGGAATTGCTCTAGACAAGTGGGGGCGGGGGAGAGCGTGTTTGAGACCCCTGCCCAAAAGCTTTGTCTTTGATTTCTGCTCTGCCTGCTTTTTCATTTTGCAAAATGCTGCTAATTTTCTCTAAGAGCACAGCACTAACACATCTTTCTGCTGAGGTACCTTTGGACTCTGGAATTCTTTGTCCCAAACACATGATTCTATCTGCAGCAAGAGGAAGGAAATGGTACTTACAAATCTAGGGTCCTTGTTGAGGCAGGCTTCCACAAATTCTTTGAAGGGCTTGCTGTGATGTCCCTCCAATGTTGGAGGGTTGTTTTTGGGGATCAGAAAGAGCACTCTCATAGGATGCAGGTCAGAATTTGGGGGCTCGCCCTTTGCGAGTTCAATGGCTGTGATTCCAAGGGACCAGATATCTGCCTGAGAGAGAAGTGAGAAGAGTAACTTCAGAGGAGCAAGAAGTGTCATGCTATGCACTTGGCGGCTAGCAGAAGGTGCATGCAACATTCACTTCACTGAAGGGACTAGCCTCACCTGAGGTCTATGGAGTATTTAGTCACAGGCTTCCCCAACAGACCCCAATCCCTCATATGATGAGACCACTCTCTTGAGACAAGGCTCCAACCTTTATGTTCATCCTAGTGTTAACATAAGCATGCAGTATTACCTAAGTAATGCAGCAATAAAGTGTAAGAGCCTTTCATCTACCCCACCAACTCACCTTAAAGTCATAGGCAGACTGTTTGATGACCTCTGGCGCCATCCAGAAAGGAGTCCCAACAAAGGTATTTCTCTTGATCTGTGTGTCTGTCAGCTGTCCAGCCACACCAAAGTCAGCCAGTTTCACATCCCCTTGTTCCGACAGCAGCACGTTGGCAGCTATTCACACAAACAAGAATAAGTCAAATGGTTCCTGAAACTCCTGTAACAGAGAGAATCTAGTAACTCAGGTTTTTGAGAGAGAACTCCCAGCTTTGATTTCCAGATTCAGTATCTCAAGCAACTTGAACCAGGTTCATGCATTCAGAGGAAGAAGGGAACATTTATCTGGCAACTCCATGACTCCTACAGCACAGGGCCTCATGAAAAGTCACTGGAGACCCATCTTGAGACACTCTGAAAGGGACTGATTTTCAGTGGGTGGGTGCTCAGCACTGGTTGAATATTAGGCCCATCTCAAGTTGGGCCCCCAAATGTCATCAGCCACTGTGGGCAGTCCTGGCCTTAGAACTTTTATTCCTTTCACTCTCTAGGGAGTGTCACTCAGGATTCTGGGGTGTCTCTTTCCAAAAGAGACCCTGTACATTTGTTTAGTGTGTGAGTGGTGTGGGGAAGCTCACGTCTCTGCTGTCCCCCTCTGCAGCTGCCAGTAATAGCAAACTAAACAACTTGTGTACCAACATAGTTAGAAGGTGTACACACAGCAACACAATCACTTCAGTATCTTTGTCAAACTTCTCCTGTGCATGAAACACCTTTCCAGAACTGGCTCCTCAAGCCACTATCGTCCTCATTCATGTCCCTTCCCACAACTTGCAAGTGGGTCAGTTATTTTAATATTCAATGCTCTCACCCTCTCTGCACAGTTAGATACTCTTATTGAGGTCACTATGTCCCTCCTGCCCCATACCCTCAGGACTGTTTGATCTCAAGCATGATGCAATGGAGGGAAGTAGTCCAGCTAAGCTTTTGGGGGCAGGGACTTTGTCTTTGCATCGCATGGCATCTAGTACACTTGGATGCTGTAAGATGAGAAGCAGGAGAAAAAAATGGCAGCAGCCCTTCTGTTTCTTGCATTGTTGTGCTCGTCATGCAGGCTTCAGAGCTCTCAGTGGGGCAGCTCTAGTCACACATACTGAAAAAGTTGCCAGCCACAACAACAGAGCCACAGGCAAGTTGTGTCCAGAATGAACAGCGCTCAGACTACTCAGGGTCTTACATACAGAATCAGAGGCTCCAACTCTAACCAACAACAGTCAGCAGGCAGTTGAGCAATTCTGCTAATTCACCTCTCTCTGGCAACTCATCTCACATTGTTCCATGTCCTTACCCAAACCACAGGTGCCACACTGGTGCTGCTGACCCTCCACCCTACCCCCAAGTCCTAGATAAAGGTGGAAACTCATCCTCATCTGCAAGAATATGAGGTTTATGATCTCAGGAACAAACTACTGATAATAAACATAGTGGATTACAAAGCAATCCTGGTTGTACCCTCAGTTTGCTTCTGTATGTTTGTCTAAGGGGTGGTGGATCATCACTCATGAGCAAAGGGGCTGTGTTCTCCATGCCTGACCTTTGATGTCCCTGTGGATCTTCCTCTCCGAGTGCAGGTAATCTAAGCCCTTGAGGATTTCCCGCAGGATAGTGGCAATGTAGGTCTCTTCCAAGGGTCCTGGCTTTAGCTAAACATGGAATAAAAGTGGAGAAAGGAGTGATTGAGAGCGAGTTTGGAAAGAAGAAAGGAATATAGGCATTAAATATAAGTGAAGAGGTGAGAGAATGACAGAGGGAAAAATAAGGAGGAGGAGGGAGGGGAGAGGATCTGAAATTTCCTACACAACTTTTATAACAGACTAGAGTGATTTCTAACAGGTTCCACATTTCCTGACCTCAGTTTGTAACACAAAATCTCCTCCATAGCAGTGTCAGACACCTGCTGGCAGACATCCCAATCAGGAAGTCTATTTCTGTATTTTACTCCCCCCACCCCCACCCCCACCATTAAATATAAGAACCAAAACCAAGGATTGCCACACTCATCTGCTTTAGGCTGGGAATACTTTACACATATTGAAATATACAGATCCAATCTGTCCAAAGCTCTGGGCACACGTGTGCAGCGAACAGCATTTCAGCTGGTGCAACAGCAAGAGAAGCGCTTCTGAGGCAAAGTGTGATGATAACATCCCACCCTAGCCGAGTTCTCAGCCTTTCCAGTGTAGTAACTAAGGCCCTGACCCTGCAATGAACTCTGTGCAAATGCTGCCCTGAAGTCATTGGGGTCCAATAGCATTGCTTTCATTGCAGGCTCAGGGCATCAGTTATCGCACTGGAAAGGCTGAGAACTCACAGAATTCTCCATTAAGGTGAGTGTCACAGTGTGACTGTCCACTTTAAGAGGGAGCAGGGTCCAGTGCACCTCTGTCTGAATAGCTGCCACCCAACTGAGCTTTATAAAGAGGCAAACAGGATGTGCTAGGGGAAGACAGATGCAAAGATTTAGAAGGCTTCTGGAAGCTGCAGTAGAGTCTTTATACTTCAGGGCTATCCACTGCCCTCTCTCAACCCAGGAAGGTAAGGAGAGAAGCCTGAAAAGCTCTGGAAGAGACAGCAGACTCCAGGGGACAACAAGATTCCACCTAGGTAGAGCTAAGGTGAGAACTTTATTTTGATTGGCACCATTTATGATAATAAATTAGGGAATTAATGAAACTCCTGTATGGAGTTTTTAATGAGTTCAAGAAAGGAAACTAAGGCAGAGTATGGTTGAGCCACACTTGCCCAGACAGGTGGTCAGACATACCTTTTTACATAGCGGAACAAGCTTTGACACTGGAATTCCATCACCCCACCCACTCTTCACAGACAGGTAGGCCAAAAACACTCCCAAAATTTAGATTCATTCTATTTAATCAATTGTGTATCACATCTGGTATATAAACATCTGTTAAGCGTGACTGAGGACTGCCTGTGGAGTATTAGAATCAGCCCATTTTAGTTAGGAAATGCTAAAGGAGTTACCAACATGTGCAAGAAAAATGAGTTATCCCAGTCTTTCCATTGTCCACTTATACATGCATTAAATCAATGGATGTGCAGGGGTGTGACACAGCAAAGTTGAGACTCAGCAGTGTTCTGCATCTCAATTCTTTAGCATCTGGTGTAGCATGCATACAGTGTCATTCAAACAGGACAAGCCACCACTGATTGTAGGTGGCAGGTTATCTCAGGAATAGAGTAGCAGGGTGTGTTGTACAATGGTGCTTAGACCAGAGGGTACTGACTTCCCAGAGGATCATAGAACAAATGATTTCTCCATCCTGGCATAAAACAGGCTTTGTAGCCAGCATGCCAGCTCTGCAATATCTACTCCTTGGGCAAATGGCTCTGAATAAGACTTAGTGGGGCTAATAAACACCAATTTTACAGTTGCTTCACAAACTAAGGTTGCAGCCTCTGGTTGTGGGCCACATGTATCCATGTGCTAATAGACTAGGACCACCCAAGCTACTTACCAAATCCAATGCTGAACCTCCACCCAAGTACTCCATGATTATCCATAACTTGGTACTCTGCAAGTGAGGCAGGAAAACGTGTTTGGGTGAGCACTGGGCAGTGTGTTAAGATTAAAACAAAAATCGAACCTCGATCAGGCCCTGCCCCACTAGCCATGAAACTTGTGCACAGCTCTCCACTCAGTAGACCAAACAGGCATAACCTCCACTACCAGACTAGGACCAAGTCAGGCTAGCATCCATTCATCCCTCATTGACACAGTACTGCTGCACAGAAATTAGACCCTGGGAGGAATCCCATCACACACTTCCCTTCCATCCTTTATTTTTTTACTAAGTGAATTTAGTGCTCAGTCTGGCACCTTGGAGACAGAAATCTATTCATAGGCATTGGCCATGCAATCTTCCCCATGTGCCTCTATCAAAGTATCTCCAGCTGGTCCTTGAAACAACCCCTCTCAGGGAGGGAGGGTAGTTCTTTAGTCCTTGGCCTCAGCAGTGAGACTGCCAACAGGAACTGTGGCTGAGCAGCATCCACATTTTTTCACTAGACTATCAACTCATCTTAGATACATCTCCAAACAGCCACCAGACAGTGGTGACTTCCAGTCACTAATGACAGCTGAAATAAAAAGCTCCTGACCCCACTATCCCTCTCCCAACAGACCTAGTCTCCTACTCACCCCAACATTGTTTCCAAGTGTTACACTTGGTCTGTTTGATTGTCCCCTCAACCTCCCCATTCTCATGCACCCTTTCACTGACCTGCTGTATTCTGTGCATTTCAGACCCCTGTACTATACCATCCCCACCCACCCTAGAGTGGGAGCTCTCTGGGGTAGGGAGTGTTTTCTCTGTCATGTATGTACAGTGTCTAGCACAGAGGTCGGCAACCTTTCAGAAGTGGTGTGCCAAGTCTTCATTTATTCACTGTAATTTAAGGTTTCGCATGCCAGTAATATATTTTAACGTTTTTAGAAGGTCTCTAAGTTTATATAATATAACTAAACTATTGTTGTATGTAAAATAAATAAGGTTTTTAAAATGTTTAAGAAGCTTCATTTAAAATTAAATTAAAATGCAGATCTTCTCAGTTTAATGTGATCACTTGCTTCTCCTTGCTGAGTTTTCTTATATCCCCAGGTAGGCAGACAGCAGGGTGAGTGGGCCGGCAGCCGGGACCCCAGCTGGCAGCAGAGTGCCACTGAAAATCACCTTGTGTGCTGCCTTTGACATGCATACCATAGGTTGCTGACCCCTGGTCTAGCACAACAGGGCCCTGATCCTTGACTGAGGTTCCTAAATGCTACTGTCATATATGTCAACAGTAATAGCAATAGCTCACTGTTCATCCCTTACAGCATTACAGACTGGTTTTAAGTAAGAAGCTGAATGAGTCTGGTGGCCTCGAACCATTTAAACACTCAATCCCACTCACAGTGTTCAGTGAGATTGACAGCCTTTATTCAGACAGGCCAAGGTAATTGGCAAGTTTGCTGAGACCAGGGCTGAGCTGCCACATCACACTGCCACGCAGGGGATTCATGAAGAGAAGAGGGGAGGGCAGCCTGGGCTCCACTAGAAGTAGTGCTTTCTGCAACTGCCTCCACAAGAAACTCGACTTAGGGCCCCAAACCCTGAGAATAACCTGGCTCCCTTCCTCGGTGGTTCTGCACAACTCAGAGTATTCCTGAAGGTGCCTGTTGCTGTATTATGAGCAACTCCCAGAAGGAAGGGAATGAGGTTGGAAAAAAGATGGAGCATAGACTATCATGGAGCTGTAAAATCAAAGTCTCAGATCTTCTGCTTGCTAAACACTGATTCTGGTTTGCCCCTGGCATTGTGTGAGGAAAGCCAGACAGCAGGTTTATGGGTGTAAAGGCAACATAGCTTCCAAAGCTATATTGAAAGTGGCGATTCTCTCTTTTTTGGAGACAAAGTTTGGGTCCCCAGAGATGCACAGGTAACATCACTGAGGACTCTAAAGCCAGAAAGAGAATCATCTAGATGAAGGTGGGTGGGGGCTGTGTGGGAGCCACCTCCTTTATAGGAAATCTATTTTGGGGGCCTGTCTCTTTGATGGAGCATTCTCATTCTAGCACAGCCCAAACTTCTTTGGGTGAATTGTGTATATGGAGATCATTACAGTGTGTTCTGCAACAGCCAAGATCCACAATAGGGCAGGTAAACACAATGGAAATTGCCATTACACCCTTGCTGCAGTTATGATGTTCTTTGCTGACAGCGAAGCCCACCCCTGCTGGACATCCAGATGCATCCGTTAGTCACAAGCCCAAGCCTGCTTCCTGCTGTTCCACTATACCAGGAATCTCAAACTCAAATGACCATGAGCGCCACATGAGGACTAGTACATTGGCCCAACGGCCGCATCACTGACACCCCCGCTCGCTGCCGCCAGCCCCACCACCACTCCACCCCCTCCATGAGGCCCAGCGCCTGCCCTGCCTCTTCCCACCCCTTCCCTAAAGTCCCCACCCCAACTCTGCCCCTTCCCTGCACCCACGGGGTGCAGGAAGGGTGCGGGGTGTGGGAGGAGCTCAGGGCAGGTAGTGCAGGAGGTGTGCAGGGTGCAGCAGGGGGCTCAGGACAGGGAGTTGGGGTGTGGGGTACAGGAGGGGTGAGGGGTGCAGCAGGGGGTCAGGGTGCAGAGTGTGGCAGGGGGCTCAGAGCATAGGGATGGGGTGCAGCAGGGAGTTCAGGGCAGGGGCTGAGGGCAGGGAGTTGGGGTCCAGAAGGGGCTTGGAGTGCAGGCTCCAGCCCCGTGCTGCTTACCTGGAGCAGCTCTGGGGTGGCAGCAGCATGGCCAAGGCAGGCTCCCTGCACACCTACCCTGGCTCTGCACTGCTCCAGGAAGGAGCTGGAACTACGTCTCTTGCGGCCCATAGGGGCGGGAGGCAGAGGAATCCGTGCACTGCCCTTGTCGCTCCTCCATGTGCCTCCCCCAAAGCTCCCATTGGCCGTGGTTCCCCATTCCCAGCCAATGGGAGCGGTGGGGCGGGTGATGTCTGGAAGTGAAGGCAACGCATGGAGCCCTCTGACCCCCACCTCGGGGTGCAAGAACGTGGTGCCAGAACGTGGTGCCGGCCGTTTCAGGGTGCGGTGCAGGACTCACGGCACCACGTGGGGCAATCCTGTGTGCTGGATCCGAAGCCCTGAGGGGCCGGATCCAGCCTGCGGGCCGTAGTTTGCTCACCCCTGGCCTGAAGGTAGGCAGAGGAGCGGTATGCTGGGGCGGATAGGGGGGGATGCGCGGGGAGCTTGGCGGGATGCAGGAAATAACCCCGTGGGCCAGGTATTTGCGACCCCTGTAGTATACCATCCCCACCCACAGATTTATGAGCTAGAGTACTAGGGAGGCTCTCTCCCACAGCAGCTTTGACTACCTTCAGATAGGAGCCATAGTAGCGCGTTATGTAGGGGCTGTCACACTGACTGAGCACAGTGATCTCCTGTTGGATGTCCTCAATTTCATCCTCTGCCTCCTCCAGGTCAATGATCTTGATGGCAACGACCTCCTTGGTGCGGTTGTCAATTCCTTTGTACACCTCGCCGAACGAGCCTTTACCAATCCTTTCGAGTTTGGTGAATAGCTCTTCTGGGTCCACCCTTGAGTGCTAACCAGAAGGCAGAGACAAGGTGAAAGGGTCAAACCATAACCCACCCACAGGACTCTCTATTCTAAAACAGGGTCATTGTCACTACACTGACTTCTATGAGAGAGCTCATCTTCATTATAAGGCATCCTCAAGGTCCATAACAGACATCCAGATATATGACAGGAGGTCTTCCTGCACACAGGCTTACATGGTACCATGCCATGCCAGGGAGAAATGAAGAACAATCTTAGACCTGTGCTCCCCAAGCTGTGGGGCACGCCTCCTAGGGGGCGTGGGGGTAATGGGACCCAACCAGCCACCTCCAGCCGCAGGCCCTACTCCTAGCCCACTCTCAGCCTTGGCCCACGACCGCAGCCCAGCCATGGCCCTGCACCCAGCCATGGCCCTGCACCCAGCCATGGCCCCAGCTCCACCCCACACTGTGGCCCCAGCCTCGGCCCTCTTATCCCTGTCCGCATGCCCCCTCCTATCCAAGCAGTAGCCCCACTCTTAGTCCCTCGGTGGGCATGGCAAGGGGAGGCAAACACGACCCTAAAAGTTTGAGGACCGCTACCTAGCCCTCCAAGTGCATAAAAAGGGGTTTCTGAAAAATCTGTCAACTCTTTGGGCAAGGTACTGTGTATTGCAAAGAACTCTGTACCGTGCCTAGGGCAATGGGACCCTGACCTGACTGGTCTCTAGGTACTACTAGACTAGAAGTGTTTAATAACAATGAGAGATTGTTTGCTGTATGCATATAAAAATATAGACCCTAGAGTGTCAGATCCAGCCTTCTGTTCTCACAGCCTAGTGAGCATGTGGTAACTGAGCCAAATGGTATCCCAAGACCAGGGCAAATAGAAATCCAGCGGGATATCCTCCCACACCAAGTCTGCAGTGGTTTCTGCAGGGAGATTAAGAAAGAGAGGAATGTTTTCTCTCTCCTTTGCTCCTTTATTCTACTATCAGATTTCACTATAACACAAGGGCAGCTGGTCAGTCGTATTGATTACACCACCTCAGTGGAGTGAACCATTCTCTAGCTGTTGGCAAGGTAAGCGCCACTCCATTCTGAAGGACAGCAGCAAGAATCCCAGACACCTGAATACATCAAAAGAGACAGAATGCCTATCTGCTGCTGAGTGTTTCTTCTGGAACAGCCTTTCAAAAGAATGGCATGTCCAGATGTGACAAGCACATTCAGCCTCACTAGATAAGCACATTAACTGGGATGCGTCTAATGTGACGATCCACAGAATAACATTGGCATTTAAATGGTCATAATTAGGGCTCAGAGTTAATACTTCATTACTATGAATGTGGTTGGGTGGGAAGTCTGCATCACTCTTTGTTGCCATGTCATTCAGCCCAGCTGCAGACTCAGAGGTATTGCATTGCTTTGTAGTGGTAAAGGGCTCATTGTGATCAGAAGGGCTTTCTTAAAGACAAGTCTAGGTTCTGGAAAATCCTGTGTGGCTTGTGGGAAATAAACAAGCAACTACAACGTATGAGTTTCCACACCCATGGCTACTCAGAACAAGCACATGATACATACTCGCCTACAAACAAGTCAGTGAGGGACCACTCCCTAGTTAAACCTTGAATTTACCTGAGATTTTATCTGAGGTCAGGAAAGCTGGATTTTCCCATTTCCTCAACAGGTTCTTGCAGCTGGTCCGCAATGAGTGGTTTAATTATTAAACATCAACTGAGACAATTGGGCATATTAAGAAGCCTTTGGACCGGGCACAGCAGATAAACAACCCTTCCCAACAATATTACATCTGCACACAGGGCAATAAAGACCTAGACAAGGGCAGCCAGCAAACTCAGCTCACTTTTTAATCTAAGATACCAAATATCCTCATGCATCCATGGCAACACCCAAACAGTGCTGCACTTTCAACAAATATATGTTGGAAATGGAGAGAGAAGGGAAGTGCAGCACTGAGCAGTAGAAGTGAAAGGAACTAGAGATACAAGCAAGCACTAGAGTGATGGATGGAGGAAGGAAGATGATTTAAGCTAGAGAACATGTGTGATAGGACAGCATGACCGCAGTCTTGATGAATGGCCAGATGTGCTGTCTGCAATCCACTGCGCCTGCAGGATTCAACTTATCCTTGCACCAGGAGGGATGGAACAGACTATTAAGGGTACTTGGCTCAGAAAGGGAACGGAAGTACTATTCACGTGGCCCCCTGAGCAGACACTCCCAGGCCCTCCTGTCTGAAGAGTGATCAGCATTCATGGAGGGAGAGGGCAACATCCATGTTAAAACACTGCGCCTTGAAAGAAAGAACACTAGAAAGGGATGGGGGGCACTGGGGAAGCGTGATGTAGAGACAAGACCAATAGCTTTCTGTTCATCAAGTTCCACAAGGAGGGGGCGAGAGGGGGAAACATGCAACTAACATGCAGTTGGCTGCCCTCACATTGCTCACACTTCTGGCGTTTTCTACCACTTCCCCATCCTGTCTCTGTCTGGATGTTAGCTCATCAGGGCAGGGATCATCTATTACTGGTTGGTCAGTGCTTAGAACAATGGTCGGCCGTGATACATATGATTAATAGTCATCAATGAAGTGAAACTGGAGAAGCTATTGCAGAAGGTTGTTTGGGGACTGACAAGAGCATGTTGTGGGTGCAGCAATCTCATCCAGATCCCAGTATTACATGCGGGCAATATTTAGTTCTTATTTTGTCTTGCGTTTCACGAGCACTCCAGAGACTGAAGTGACCACCAGGGGGCTTCTGTAACAAACATAACACAGTTTAGAGCAGGGTTTCTCAAATCGGGGGTCACAACCCCCCTGGGGGTCACCGAGCGCTCCCAGGGGGGTCGCGAGCTCCCAGCGCCGCTTAAAAGCCACCGAATGAATTACTTCTGCATTTGGCGGCTTTTTGGCGGACCTGCCAATCTATTTCGGGAGCGCTCGGCGAAGTAATGAATGAATGAAGTAATGAATGAATGAAGTAATTCATTCGGCGGTTCTTCGGCGGACATACAAGGGTCCGCCGCCACGGCAGCCGCCAAATGAAAAAGGGGTCGCGGTTCTCAGAAGTTTGAGAACCACTGGTTTAGAGTATTGGCCAAAGGTGTTGGGGAGACGGCATAATTTCTGTGGGCAGGAATTGTGTCCGATCAAATTACACAAAAGTCAGCACCTAGAATGAGAAACTCCAAAGTTTCCAGCTGCTTAAATGCACACCCGAGAACCACTCATAGTTGTAGCAGACTACCCTTTGCCCAGGTCCGGGAGCAGCACATGTCTGCCTCAAGCCTTCTTTCTTTGTGGAGACGACAACCAAATGAGACCATCAGGAGCTGATGAAAAGTTTCTCACATGTATTTCTGAACATGTCAGTACAAGTCCTCCAGCTGCAGAGAAGCTGAGAGTTACTCTGCCAATGAGTGAAAATTCAAAGGCGCAATCCAGCAGTTACTCTGGACACTGACCTCCCACTGGAGACCAGGAGAGTTTGGCATGCAGACTGAATGCAGGAGCAGATCACTCATGCCTTCATCCTACCTATACAGAACAGAAATAACATTGTGATGGGTTCGGTCACAGAGATTCCCTTGGGACTGTCACACGACATGCTGGAATTACCTCTGAGCCCGTTTTCCCTGCCAGCTTGGAACTTCAGAACCCTGCCTTGTTGAGGCAAACACACTAGCCTGCTGCAACAGAGACCCAGGTCTGGTCCACACCCCCAAAGCTGCAGACTTTAACCAAAAACTGCTTAGCAGGTCACCTATCTCCAGCACCCAGACATACAGTTCCCAATGGGATCCAAACCCCCAAAAAATCCATTTTAATCTGTATAAAGCTTATACAAGATAAACTCAAATTGTTCACCCTGTATAAACACAGAGGGAGATATGCACAGCTGTTTGCTCCCCCAGATATTAATCATTTACTCTGGGATTACTGATAATAAAATCACTTTTAAGTATAAAAAGGAGGAATTTAGTGGTTTCAAGTAATAAGACAGAATAAAGTCACCAAGCAAAATAAAGCAAAAACATGCAAGTCTATACCTAATACATTAAGAAACTGAATACAAGTAAATCTCACCCACAGAGATGTTCCAATAAGCTTCTTTCACAGACTAGACTTCTTCCTAGTCTGGGACCAATCCTTTCCCCTGGTACAGTCATTAGCTCCAGCAGGCATCTTAGCTGAAAATCAGGGGCACTCTCATGACTGGGACCATTCTTTGTGCTCTTCCACCCCCTTTCATAGCTTTGGCACAAGGTGGGCATCTTTTGTCTCTCTGGATTCCCACCCCTCCTTCTAAATGGAAAAGCACCAGGTTTAAGATGGGTTCCATTACTCTTCCTGGGCAGTCTTACATGAACACAGGAAGGCTTGCAAGTAAACAGAGTCATTTACAACCAATTGTACTAGCCAACGGAAGCCATCAAGATTCTAAACCAGAGGTAGGCAAACTACACCCCGGGGGACTGTCCTGCCCGGCCCTTAAGCTCCCGGTCGAGGAGGCTAGTCCCCGGACCCTCCCCTGCTCTATCCCCTCCCCTGCAACCTCACCTGGCTGCGTTGCCAGCGCTCGGGCCCTCCGCTCCTGCCAGGTAGAGTGGCGGCATGACTGCAAGCTCCTGCCACTCTGAGCGGCATGGTAAGGGAGCGGGGTGGATAAGGGACAGAGGGTCCCGGGGGCGGTTAGGGTCAGGACAGTCAGGGGACAGAGAGCAGGGGAGGTTAGATAGGGGGTGTAGTCCTGGGGAAGGTTAGGAGCAGGGGACGCAGGAGGGGGCAGTCAGGGGACAAAGAGCAGGGGCAGGGGGATGGATGAGTTTGGGAACTCTGAGGGGGGGCAGTCAGGAGGTGGGAAGTGGGAGGGGGCAGATAGAGGGCAGGGATGCACAGCCTTCCCTGCCCAGCCCTCCATACAGTTTTCCATGGGGCCCTCGGACCAAAAAGTTTACCCACCCCTGTTCTGAACCATCATTGATGGCCCACACTTTGTATAATTACAATAGTACCTCAGAGATATACAAGGGTCGGTCCTGGGGCTGGTTTTGTTCAATATCTTTCATTAACGTTCTGGAGGATGGTGTAGACTGCACCCTCAGCAAGTTTGCAGATGACACGAAACTGGGAGGAGTGGTAAATACGCTGGAGGGTAGATATAGGGTAGAGAGGGACCTAGACAAATTACAGGATTGGGCCAAAAGAAATCTGATGAGGTTCAACATGGACAAGTGCAGAGTCCTGCACTTAGGACAGAAGAATCCCATGCACTGTTACAGACTAGGGTCCGAATGACTAGGCAGCAGTTCTGCAGAAAAGGTCCTAGGGGTTATAGTGCATGAGAATCTGGATACGAGTCAACAGGGTGCCCTTGTTGCCAAGAAGGCTAATGGCTTTTTAAGTTGTATAAGTAGGGGCACTGTCAGCAGATCAAGGGACTTGCTCATTCCCCTCTATTCAGCATTGGTGAGGCCTCATCTGGAGTACAGTGTCCAGTTTTGGGCCCCACACTACAAGAAAGAGGTTGAAAAATTGGAAAGAGTCCAGAGGAGGGCAAGAAAAGTGACTAGGGGGCTGGAGCACATGACTTATGAGGAGAGGCTGAGGGAACTGGGATTGTTTGGTCTGCAGAAGAGAAGAATGAAGGGGGATTTGATAGCTACTTTCAACTACCTGAAAAGGGGTTCCAAAAGGTTCCCTGAAAAGGGGTTCCAAAGAGGATGGATCTAGACTGTTCTCAGTGGTACCAGATGATAGAACAAGGAGTAATGATCTCAAGTTGCAGAGGAGGAGGTTTAGGTTGGATATTAGGAAAAACTTTCACTAGGAGGGTGGTGAAGCACTGGAACAGGTTACCTAGGGAGGCGATGGAATCTCCTTCTTTAGAGGCTTTTAAGGTCAGGCTTGACAAAGCCCTGGCTGGGATGCCTAAATTGGGAATTGTTCCTGCTTTGAGCAGGGGGTTGGACTAGATGACCTCCTGAGGTCCCTTTTAACCCTGATTCTATGATTTGCAGCTACTGCTACCTCACATATGCCATATAACAAGAATAGTAATGGTCCATGCTCAGATTGCCTACAACAAAATTCAGTCCAGCCAATGGCACCATAACATAAGGGAAACTCTGTGAGATTATACCAGGTTCATGAAATCTCTCTTCAGATGTCCCCTGTGTAATACTATTCCATGTCTGTACAGTGCCTAACACAATGGGACCCTGGTCCATGATAACCAACAAGTAACAGAGAGAGGAAAAACTATTTGAAATGCCACATTACAACTTGCTGAGCTTTGCACAGATGCTCTAGTTGGCTTACAGGCAAGCTTCATACACACGCTGAGAGGTGGAGTGGACAAAACTCTCAACATCACCAATTTGAATGCCAAGTGATCTATATTCTGTTCTCATTTCTAAGAAATGAACTGTCACATGCTTCACGCAGAGAGCAGCCAAACACAAGAGCCAACCTGGAATCCTTCACCACAAGGCAACACAACTGAAGTGAACAAAGACAGCTCAGATATAAACTCCTTAGCAACCATTAAGGCCTGCAGCTGCCAACAACTTTGAAATCTGGAACGGAGGGAGACAATGCTCTATGCGACTCTGTTGTGGGGAAGGGGAGAGAAAGGACATTCCATCTTGACTGGTTGAGATAGAGGAGGACATTCCACTCAGATCTCAAGGGAGAGGAGGATAATTATATCATGGCAGCTCAGGGCAAAGAACACTTTATCGTGCCAATTGGAGGGTGGGGGAGAAAGGCACTCTGTCCTGACAGCTGTGGGAGAACTTTCCATTGTGACTGAAGTAGCTACGTTTTAAACAAAGCAAATCACTGCAGACATCAGGAACTAAGAAAAGCATCATTTTAAGAGTCAACTTGGCAGCAATCCCAAGCATTTCACTGGGGAGAAACCCAGACTTGGCAGTTCTATTGGGTCTTGCTGCTGAGGTGAGAAGTTGTAGATGTGACACCTTTAAGCTCTGGGAGTGGACTGGAGAAGGGAAAGTCCCCACTTAGAACAGCTCTAAGTACAGATTAGCATATTTGGCAGACACAGAAGCCAGAACTTTTCATATCCAACCAAAAGCCTCAATACCAGGCCAAGCCCTGCTTTGCTGCAGTTCACCTGGCCCTCTAAACAGATCTGCCTACAGCATCACCTGCTGGAGTCATACCCCAGGCTGATGTGAAGGAACCCAAAGATGCTTATATACAATGAGAGAAGTCTAGGTTCTCAGTCTGGGGCAGACGCATATACAAGAGTTGGGGGGCACAGCATCTCTACCCTTTCCACATTTCTATCCTGGGACCTCTTCCCATTTAGCAAACAATGGGAATCACTGATTCAAACCAGGAGTTAAGACTTCTTCATCTATGCCACAATTTAGAAAGTAAACACTGCTGGTGCCACACCCTACAGCACAAGGACTAGGGGTTGCAGAACTCCAGTCTCCCCAAAGATTAACCCCAGTGTATTTTACTTGTGTGCAGTCCTTGGGATCGGGTACTCTCTAATCACGAGGGCAAATATTCAGGGTTTCTCTATGCCACAGCTGGAGGAGGGAATCAAGTTTAAGGGAGTGCAGCAATACTTTGCGTAATGTATTAACCTTTCAGTTCTCTAATGGAGATCAGTCCTTTTGTAGCAGACCAGAGGTATTGTACATGGAGATGTTTGAAAGCCACTTGTCAGTATCGTTTTAATGCAGTTTTTCTGTTGTCTGCTGATTCACAGAGGGAGGGTCTCGCTGATTTCTACAGTCCAGCTAAATAGGGCAATTCTCATGATAAAAAACACTTTGCATTTTTATAATCTTCTATCTGAATGCTTTCCAGACACTAATTCTCATAACAGCTATCAGATAGTGACGTATTACTGAGGCACAATCTCTTAAGACTTTTACAAGGTCACACAGGTAGCCTGCAGCAGAAGTGGGAGTAAACCCAGATCTGAGCTTAAGCCACAAGTTATTACAACAGTGCCTGAGGGCCCCAGCAGAAACTGGAGCCCGTTGTGGTGGGTCCAGTACAAAGTCAGTGAGTGCCCTCTCGAAGCTATTACAATCTAAATAGACAGAACCAACAATGGACAGGAGGGGACAGAGGCACAGAGATGGGAGTTGATTTGCGCAGCATCATATAGCAGGTCAGAGAACGTCTTGGGAATAGAACCTGAGTCCCAACCCAGTGACCTATTTGCTAGAACACGCTGCCTCTCTCAAGTCTATCCTTAGTCTTCAGACAGCTCATGACATCAACAAGCCAATCTCCGAACACAGATGAACATTCTTTACTTGATAGAGTCTTGCTGGCCCTCTACAGACCCCTCCTTATGTAGAGCATTGGTTCTCAGTCTGGGGTTAATGAGCAGCTCTGCCTATAGCATCACCTGCTGACAACAGAAAAACTTGTCTTCTTGATGGCTAGGTGGAAAGAGGGTTCTGAACACTCTTTAATTTAAGACTGGAACTAGAATTGCCTAGGGAGATTGTAGAATTCTGTCACGGGAGATTTTAAAGAACAAGTTAGACACACCTACCAGTCATGGTTTAGTTATTCAATAGTCCTGCCCTGACACATTTCACGTAAGAACAGCCCTACCGGTCAGACGAATGAATGAGACGACTAATCTATTATCTTATCTCTAATAGTACTCAGTGCCAGGTGCCTTCAGAGGGAATGAACAGAACAGGGCAATTTCAAGTGATCCATCCCCTGTTGTACAATCCCAGCTACTGACAGTTAAAGGCTTAGGGACACCCAGAGCTTGGGGTTGTATCCCTGACCATCTTGGCTAAAAGCCATTGATGGATGTATTCTCCATGATTGTATCTAATTCTTTTTTTTAACCAAATTATACTTTTGACTTTTACAATATCCCCTGGCAATGAGTTCCACAGGCTGACAGTGTGTTGTGTGAAGTACTTCCTTTTGTTTGTTTTAAACTAGACGCCTATTAATTTCGTTAGATGACTCCTGGTTCTTGTGTTTATGTGAAGGGGTAAATAACACTTCCACATTCCCCTTCCCCACATCATTCATTATTTTATAGACCTCTCTAATATGACTAAGGGAGGATATCTTTTCTAAGCTGAACAGTCCCAGTCTTTTTAATCTCTCCTCATACGGAAGCTGTTTCATACCCTTAATCATTCTTGTTGCCTTTCTCTGCACCTTTTCCAATTCTAATGTTTTCTGATGACTAGAACTGCATGCAGTATTTAAGGTGTGGGCGTACCATGGCTTTATATAGTGACATTATGATACTTTCTGTCTTATCATCAATCCCTTTCCTAATGGTTCAAATATTGTTAGCTTTTTTGACTGCCACTGTACATTGAGCAAATGTTTTCAGAGAACTATCCATGACTCCAAGATCTTTTTAAGTGGTGACAGCTAATTTAGAACCCATCATTTTGTATATATAATTTAGTGTCAAACAGGACAGCCCCTTATCCATCTCCAAAGTTAAAGGCTCCAATCTACTTAGTACAGGATGCCCAATGTGGATGTTACTGATGTACATACAGTTTATTATACTAGCAGGCAGTCACTCTATAACTCAGACTTTGTATGTCTGTCCAATTTCTTATCCTGCTTCCCCTCAAATGCTGCAAAAGAAAAATACTTCCCACTTCCCTAAGGAGGGCACAGTTATATTGAGGGAGGTACTGTATCTATGCCAGTCTCATGCTTCCTGCCTCCATGCTCTTGCAGTGTCAAAGACTGATACCGTCAGGGAGTATGACAGCAATCACTTGGATACGAAGAGCACAGCTGAGAACACACTCAGGTTGTTCCCACCTTGGTAAATAACTGTACAGTTCTTAAAAGATTTTTGCTTTGAGGATTTTAATGTTTCACAAACAAATTCTTATCACCTACCTGGTTAGCAAAATCCCTCAGATGAGCCATGGCCCAAGGATGCTAAGACTTCCACTTCTGTAAAACCGGGTGGCTGGGGTCCTGTAGCACAGGGATGGAGCAGTGCTATCTCAGCCACCAAACAGCTGTGATGGGCAAGAATACAACTGCAATACTCAGAACTCCTGGAGTCTAGTTTGCTCCCCAAAATGCTACCTCCTCCTTTATCCACTACTTCAGGGTGGTCTTCCGAACCCATTCCCAAAAGCACCAAAGCCTTCTCACATCAGCAAAACAACCTCGGATGCTTCAAAGACATGAGAAACTTGGTTTAAACAGGAAGGAACAGTTCCCTCTACCACCTTCACTTCCTATGCTACTCTGCACTGGCCCCCTCCCCACAGTGCCCAGCCAGTCCCCTCCCACTCACAGACTGCCCTGATCCTTCCCCTCAGGCCAGCCTGCCCTGACGTCCCTCCCCGGGCGCAGCCTGCCCCCTCCCCCAACATCCCATCCCTCAGCCCAGCCTGCCCTGACACTCCTCCCCTCCCCAGGACCCAGCCTGCCCTGACACACCACCCCTCGGCCCAGCCTGCCCCACACCCCTCCCCTCCTCAGGACCCAGCCTGCCCCCTCCCCCTCATAGCCTACCCCAACACCCCTCCTCTCCTGAGGGGCCAGCCTGCGTCGACCAAGCCTGTCCCCTCCCGCTCATACCCTCCCCTGACGCCCCTCCCACTCCAGTGCCCAGCCTGCCCCCTACCCCCTGCCCGCCCCGCCCCGCCCCGCCTTGCCCGTCGCAGCGCCCTGCGGCCAGGCGGGGCTGCCCCAGCCCAGGCTGCCGACAGCCCCACCTGACAGCGGCCCGGTGCTCCGCGCTCAGCACCCCCCGCACAGGGACTCCATGGCGAGGTCTCGTCCGGCGCGCAGCCAGTTTCTATGGGTGCTGCCCAGCCTCGGGAGACCGAACTCAGCAGCAGAGGCGGGGGTCTACGCAACGACACTGAAGGGGCGTGCACGCTGTACAGCCTCCTGGGACATGTAGTTTCCTCTCGGCCGCCGGCTAGGGCGGAGTCAGGCTACAGACTACAATACCCGGCTGGCAACGGGAAGCGACGTGCTTGGGACGGGAGAAAATGGAAGCTTCTGGGATGTGTAGTTCGTTGACCCTCCTGCTCTGCGAGAGTGCAGTGGCCTCCGGGGGAAGGCAGGACTACAGCCCCCGGCGGGCGGGGTGGCCTGTCTTCCTTGTTTCCCAGAGTGAGTAATGCCCTCACACCTTGTCTGGTCATAGAGCAAGGGATGGCGTGGCCTTCATCTGTGTGTGGAAATTGCATGAAGGGCCATGAATGTAGGGCTGGGGCAGGGGGTTGGGGTGTGGGAGGGAGTGCGGTGTGCAGGAAAGGGCTCCAGAAAGAGGGTTGGGGTGCAGGGGGTGTGGGGAGTGTGGGAGGGAGCTCAGGGCATGGGGTGTAGAAGGGGCGCAGCAGGGGGCACAGCAGGGTGCTAGGGTGTAGGAGGGAGTGTGGTGTGCAGGAAATGGGGTTGGGGTGCAGGGTGTGTGTGGAGTGTGATAGGGGGCTCAGGGAAGAGGGTGCAGCAGGGGGTTGAGATGCAGGAGAGTGTAGGCTCTAGCCCAGCACTGCTTACCTGGAGCAGCACCAGGGTGGCAGTGGGTCTATGACAGATCCCTGACTGCCCTGCCTCATATCACTCCCAGAAGCATCTAGCAGCACATCCCGGGGGTGGGGGAGGGCTCCACATGCTGCCCTACCCTGCGGGTTCCCTGCTACCGGCCAAAGGGAGGTGCTGGAGGGCGGTGCCTGGAGGCAAGGGCAGTGTGCAGAGTCCTCTGCCTCCCTTCTGCCATGCCGCAAGGATGTGGTGCTGGCCACTTCCACCAGTGGCGCAGGGCCTGTAGCGCCACAGGGCGGCAATCCTTTGTGCTAGATCCAAAACCCTGACGGGCTAAATCCCTATCCTAGAAGCAGACGCAGACAGACACACACACACACAGAGCTGATTCCGTGGTCCTGGGATTCCGTCTACCCTGACACCCACCATGAGGCCCTCATGGGGAGGAGGAAAGACACACGCACACTCCTCCTGGGGCTCTCACATGGAGGAGGGGAGAACTCCCTCACCGCACTCCAAGGCACCTTTCCCTTAAGCTAAAACCATGCTGAACAAAGCAACGACTCTCAATACTAATCCCATTTGAGGTAGAAAGAAAAATTATGTTCACTGCCCTCTGGTTTAGCATCTTCTGTGGACCTCTCAGCTTTCCTGCTCCTCACATGCCATCTGCCTGTCCTCATGTTTTCCCCCTCCTGGCTAGAAATTCTTGCAGGCCCCAAAGGTGTAATTAAGGAAAAACTGGATTGGGGTTAGAAAGAGGACAGCTAGGGGACATTAGGAGCAATAAAACATAAGTGCAGAGGAAAGTTGTGGAGGAGAGGAGCATGGAAGCCTGTTGACCCAAAACAAGAATATATTTGTGTTTGAGGAGAACAGCTATGCAGTTAGAGTATGAGGGAATGTCACCCAGCCTGCAGCTCTACCTGCTAACATTTACTCCCTGCTGATCTTTGCCATATTAAAAAGTCAAATGTGGCACCTCCAACAATTGCCTATGCTCACACTGGCCTTCGTTGGATCTCCGTGTCATTTCACACACTCATACTTCCTTGGGGGAGAGAGCTTGAACTCTTTAAGGTGAGCAGCCTGAGGGGAAATGGGGCTTGAGCCTTTTTATTGCTTTGTTATGATAGAAGAGAAAAGCTTATAATCCTTTCAGAGTTTCTTTAAGTGTGGGGGTTGTTTTCCCCCTGCTTGGTTTGTACTCTTGGAGCTCAGGTCCTGTCAAGGATGGAAGACTCTATGACAGGGATGGGCAAACTTTTTGGCCTGCGGGCCACATCGGGATTCCAAAAGGCTGTGCCTCCCTGAACAGCCTGGTCCTTGCCTCTTATTGCCCGTTCCCACTGACTGCCCCCCTCAGAACCTCTGATCCATCCAATGCCCCCGCTCCTTGTCCCCTGACCATAGGGTGACCAGACAGCAAATGTGAAAAATTAGGAGAGGGGGTGGGGTAATAGGAGCCTATGTAAGAAAAAGATCCAAAAATCAGGACTGTCCCTATAAAATCAGGACATCTGATCACCCTACCTGACATTCCCTCCTAGGACA
This sequence comes from Dermatemys mawii, assembly GCA_007922305.1. NCBI lineage: Eukaryota > Metazoa > Chordata > Testudines > Dermatemydidae > Dermatemys > Dermatemys mawii. The sequence continues at coordinate 1,333,830 of ML677407.1, forward strand.
CACACACCCCCGTCCCTAATTGCCTCCCTGGGGCCCCACCCCAATTCAACTCCCCCTGCTCCCTGTCCCCTGACTGCTCTTATCCCTATTCACACCCCCACCCCTTACAGGCCTCCTCAGGATTCCCACACCTATCCAACCGCTCCCTGTCCCCTTTCTGCCCCCATGGATACCCTGTCCCTTATCCAACCCCCCACTTCCCACCACCTTACAATGCCACTCAGAGCAGCAGGACAGGCAGCCACGCTGCCCCGTTGGAGCCAGCCCCACCGCCCAGAGTGCTGGTGGCATGGTGTGGTGAGGCTGCAGGGGAGAGGGGACAGCTGGGGAGGGGCTGGGAGCTCAAGAGCCAGGCAGGATGGTCCTGCGGGCCACATTCAGCCCACAGGCCATAGTTTTCCCACCTCTGCTCTATGATGACTGAGTGCTAGTGTCAATGTTGATCCCCAGGGAAGAAAGAAAGAGACTTTTTTCCTTGGAGAGGGGATTCTTTTTTAATCAGACTGTTTTAAAACACTTAGATGTTAAAAATAAATAAATAACTAATTCACATTTTGAATTAAGAAAGCCTTGATTAAAATTTAAGTCTCACCATCCAAGGCAGGCACTGAGAACTCACAGCAAACATTGGTTAGACATTTGAGTGCTCCGCCAACAAAGCCAGGAGATATCACGTTTTAAATGCATGATATTTTTAAGAATAAAGAACCACTATAATAAAAGATCAGTCCTTTATACGCCCTAAAGAAGCAAACCCAGACAGCAGGCCAATTTAAAAAACTGCTTTGCAGGTCTCCTTTAATACTTGACTTGAAATCTTTTCCAGCTAACAAACCATGGTTCCCTGGCACACATGCACTCTTACTGGTTCCTGCGCTCATAGCTTTTTGTACAAAGCTGATCCTCTGATCCTTAATTCATTGCCTCTACAGTACCCCTCTTACTAAAAGCTGTAAGAAAAATGGCAAAGGAATGTAAAAATAAAGTCTCTTGGCTGAAATAGGAAATGGGTTAGTGATCCCTTCCCACCCTATCACTTTGCAACACTTGGGTTAACACCTAAAAAAGGTGCCTAAGTATACCTAAATGAAAACAGTTGCCTTTGAAACTGGATGTGGCATTGGAAGCAGACACTCAAGCCCGTATAGTGAAACAGATCATCTTTGAATTAAAGCAAGCTACCTCTTGTGCACATCTATTAGCTCCTCCAATTTTAGTGTGGGTTAGAATAACACCTGTGAAATAGCCTTATGGCCCCAGGAAACCTGATAGCTGTGTCTCCTGTATGCCCTCCAGTTGGTCCCCAGATCTGAGGGTGCAAGAAACATACAGGCCAATCAAAGCTTTCTTTGATTAAAACCATAATAATAAAGCAGGTTTCCAGCCCTTTATCTTGCAAATGCAGCTTTGAGAAAGTAAGCCAGGTATGAAAGACAGATATAGCTGGATACCGGAACTGCTGCAGGAAGCTAGAAGGGATCAAAAGATGCGCACACAAAGGTAACCCACATGTCAGTGAGTGTTATGTGTTCCCAATCCACAGCACCGCTCAGCTTTCCTATTTGTGTCTGCCATTCTGAGAACAGGTGCAGAAAGATACAGCAGAGGTATCACATGGTGCAACACTGATATCCTGGAAGATCTAAATTTTGCTGAGAACAGCTTTTCTAAGTGACAACTGAACTAACATACAAAGACTGTCCAGCATCATACAAAGAGAGGGAGTTAATAATTAGTGGTACAAAACAAATCTAAATGAGAACTCCAGGAACTCCCAACTCAAGCATTACATTAGAAGGCAAAGGAAAGCAGAAAGTGTGCCTCTGATAACTGAAGGTATATCTTCACTACTTGCCAAACTGGCAGGTAACGATTGATCTATCGTGTCTCGTTTAGATGTGATAAATCGATCCCCAAAGGTGCTCCCCGTCGACTCCGGAACTCCAGCTCGCCAAGAGGTGCAAGCAGAGTCAACGGGGGAGCACGCTGCCATTGTGAGGATGCCAGGTAAGTCAACCTAAGATGCACTGACTTCAGCTACCTTATGCATGCAGCTGAAGTTGCATATCTTAAGTCAACCTCTTTCTCCCTTCCCCCCACTAGTGTAGACCAAGCCTAAGGCTGGGTCAGGAGTGCAAGGGAAATATGAGATGCCTTTTGTGTCCCACTCATCAGCTTGAAGGGGAAAATGGGGGAAGGATATTGTGTGTGCAACATTAGTGCACTCTATCAATTTCCTTGAGAGAGAATCACTTATGTATTATTAACTTCAGACTTTTTATTAAAATCTTTGCTTTGAAATTATTTCTTGTTTCCCCATGTACTCACACACACAAGGATAGAACAGCAAAATAATGTTTGAAAAATCAGCAATACAGACAGTCCATCTGCCACAAACTGAAGTAAGTAAGTGCAGAAAAAACAGAACATAAAACCAGACAGTGTACCATCCCTTGGAATGGAATTGCACAGCATCAACGCACATGTTTTCCTTCCCCCAGGGATGCAGTGTATTGGGTACATATATCCCTCATGCGTGTCCATTTGTGAATGGCATTGAGTGGCTTATTCCCCACATGGAATTGTCTGTTGGCTGCAGGATGTGGTAGTGTAGAGAGGAAGCTAAAAAGGCAGAACCAGCTGAGTGGTGAACAACAGAGAGGCTAACAGAGGGAAGTTGACTGGGAGTTTGCCTGGGGAGAGGCCACTGAGGCTTTGATCTTGCAGGCTTTTCTGAGTAGTAACTGCAGCAGTTGAGGAAGCTCTTAGAAGGAAGATACTATGGATGGTGAGTGATTAGCTGTTGTGACCTGCACAGGATGTGCCATGTTTGTCTGGAGAGACGTCAGGATATGCTTCTATGGGCACAACATTCTGAAGAATCAGAGCAGGCTATGCAGCAGGGACAGAAGACTAGTGAAGAAATTTGGCAGCATGTGACCTCCAGAAGAAGAAGGAGGAGCATCCATGTACCAGCAATGCAGATACAGGTGAGCAACCATTTTCATGTTCTCTCCACAGGTACTAATGCAGAGAGTGGACTAGATGATACATCTGAGGGAAGAGAGCAGGAGACTCCTCCAATTGGAAGGCATGAAATGCACTATCCTAGGGATAGGGGTTCCACGACCACAGCTCCCAAGAGAAAGAGGCAGATGATGGTGTTCTCCACAGAGCAACTGAGCCATCTATCTGCTGTCCCAACTGGGAAAACCGAGAAGTGCGCTGCTTGCCAGGAGCTAGGATTCACAATGTGACAGAGAGACTGCCGAGACTTTTCAGATTGCTACCCTTTTCTGCTTCTCCATGTGGGGACCAATGATTCCGCCAAGAATGACCTTGAGCGAATTGCTGCAGACTACAGGGTTCTGGGAAGAAGGATAAAGGAGTATGAGGTGCAAGTGGTGTTCTCATCCATCCTCCCTGTGAAAGGAAAAGTCCCGGGTAGAGATCGTCGAATCATGGAAGTCAATGAATGGCTATGCAGGCAGTGTCAGAGAGAAGGCTTTGGATTCTCTGACCATGGGATGGTGTTCCAAGAAGGAGGAGTGGTAGGCAGAGACGGGCTCCGCCTAACGAAGAGAGGGAAGAGCATCTTCACAAGCAGGTTGGCTAACCTAGTGAGGAGGCTTTAAACCAGGTTCACTGGGGGAAGGAGGCCAGAGCCCTGAGGTAAGTGTGGAAGTGGGATACCGGGAGGAAGCACAAGCAGGAGAGCACAAGAGAAGAGGTTCCTGCCTCATACTGAGAAAGCAGGACAATCAGCGAAATATCTTAAGTGCCTATACAGAAATCCAAGAAGCCTGGGAAACAAACAGGGAGAACTGGAAGTCTTGGAACAGTCAAGAAATTATGATGTGATTGGAATAACACAGACTTGGTGGGGTAACTCACATAACTGGAGTGCTGTCATGGATGGATATAAACTGTTCAGGAAGGAGAGGCAGGACAGGAAAGGTGGGGGAGTTGTATTGTATGTGAAAGAGCAGTATGAGTGCTCAGAGCTCCAGTATGAAACTGCAGAAAAACCTGAGAGCCTCTGGATTAAGTTTAGAAGGGTAAGCATCAAGGGTGATGTCATGGTGGGAGTCTGCTACAGACCACCAGACCAGGGGGATGAGGTGGTTGAGGCTTCCTTCTGGGAACTAATAGAAATTACTAGATCTGGTTCTCATGTGGGACTTCATTCACCCCAGTATCTGCTGGGAGAGCAATACAGCAGTGCACAGACAATCCAGGAAGTTTTTGGAAAGTGTAGGGGACAATTTCCTGGTGCAAGTGCTGGAGGAACCAAGTAGGGCAGAGCTCTTCTTCACCTGCTGGGCTCACAAACAGGGAAGAAATAGTAGGGGAAGCAAAAGTGGATGGGAACCTGGAAGGCAGTGACCATGAGATGCTCGAGTTCAGGATCCTGACACAAGGAAGAAAGGAGAGCAGCAGAATACAGACCCTGGACTTCAGAAAAGCAGACTTTGATTATCTCAGAGAACTGATGGGCAGGATCCCCTGTAAGAATAACATGAAGGGGAAAGGAGTCCAGGAGAGCTGGCTGTATTTTAAAGAAGCCTTATTGAGGCTGCAGGAAGAAACCATCCCAATGTGTAGAAAGAATAGTAAATGTGGCAGGCAACCACTTGGTTTAACAGTGAAATCCTTGCTGATCTTAAACACAAAAAGGAAGCTTACAAGAAATGGAAGACTGGACAAATGATGAGGGAGGAGTATACAAATATTGCTCAGGCATGCAGAAGTGAAATCAGGAAGGCCAAATCACACTTGGACTTGCAGCTAGCAAGAGATGTTAAGAATAACAAGAAGGGTTTCTTCAGGTACGTTAGTAACAAGAAGAAAGTCAAGGAAAGTGTGGGCCCCTTACTGAATGAAGGAGGCAACCTAGTGACAGAGGATGTGGAAAAAGCTAATGTACTCAATGTTGTTGTTTTTTTGTTTGTTTTGTTTTTTGCCCCTGTCTTCACGAACAAGGCCAGCTCCCAGACTACTGCTCTGGGCAGCACAGTATGGGGAGGAGGTGACCAGCCCTCTGTGGAGAAAGAAGTGGTTCAGGACTATTTAGAAAAGTTGAACGAGCACAAGTCCATGGGGCCAGAGGCACTGCATCCAAAGGTGCTAAAGGAGTTGGTGGATGTGATTGCTGAAGCATTGGCCATTATTTTTGAAAACTCATGGAGATCGAGGGAGGTCCCTGATGACTGGAAAAAGGCTAATGTAGTGCCCATCTTTAAAAAAGGGAAGAAGGAAGATCCGGGAAACTACAAACCAGTCAGCCTCACCTCAGTCCCTGGAAAAATCATGGAGCAGGTCCTCAAGGAATCAATTCTGAAGCACTTAGAGGAGAGGAAAGTGATCAGGAACACTGAGCACGGATTCATCAAGGTCAAGTCATGCCTGACTAACCTAATTACCTTCTATGATGAAATAACCAGCTCTGTGAATGAGGAGAAAGCAGTGGATGTGCTATTCCTTGACTTTAGCAAAGGTTTTGATACAGTCTCCCCACAGTATTCTTGCCAGCAAGTTAAAGTAGGGGCTGGATGAATGGACTGTAAGGTGGATAGAAAGCTCGCTAGATTGTCGGGCTCAACAGGTAGTGCTCAATGGCTCCATGTCTAGCTGGAAGCCCAGAAAGTCTCCAGCAGCACTAGGGGCCTCTCTTGACTGCCAGATCCCTCATAAAATGGACATATTTACTGTGTTACAAATGCATATGTTAGCTCTACCACTGTTATAAAATTGTGTGTCATTCTAAAGAACCTCCACAAGAGGGCGTTCAACTAGCACTTACTGTACAACTTCTCTGCTAGCATGTTGTGCTCCTGGGTGGGCATGAGCAGAGGGGCTGTTTTTGGGAGCCAGAGGCTAGGAGGAGACTGCCCTCTGAGCAGGCTATTCCAAAATTGTCCATTATGGTCAGAATTTTCAGACGGGCTCAGTAATGCCCGTTGGGGATGGGTTTTCCAGAGAGCTTAACCCCTAGAGTGTTGAGCCCTTTTGAGAACCTGGCCCTAATCCTGAGTGCTGAGCCCTTGCAAATCTGGCCTGCTGGCTTTCCTGGTACTTTCTTCCAGTACTGGTCACTAGTGGAGACAGCTCCTCTCACAGCTACCTATCAGTCTACCCTGGGGTACTAATTGCTACATTTCTCTGTTCCCCAGTTCTATAATAACATATCACCCCTCCATAAAGTGGATCTTTATTACCCCCAGAAAATTGTTAAGCAGAATTTATCTATAACTGCAAAAGACCCTTCCATCTTTTCACCCCTAGCATGTCCTCTCTGAGGGCTGGGCTACACTGTGGGAGTGGGATCAACGTAAGATATGCAAATTCAGTTACACGAATAGCATAGCTGAAGTCAAAGTATCTTAGGTCAACTTACCTGGCCATCCTCACAGTGGTGAGTCAACTGTGGCTGCTTCCCCACTGACTCCGCTTACTCCTCTTGCCGAGGTGGAGTACAGGAGTCAATTCGGGGATCGATTTATTGTGTCTAGACAAGAGACACGATAAATCGATCCCCGAAACCTCGAGCGCTGCTCACCAATCCGAAGGGTAGTGTAGCCATAGCCTGAGTCTCCTGCAGCTGCGGACAGGCCTCTGAAAGGCCACTTAACCTCAGTCCCAATGAAAAGAAGGGGCAGCAAATTCTTTCATCTTCCAATCAGGCCAGGAACCAGGGCTTCCTAACCACCTCTTCCCACATAGGGTAATGGCAATGGCTCTTCTCCTGCCTGAGTGGAGTGGAGACTGGGGAAATAAGCTCTAACACCAATGGGACTAGCTGCATTCCTAGATGATTAGCTGCTGCCTGTTGCTATGGAGGGTTTTTCTCCACCCCTCTGGTGCGGACTGTGACACTGTCCCTGCTTCCTTTGGCCTGTTAGCATTAGCACTGGTACAAGACTAAATAGTAAACACAGCAAGTCTCAGACCTTCAACATTTTACTGCCTACCTGGCTCTTAAGAAATAGGCTGTTTCCCAGGAGAATGGTGCCTGGGAACTAGCCTTAAAAACAGAGGTTCTCAAACTTTTTTCTGTTGTCGGTCCCCTTTTCAAAAGCAAAGTTAATTGTTTGTTTATCACAGAGACCCACTGAGAAACAGATTGACAAAAGGTCTATGTGTACGTCATATAAACATAAACTGTTAGTAATGCTTTAAGTAAAAGAGTAGAAGAACACTTACAGATGGGTGTACCTCAGTGATTCTCAAACTTTTGTACTGGTGACCCCTTTCAAATAGCAAGCCTCTGAGTGTGACCCCCACTTATAAATTAAAAACACGTTCTTGATATATTTAACACCATTATAAATGCTGGATGCAAAGTGGAATTTGGGATGGAGACTGACAGCTCATGACCCCCATGTAATAACCTCGTGACCACCGTGAAGGGTCCCAACTCCCAGTTTGAGAACCCTAGGTGTACCTGCTTCTTACTGTGGAGTCTGTCTATCCTTAGCATGATGGTTGACAATTTGCAGACTCCATGTGCAGAATCTAAGGCTTCTTGCGGGTCCCCAGAACACAGTTTGAGAAATGCTGCTTTAAAGCAGGTCTGAATTTTTTCTGTAAAATATGTGGCACATGCTGAATCCATGATGCAGTTGTGGAAAGGTTTTATTGGAATGAGTCAGAGGTGACTTGCATAAATCTCAGGGCGTCTGTACTCTTTTGAGCTTGACTTGTTTAGCCTAACCAAAGTGAGGCTGAGGGGAGAAACAATTCCTCTCTATAAACACATCAGAGGGATAAACACCAGGGAGGGAAAGGGATTGTTTAAAGTAAGTGTCAATGTGGACACAAGAACAAATGACTATACGCTGGCCATCAAGAAGTTTAGACTTGAAATTAGAGGAAGGTTTTTAACCATCAGGGGAGTGAAGTTCTGGAACAACCTTCCCAGGGGAGCAGTGAGGGCAAAAAACCCAACTGGCTTCAAAGCTGAGCCTGATAAGTTTATGGAGGGGATGGTAAAATGGGACTGTCTACAAGGGCATGTTGCCAATCTGCAACTGCTAGCAGCAAATATCTCCAGTGGCTGGTGACAGGACACTAGATGGAGAGGGCTCTGAATTACTACTGTGAATTCTTTCTCAGGTGGTCTTTCCCACATACTCAAGGTCTAAGTGATCGCCATGTTTGGGATCAGGAAGGAATTTTTCCCCAGGTAAGATTGGCAGAACTCCTGGGGGGGTTTTCGCCTTCCTTTGCTGTCTGAGGCCCAGGTCACTTGCAGGTTTAAACTAGTGCAAATGGTGGGTTCTCAGTAACTTGAAGTCTTTAAGCCATGATTTGAGAACTTCAGTAACTCAGCCAGAGATTAGGGGTCTGTTACAGGAGGGGGTGGGCAAGGGTCTGTGCCCTGTGACGTGCAAGAGATCAGACTAGATGGTCACAATGGTCCCTTCACACATTACTCTGTGGCTCTACTAGCGAGCAGTGTGGCCATACCGAAAAAAACCCCTTTGTACCTCATCATGCCTATGTGTTGTTGTTATATTAATACAGCTATTTTTGCATTTAATATGAGGACTTTGCATTTAACATGGGGATTAATTTATATAGGAACTTCCAGAGTGGATCACAACAGGGATCAGAGTCCAGTTTCCTATCGCCAACAGTGGCCAAAACCAGATACTGCAGAGAAGGAAATAAGAAACCTTGCAGTTGGCAGTTTATGGAATAGTCTGCCTATTAAAGATAAAGATATTGCAGTCTGTAAAGGGTTAACAGGTCCCTGCCTGTTTCATGCCTGCTTAGGACTAGAGGTTAAAAGGAAGGGGAAGCTGGGTCAAGGGAAAACCTGAAGGAAGGCTGTCATCACAGCTTCAGTCTAATTAAAACAGGGAAATTTTATGGGACCTATTGAAACACAGGGAGCACGTAATTTGCCTTTGGTTTATAGATTGTACTCTGGCCAAAATAAGCCCTGAAGAAAAGGCCTTAAAAACAAAACCTTGGAGCTTAATTTCCCTTCTCTGGCTGGTGAAACTGCTTCTAAGGAAATCCCATCAGCAGCTGGTTTCAGCTCTGAGGCAGGAGGGTTTAGATCCCTTCCAAGACTCCTGGCTATTTTTAATCCATTCTAGAATATCCAGGATTATAAATGGTCCTGTCCTTTTGTTGAACTGTGCTGATCTGTTGGCATCACTGTGTGGCAATGAATTCTACAAGCTGATTTAGAATTTGTCAGGTGCTCCTCCTGCATGAACAGTGCTCTGTAAAGAAGTGAATTGCTTGGATGCAGATGTAAATTATGGTTGCCTTCTGAAACCTGCAGGTGGCAACAAGATATCATAGCACCCTCCCCCCCCCCCCAGGCTGTTGGGGACTCCCTGCACTCTTCCAAATTTGGGTTACCTTGTTGTATTCTGACTTCCTTTCTTGTACACATTTCATTGTGCACATCTGCTGTCCCTAGTTCTGGGAGACCCAGGTAACTACCCACTGAGTGCTCTAGCAGGAATGCCAAGTTAGCCTTTCAGCAGCACGTGGTGCAGAGCAGAATGTTCTTGCTTTCAGAGTGGAATGTACATGTCAGTCATCTCCCCAGTCCTACCTGCTCCTCCATGGTGAGAAGTGGGAATGCTGATCCAGTGGCTGGGGTGCTAGCCTGTGATTCAGATGTGAGTTTGGTTCCCTGTTCCACTAGATTTCCTGTGTGACACTGGGTCCCACCTGTACAATGGGGGGCGGGAGGAGGGGCAGGGGAAACAGCTCTGCCCACCTCAGGTGTTTGGTGAGGATAAGCATGGTAACAATGGAGGCGCACAGATCCTACGCTACCAGGTGCAAGTACCACAGACAGAAGAAACAGGAAAAGAAAATGGTGACTCGGCTGGATCAGCCCTGGAGACAGAATTTCCCTATGTGAGAAAACCGCACCTACATATATTTGGAAATTGCTCACATGGGTGCTTGTCTCCTGTAAAGACAGCCCTACAGGTCTGCATCTGAGCTCTGTACAAGGTAAAATAGCCCCATCACTCCTGTGTGGACTTCCAGCACTCCCGGTCACAACCCCAGAGCTCAGCCTCAGAAGGCAGGGGGTTCCCTGGAGTCACCAGCCTGTCTCTTTAATCAGCAACATTTCTGCTGTTTCCCAGCCAGTTAACATTAATAAAAAAGTTAATCCTTGATGGGACTTTAAGTCCCTGACCCAAAGAATTCTCTCTCTCCAGGTGTCCAGTGCCTAGCACCAAAGAGTCCTGATCCCTTTGGGGGAGCTGTGGTCACCCCATAATGCAACAAGAAGCTAGGTGAGAGGAAGTGATTTGAGGTGACTGCTAATTTAACTGACTGTAAAGCAAATGCAGAAGAACATCAGCTTGTGGCTGGCCCTGCGTAGGTGCATAAGTTGGTCAAGCGCACGTGTGTTCTCTGTGCACGTGCACAAAGCTACACTGCTATGGGGGAACACACGTGACTGTGCAAAGCTGATATTGGCATGGGGAAGATGTAAGCCTGGTATCCCCTTCCCCCAGATAGCATGGCTGGCTGGGGTGTAGGGGCAAGAATCTGTTGGACACTTGCTGAAGTGGCAGTTTGGACTGCCACTGTGTGGACAGCCCTACAATGAATTGTGGCTGAATCAGGTGCTCCTACTCAACCCAAATCTCTTCCTCACCTCCCAGATGCAACCTAGTGCTTGGATTGCAACATTATTTCCAACAGCAAACCTTGGGTCTGTGAGCTTAAAACGACTAAAAAAGAAAGCTGTAGCAGCTTGATCTCCCTAGCAGTGCCAGTACATGCGGTGGGTGCTGCCCTGTTGGCGTCTGTACTGCACCAACTAAGTAGGCCACTGTTAATGTGGCTGCTGCCTCAGTTTCCCCTTGCTGCCTCAGCCCTCTGGCTATACCAAAACTCCATTGCTTCCAGCTGTTGCCAACAAAGCTGAGCCAGAATGGGAACATCAGACACCCTAGTGTAGATGGACAGGCAGCTGTGTTCTATGTGCTGTCACCCAGCCCTGTTGAGAGACTAGGTCTAATCTACATATTGCTCAAGATGGGGGTGGTCCATCTGCCTTAGGGCTTTAGAAGCAACTCAAGCCATGGTAGCAACATGAGGAAACACTTGCTGAATTTTCTGTAGAGAGAGCCATGAAGTCCTGGACCAGCAGTGAGGAGCAGAATGGTCATAATCAGGCTGTGAATTCAAACCTAGTCCTGAGTTCATGGGAGCTCCAAAAGATGGGCTATTTGATAGGTTTAGTGCACGTTAATATCAATGGGAAAAAGGGCATGGGAAAGAGAGATTTCCCTCTTAGGTCGGCTGAAGCTATTTAGGGCTCCATTACCACACTGCAGTGCTTTCTGAACTGTTCCTCCCCTGAGCCTGGCTGTACAACCTGGCTTTGCTCTGCCTTGGTGGTGAATAGCAGAATGGAACAAAAGCTTCTTATGCAGATCAAATCCTCTTACTCAAGTCTGTTTCTATGTGAGAGACAGGAGCACTGGACTCTGCCAGCACAATCTCCCCCACACCATCCTCTGTCTCAGGGCAGCCCTGGCTAGAGCTACCATCTGAGATAAGGGTGCCAGCACGGTTGATGCATGGTCTCTAACTTAGAGACCTTACATTGGAATAGAGAAGCAAACCAGAGGAACAGAGCTTCACCTCCTTCCTAGTGAAAATGTTTTTCCTAATATCCAACCTAGGCCTCCCCAACTGCAACTTGAGACCATTGCTTCTTGTTCTGTCATGACTTGCTCAAGGCAATTGAACCCAGCTCATCTATATCCCAGGCCACATGCTGCTGTGCTCCTAGTTTGGGAACCCAGGACAGGCCATGGGGTTATGGGTAACAACCTCCCAGCTCCATTCTCTTACTGGAAGTTGGGTCAGGGCCATTAAACCAGCAGCACAAAAACACGCCTTTCTTCTGGCAAGCACTGGCTCGCCTTGGCCTGAAATCATCCTCCTTGTGCAGATGGGAAATGGGTGTTATAAACTGATCCTCCCGCAGCCTCTGCAGACATAACTGCCCCTTTGGAAAAGGGGGCTACAATTGGCTGCCCTGTGTCTGGAATCTCAGCTAATGTGGGGCAATGAGGCTACTACTCTGATACCAAAATAAAGCCATCTGCTAGCCATCTGCTTGAGGTCTTGTGCCCAGCACCATAATGTACCCACCCCCACAGCTGCTTTGCAGCCAATCCCAGATCAAGGCCTAACCGAAATGTGCAGCAAGGCACAAATGAGCAATGACCTTTTAAATGTGTCCTGGAGTTTCAGAGAAGTACTTGGGTTTAAAATTGACCCAGTTAATTAAAATAACATAATCACTTGAGTCAAGGTGGCTCAGGACCTGCTGGTTTTTTAATCTATATATGGAGATATACCTATCTCATAGAACTGGAAGGACCTTGAAAGGTTGTTGAGTCTAGACCTCTGCCTACACTAGCAGGACCCAAGTACTGTCGCCTGACAGATTTTTTTTCCCTAGATGGCCCCTTCAAAGATTAAACTCACAACCCTGCGTTTAGCAGGCCAATGTGCAAACCACAGAACTATCCCTCCCCCGTCAGGTGCTGCTGTTAGTAACACTTTTACCTGTCTCTCCATTCCAGGAGGCTATGGGAGGAACTCAGCTGCCCAGACAACCACAAGAGAGCAGCAGGCCAGGAAAAGTTGGAAAACTCTCTCACTGAGTCCCGCTGGGGATGACTGTGTGTGTCACTGCAAACCTCCCTGTGATTGCTGCTGCCTGGGCTCATTACTCCCTGTTTGGTGTGGGGGACAGGTAAGTCTCCTGAGGCTGTTTCTCTCTCTTTGAAAATACAGCAAACAGACCTTCATCTCACCCACCTGCAGACAAAGCATGTCAGTATAATATCTGCACCTCCACTGGTCCTCTTTTGCTACTGCTGAGCTCGCACAGCATATACTTGGCTATTTTGTGAACTCCATATTTCCCAGCCTGGACTTGGACCAGCAGTGCTGGAGTCTTAAGATGAAGGCTCTTTCATGAGCTGGGGTCCCGCCATGTTACAATTTGTTCTGGATGAGGTGCACTAGCTTCCCCAAGTTGCTTTCAGGTGCCTATTCCCAACTGGGTAACTGTGGCAGAAGGGGCCAAAGCAGCCCATGCTGAATGCCTGAGAGTTGTGTAGGTTTTGTGTTGTGTTGTACTAGGGCTGGAGTATGTATGGCTAATGCTGTCCCGGAGCTCTTTTCCAGCCAGTCTGTTAGAAAGCAGCAACATTGTTATGTAACAGGATGATCGGTGGTGCCCTGCACCAGGAAACTCTTCCTAGAGGGAATGTTTGGAAGCTGAGTGGGCTTCACTAGATTGCCTCATATGAGTCGTGTAATCTGGAGATGGAGAAAACCAGTGTATTCATCCACTCAGTCTCCCTACAAATGCAGGCTTGCTCCCTCCAATAATCTTTCTGCAGAACTTGCATAAGTTTGATGCAAAATGCTTGAAGTCATGAAAGACGTTTGAAGAGGGGTTGCATGGGCAGAGTAGTGTGTAAGAAGCTCTTTGGGCTGACTGCAGGGGGCTGAAGTGAGAAGCAGGAACTCTGCAGTCAAGGTGAATGACCAGTATAAGAAAAGTCCCCTATGATGGGGCTTCCATCACTTCCTGTGGGAGACTGTTCCACAGCCCCCCACAGCTCTTTAATCTCTGGAGATTTCCCTTATTCATCCTGCTAGTCTCAAGCTTTAATCCTATTAGTCTCAGTGTGCCTCACTAAATTCCTCCCCCTCTTGGGCAATTATGTCATCCTTCAAATGTCTGTGCTCCCTTCCCCCTTAGAGTGTGTCTACACTGCACAGTAAAACCAGATGATTGACACTTGGGTTAGCCTAGCCCAAGTGTGAGTGGCCCCACTGCAGAGCGCTGTGATATTCTCACTATTTCAGCATGTGGCTGTATGTCTGGGGCCATAGCCCATGGTTCTGTGTCCTGAGACATGCTAGGATTCTTCTTTGGCCATTTCTGTTCATTGTGGGAGAACTTCTGTCCTGAGTGCAGAGGGAAAGAGGAGATTGCAGGAAGGCCTGTCAGCACTTGAGCGATCTGGCCTACCTCTTCGCTGCAAAGGGGGAGGGTTCCAGCATGAGCTAAAGCAGAGCTTGGGCTCTACTGCCTATCCCCAGTTATGCAAGCAAGCATGGGGTTCAAAGCACATATAAGCACATGCATGAGGGTTTTTTGTGTGGATGGTAGGGATGTTTGGGCCAAACACATTTATGAGCCTGGGCTAGGACTAGAGTGTAGACATACCCTTTGACATACCCTTACCCACACAGAGAGGAGGAAAGGTTCAGAGTCAGCCCCTCTGGCTTTTGTTCTCTAGCTCATCCAGTTTCTCTCTTTTTGTGGTTATGGGTTGCCTGGAACTGAACATAATATTCCAGGGGCATCCCCTTCAGACCACAGAAGAGCTTTGATTTTTCTGCTTTGATAGGATGCCTTGATGTATACAGCTGTCCTTTCATCCTGAGTTCTCCTTCAGCACTGATGCTCTCCAGGATTTCCTCTCCTGTAGCATCGGCCCCAGCTGCCCAGCCTGAGCCATGTTGATTTCAGAAGAATTCCTGGCACGAGTACAAATTCCCAAGTGTGACTTGGTGTTGGATAACTGGGGACGACTTGTGGGAGTAAGTGCTCGCTCATGTGAGTAGCGTTGCCCAGTTAGATCCTCCCATGTATGTCAAACTTTCCTGCAGTGGTGCTGATTTTGATCCTCCTTATACAGAGTGACTTGACTGACATCGTTGTATCTACACTGACCCACAGATGGAGTGAACAAGGGCATAAACAGTCACATCCCTTCTTCTCATCTCACTGCCCCGTGTCAGGAAACTGAGTCATACACTTAATGGAGAGAGAAGAGGTTTCAAACGAAAAAATGTTCTGAATTTTGATACTCAGACCTCAGGGGTTCAGGAGCCAAATTAGCCATCAGCATTACCCACAAGCCACAGTCATGTGAATTCATTGGTTCATTTACTATAATGCTATAGATTCATATTTACACAGTATGATGGGAAAAATTAGTTTTTATATATATATATATATATATATATATATATATATATACACACACACATAATTCTCACAGCAAAATGGCTGACCAAGTATTATTATTTTATCAATGACAAAATAACAAAGGAGTGTGGTTAGTAACATAGGATAAGCATCCTGATTGGTTAATAACTTAGATCGGTTAATAATTAAATCACACAGTGTTTTAATATCATGTTGTAAAGAGCTGCAGGAGGTTAAAGAGGCACTTGCAGCTCTTGAGGCTTAGTCTGACTCTCACTAGTTCAGAGGTTATTCACTGAGTAGTGAGTCTCCTTGGAAACAGATGGCTGGTGCCACAGATCTGAACTCCCCAGTGTTCAAGAGTGATTAGGTTCCAAGATTTTTGGTTTGGCTCATTCTGGAATTTGGTGTAAACTGCTAACTTCTGATCCACATTCAAACTTCCCCAGCTTTGTGATAAGCACACAGCATGACTTCACTGGGACTGAAGTGATTTTCTGGATTGATCTCAAGGATAAGGAATGGCATGGAAGGTGCAAATATAAGAGGAGGACATACAGTAGGTGTTTAAGAGGAGGGCAGGAAATGGGAGGGGATGCAGAGAGGAGAGGTGCAGGGCTATGAAGATGAGCAGCATGAGTTTAATGCAAAACGTTTGAAGTCACAAAAGACATTTGAAGAGGGGTTACATGGGCAGAGTAGTGTGTAAGAAGCTCTTAGGGCTGACTGCAGAGTGCTGAAGCGAGAAGCAGGAACTCTGAAGTCAAGGTGAATGAGAACAAAAGGCAGGCTTGGGAGAGGCTGGTAGATGGTGAAATCACTAACTTTGTTGAACGGGGGCAGAAAGAAGGAAAGAATGTTGGGTGGGGAGGAAGCATAAAGGAAGAGACCAACTTCTCCCACCTCCTTATGAAGGGAAGATCTGCCTCTGAGGTGGATATGGGTAGGGCTGGGCCTGTCATTCCCTGCACATGCTGCTCTCTGGCAATTCAAAGCTGAAACTATTATGTCTCGCCATGTGGATGCGTTGTGAGACTAGCTGCTGGGCAGCCACAGCTCAGCCATATTGGCTGTAGCGTAGTTGGATGAGAGAATGTCAAATAATTTACAGAAACACTGGTGCACTTGTAGAGAGGACAGCCCATTACTGGTAAAAAGGCTCAAGAGTGGAAGCCATTCTAATCACTCACATAGTCTAAGGGTGGAGCTACTCAGGGAGACAAAGGATCTGTGTATTCCATACAATTAAAAGTGTAACTATTTACGGAAACCAAGGTCAAAATGAGGGGTGGAACCAATGGCAATTACCCTCCAGGGCACAGTTACCTATTGGATTCACAGATGGATTCACAGATTGAGTCACTAGACTCAATGGTAAAATGATGCCCAAATTAGTAAGAATTATCCAGTGAAGAAGAAAGCAAGACAAATGGAGAGGGTAGCCTCAATCTGATCTCAGTTGGAAAAGCTCATCTAAGTAACCTTCAAATTAGGCATGTAGGTCAGTTTATGCATGGGAGGAGAATGTTTAATAGGAGTGCAGCCTCCTGAGGCCTTTTTTAGAGGCTGCAGGAAGAGGTCAGATGATTACTGGAGGACGTGTCTTGCTGCTTTGTCATTTAATTCCCCAACTTAAATAAACTGACTATGTCCATGTCGTACCATCTACTGGAACCAGTCACTGATATACCTTAGGGGTCTTGGCTGTGTGGGTAGAAAGGAGAGAGAGACAAGAGCATGCAGAGGAATTGAATTTACTCTTAGTATGGCTTTTAGCAGTATTTTGGAGGAGCTTCTCTCTGCTCTTACCTCCCCATATTGTCACAATATCGTAATCTCCTTCCTGCTGAGGGGAAAGGTTAGAGACTGCTACTTGTTCAACTATGGACCTGATCAAAACCCCATTTATGTCAGTGGAAGCCTTTTCCTACAGCTGCATCTGCTCAAATATTTCTGCACAAAGGCGCCTTCTGCTGGCAGCTAGGACAGTTGACCTAAATGGAGCTAGTCACTTGTTCATGTGCAAGGCAGTTGCCATACCATCCCACGCTGCAGCCAGTGCTGAGACCAAACTCCTCCCACAGCGTCTAAAACCCATACAAATAGTCACAACCATGTCCCAGTTCTCTGTCTGAAGGTGCAAAGGAAATCTCAAAGCTGGGTCTGTGCGTTTTTGGTTTTTTTATGATGAACACCTAACTGTGATACCTTAAAGATCAGAACTGTTAAGTCTGGTCATCCCTAGCTATGCTGGAGGCCTTTTAGCTGTGTATTGTGGGCTTTCACACATCTGATCTGAGGGGGTGGAGGTGTTGAATCTTTAGCAAAGGCTATCTTCTCTCAAGTGCTCATTGTGGGAGGTCAGAGGATGTCTCCAAAAGCACACAAACTCAAGTCAGTTTAGTTCATTTGGGAAATAAAGTTTTAAACATTACTAAAACTTCCTTTCCTGCAATTGCCCAGTTTTCCCTTGCTCACCTTTTTTGATACCATAACTTCCCTAGCTCTCCAGGTCACCAGTCTGCCCTGGTGAACAGGATCTGAATTTTGGAGGTAAACAACAAGCAGAAGGGGACAACCCTTGCAGAATTACTCTATATACTTTTTAGAGGCACAAGAACAATATTTTCCCCTTTTTCAGCTTTGCTGAAAAAAAAACCAACCAACCCTATTCAATCAGGTTAGACGGACTCTATGATCAGTTTTCTCTATCAGACTCTTATCAAGGTTTTTCAAAGGACAAAACTAGCAATGCTTTTCTCATGCATTATGTGCTAAATAATTAATCCTTCTATCCTGCAAGGGGGAGTAGGCTTTTATCCTGACATCTCACAAGGAGATCCCATTTGTCTCTGGGGACAGAAACCCTATTACTGGTTGTCTCTGACATATATGGATAGACTGGACACACACACACCCATGTTTCCCAACAGTAGGATTTGGGGCTCTCTGAAGTGATTCTGCCAAGTGATTCTCTCATCATAGTTTGTCCATGCCAAGATTAGGTATTTACAGAAGAGATGGCCCTGCTTTCGATGAGATACCGACTAGAATTTTCTAAGCCACAGTTTACCCCCAAATGTAATATTAGACCAATATCCAATGGAACTAGGCACCAAGTTCTCCAGAGGCACCTTTAAAAATCCAAACCTCAGCTCCTCATACTGACTGCCAAACAATCATCCCACGTGGGAAAGCCAGCCCATGATTTAACTGGTCTCTGGCATACCTATGAGATTAGCAATGTAATGGATTCAAGTTCAAGGTCTGTCCTCTTTTTTTCATGTATTCCATGGTCTGGACCCAGAGTATCTAAGGGATCAATTAAAGCTTTGGGATGAAGACTGTGCTTGACAACTTTGCTCCTCTGGCCCCATGGAACTTTCCACAATAAGAGTACATCTCGTCTGTACAGGATCCAGAGCTTTCCCGAGACAGTCCAAGACTGTAACATTAACATCCCCAGGAACTAAGGATCATCCCAAACCTCCCCACTTTCTGCTCCAAGTGAAAGGAGCATTGCTTTGACCTGCCGTCTCTAATAGATATGTAGCAATGTGTATATATTTTAGGAATCCAAAACAAGACATTCCACTGCAAACAGTTTCTGCCTGGGGAGAGGATGAGAGAACAAATTGATGGCTGATGTTAGTCACATTACTTAATGCCCTGGTGGAAGACACTCCAGGCTTGTCTTTACTTGAAACACTACAGCCACAGCTGTAGTGCATCAACATAGACACTACCTACACTGATAGGAGGCGTTCTCTCGCTGGCTTAGGAAATCCACCTCCCTGGAAGGGCAGGTAGATGAAGAATTCTTCTGTCAATTCTTCTGTCAACCTAGCGCTGTCTAAATTGAGGGTTAGGTCGGCTTCATTATGCCGCTCCAGGGTGTGCAATATATCTGTGTTGAACTAACCTTTTAGTATCGACCAGGCCTCAAATATTAGTGATGAGGGTGACGTAAGAACCTATAGAGAATTAGAATCTTAGCACTCCTGACCAAGACAAAGCTGTGGAACTTCATCTGGAATAAAAACACTTTTTTACCAGCCCATCTATCTGAATCTGATAAACAATGGTTTCATATATACATTAAATGGGATAGTCCTGTTTTTATTCTATAGCTTGCTTTGACATAACTGTGTGTCCATTTTACAAAGGAAATTGCTTTCATGTGTCTATCTGAGTTCTGGGTTATCCACCTGAGGTGTTTCCTGGTCAAAGGTCTGCGTGCTCTGTAATCCCTCTGAGAGTTACCATGTAATAGTTTATCTAACACAATTGCCTCTGTCTCACAAGGTGAAGCTTCCCTGTTGTCTCCTAATATCAGGCAAAGCACAGCAAGTTATTCTTGGACAGGTCTTGAAACAATAGCATGAGCGTACAGCACACTTTCAGTAGGAATTTGATGTGGGCAGTGAACCTTTTTGTCTTATTAAAATTATGATAATTTTATCTTCCCATCCTTCCATCAAACCTGAACCTGGCTATACCATCTGTATTCTGCTATTATCAATAAACAAGTATGTTTTTCTTGGTTGGCTGGCAGCAGATATTATTAATTAACTCCTCTGTTTACATGGCTGCATCACCATAGTATCTGAGCATCTCTCAGATAATGAATTTATCCTAAATAGGGGCTAAATGGTCAGAAGGTCTATCTAAGTTATACAGCTGAGGCATAGCGTGGCTAAGTGATTTGCCCAGGACAGACCAGACATTTGGAAAGAGCAGGAATCAAACTCAGATCTCCAATTCCAGTCCACTGGTTTAGTCACAAGCCCATCTTTACAATGATAATAAATGTTGTGCCTCATCACAAAACTAATCAGGTTTTTTTAAGATGCTGCTTTTTTATTCCTTACGTGAAGGGGCATAGTGATCGCAATGGCCTCTGGCTTCTACAGTGTCTTTAACTGACAACAAGGCAACCTGGGGTGAAATCGGCTCTGAAGAAGAGCAGGCTAGGTCAGCCATTCATCCAGTTTTAAGACCGACGGTCCTATTTTTAAATGGTTTGGATGCAGTTTTATCTGGTATCAGTGCAGAGGCACCAGATCTGGGAGGGCTAGGAGTCCATTGTTCCCCCACTTTGTAACATGGGTGTAGTTTGTGGGGTAGGGGACTGCGTTGCCTCCCCAAACTACAAGTCTTGGGCAGGCGTGGAATGGTGGGGGAACTGATAAAGTGATAAACCACCCCGCACCCTCCGCTTTAAAGTCCAACTATTTTTGTGTGAGGAACCCATTTTGAAGAACGTGCCAACTAGCCTGAGCACCTTTGAAATGCAAAAAAGAAAAAATGGCAACCCTGCCCCACAAAAGACAAGCCTGCCACAATCCGAATCCCCAACCACAAGGCAACTCTGCAACCCCCTCCAGACAACAGCCATTTATTGTATCTAGAGAGAGAACACCTATAGATACGATTGCTAACATTGCAGTTCTGCTTACTCTCACGTGACACACACGTGTGGTGGACTTGCATGTTGGTGCGCAGACAGCTGTTGTGTTTTCAACAGTTTTGCTCTGTTATTGCTTAAACTGTGGAAGTGGGAACTCTGCAGCATCTTTAGCTGGACACAGAAACTTTTAACGTTATATATCCGGGGCATTATGATAATAATGAAAATTTTTAGACCCAAGCAAAGAAAACAGCAGATTAAATTATTTTTCTGGCAACTGGAAAGCTCAGAAAAAACTCAGCCAGGCCAGTCAAATACCAGTCAGGTGGTAACTCTAGTGCCAGCCTGTTCCTGGTGGCATGACTTTGCACATGTGAGGCCATTTTGAAGAGTATCTACCCCGCCCCTGTGATTTTGCATGTACATGTGTGGTCACGCTGGTGGGGATGGACCCATGCTGTTCCTGGCAGTATGAATGTCCAGTAATCTGGGGATGTGCACCTAGATCAGGCCTTGTGCTGAAGTCCCACCAAAGCTTTATTTTTAGAATTTCAGCAGTGCCAAGACCTTGTGCTGGTGCTCTGTGTGGGATGGATTCCTCTCCTACAGGTCAGGAGAGGTGTTCCCATTTCTCCAATTAAATCCAAATACACAACTATGCTTCTTGCAATAACTGTTTCATTTCTGCAAAAATACCTATTGGAATCTCCACACTGCTGGGACGTGCAGTCGTCCCCAATCAACCGGAACATGCTCTCCTGCGGAACAACAGTTCTGTTTGAGGTATCCTTCTGCCCTGGCAGATGTCTGCATTAGGGAAGTGCTCCTGAGGAACCACTTGACCACTTCAGGTGTCTGAGGGGCCTAGTCAGAATGCATAGCAGCTGCTAGAGTTCACTGCACATGAGGTTCGATCACACAGCCTGTTCCTCTATCTGTAAGTCAGTGGCTGTTGCATGAATGCTCCTTTATCCAGACTTACTAGTAAGGGAAATACAGCAAGGCAGTAAGTTTCCACAGCATGACTCCTTCCTCTCCAATTGTCCAGTGGGGTCAGCCTGAGACAGGGTTTCATTCACCTCAGCACCCATGGCAGTTTAAAGCTGACATACAGTGTTCAGCTTGAACAGTGTTGGCATTTTCCTAGCTCACTTGCCTGAGTTGTCAGATGTCCTGTTGCCACTGCCAGTTCTCTTGCATCTTTGGATTTGGTTTGCAGCTTCTGGGAAGATACTGAATGGTTGGCATGACAGCCAGGGTTGGAATCAGTCTGATGTTAGCAGAAGGCTTGGAGGTTGGGAAGCCATGTATGCTGAGGAAGGGAAACAAAAGAGTTTCCTGTTCCTCAGTGAGCAGAAGACTGGGAAGGGGTAAGACCTGCAGTGACAGTGATGATCCTTTTGTTAAAGCCTATAAAGGGGGATGGGGTGTGCTAGACAGCCTGGGAAGGCATAGGCTATGGGTCTGCACTGAAGTGGGAGGCAGAGCAGGAGCTCTGGGCCTCTCTGTAAATAGGAGCTCTGGGAGAGGCAAGTCTTTGGCGGTGGGGCATAAGGTTGGTTTGAGTAGGCCCATTAAAGGGTAGGCATGAGGGGCTGTGGGAATGTCCCTGAGCTGGAGCTGAAGAGGCTTAGGCAGGCTGCAGAAGTGGGAGATGGAAGTGACCCTATGTACATCAATTTTCACCTTGCTTAGGGTGAGCATTTACTTCCTTTTGGGGCCAAGGGGCAGAGCTTCCAGCAGAGAGAAGAAGACGCTTTTCACCCAGTCCCCAGTGCATATGGGTGAGGCTGCTCCTAAGACTGGCAGAGATTTGAGACTGGCTCCTAAGACCAGAGCAGCCAGGAGCGAGCAGAGAGCCATCCAGCTTGGATCCCGCAACCTATTAAGTCTGAAGGTCACGTGGACCCTAGGGACAGGACCGTGGTCCAGCAGCAAAGAATGGCTAGTTGGGGTCTTTGTCTGGATTTATCAGTGGACTCTGTTTACCCAGGAAGGAGGGACTTGATGGTTTGACTGGCATGCTAGACCAAACCAGAAGGGGACTGTGGCTCAGAATGGGGACAGACATAAGTTCACAATTAATGCCAGAAAGGCAGGTAACCCTGTGATGGGACCTATTTAATCTGACCTCCCATTTCAGAAGGTTTCAGAACCATTCTTGACTCTACCAGGGTTGAATGTTGGCATAACTCCAACACTGTCTGGTGAAGAGACTGCTAACAGCATTTTTATTAAAACACTTTAAAGCTCTCTGCTCCTTTCTGGGGTAGGGAGGGGGTTTGTAACACTTCACCCCAAACATCACTTGCACAGACCAGCCATTGCTCAGCATTTTCTTCTCTTTTTCCATTTAGGGAAACCTTGGCTGCAGGATTCATAGACCTAGGAATAGGGGAGATGTTGAATTTAAGAGCAATCCCAGCAAATGTCATCTAATCTTACTCTTGCTTATGTTTATTTCATCAAGCTTTGGCTTCTTGATCTGGCCAGGAAGAAATGTCCTCTTTGCTTTGCCTCTCTCCACCGTATCTAGATTCAACTGTTGCACAGAAAAGGCAATAAAAGTTACTACAGCTTCCTTTCTGAACTCTTTTCTATCTTAACCGATAGAGGACTTTTTTAGAAGTGTTGAATTTGTGGAAAGCTAAACACACCATTGGGATGGGTGTACAGCTGCTTCTCTAACAAGAAAATAAACTGTGGATCCCATTGCAGCAGTGAACTTTCTCACTTCCTTAACTGAACCATTGAAGAAACCCAAAATTATAACGTCAGTGTTCTTAAGCACAAAAATAAGACTCCATTGTAACAAGGGCCACATTCTTCCAGTCTTACTCAAGCTGAGTAGAACTTTCTGCTATGAATAGTTCCACTGAAATTCATGAAACAATATCAGAAGTAAGGTAATACTCAGTAAGGTAAAGTAATACCGAATCAGGGTAGCAGTATCTGGCCCCAAATTATTAAAATATTGGCTGGTGTAACCAACCTCACATGAGCCAACAGCAGTATTAGAAGCTGGGACCTACAGGCTAAAAGCATGAGCCCATACTACTTGAGTTAGAGGACTGAGGGCTTGTCTACACATGGATTTATTTTAGTATAGCCATTCCTGAATAACTTCATGTGTGGATGCTTATTCCAGAATAAGAGTGCCTTCTTCTGGTTTAGTTTAAATCCACTTTGAGAGTAAACTAAACCAGAAAAGGGCATTCTTATTCTGGAATAAGCATCTACACATAGAATTATTCAGGAATAGCTTAACCCTGAGTTCCTTGGATGGAAACAGGAACAGATTCTTAAAGTTCTTGGGTGGACCAACCACAAGAAAAGGACAAAGGCTCACACTTCTAGTGGGGGTTAGATTAGCACAGGCATAACACAGTCTCTCTGTGGACGATAACCATTCCAGGACCCATTTCTTCCATTCCTGGTTCTCCTTTTTCTTTCTGAGGTATCATTACTATATAAATGTTTTCTTTATGCATTTCAAATGGCTAGAGCAGGCCTGTTTCAACTGAACAGAATGTTACAAGTATATTATTTATGGAAAGTAAAAATATTTGAAAATATCTCATTTTGTCTGTTCTCTCTGCCTGGTTTGTAGGATGTTTCATTACCCTGTAAAATATGTGTTTAAAACAAATTACAGGAAATGTTTAAAAAGAAATGCACCACAATCAATCACTCTCTCAACTAAATTACTGTTAGCTTAAAAATTGTTTGTGAAATTATGTTTCTTATGCTGATAAGAACCTTTTCATGTCTACCTGAGTTTGAATGTGACCCTGTCTAGAGGTCGGCAATGACAAGTGTGACTGCCACCTGACAGCTAGTCAATGGCTTACAGGAAATGAGCAAGTGCTCTCGATCCATTTCCTAGTGAACATTTGCCCATTTTATTCAAACCTATTTGCCCACATGGCAAGCAGGGAGGTAGGCATTCAGAATTTCACTGAAGCAACAAAGAGTCCGTGACACTTTAAAGACTAACCAAAGTATTGAAGCATAAGCTTTCCTGGGCTAATATCCACTTCGTCGGAATTTCACTGGGAGAA
Source organism: Dermatemys mawii (assembly GCA_007922305.1). Lineage (NCBI taxonomy): Eukaryota > Metazoa > Chordata > Testudines > Dermatemydidae > Dermatemys > Dermatemys mawii. The sequence continues at coordinate 1,358,326 of ML677407.1, forward strand.
TCATAGAATAGTAGGGCTCAAGAGACCTCAAGAGTTCAAGGCCAGCCATGTGAGCTGAGGCAGGACCAAGTAACCTACTCTGTCCCAGCCAGGGGCAACAGATTCTTCCTAAAAGCAGAAGGACTATGAGGGTCTGCCTGCTCCGAGGCCCCATCCCTTGGCCAAACCGGAAGCTGTAACCAGGTCAGGGAGCTTGGGCCCCTCTACTTGCCCAGGGTGGGGTACGCCCAAGAGAAGCCTCTGGCCTGTGTTCCCGCTCCCCCACCCCCAACCTGTGCCCGGGGCAGGTGGAGGGTCCATGGCTCCCTACATCTGGACGCATGGCTTTTAACTGGACCCAGCTCCACCTTCCGGCCTGGGGATGGGGCCTCAAGGGCCGAAGAGCTGCAGCTGGGCCATGGTAAGAACCACCAGGCAGCTGTGGGGAGCCATGGACCCTCCACCTGCCCGGGGGAGGGGATCTGGTTGGGGTGGGGACACAAGATTAGGGCTTCTCTCATACCCCATCCCTGGGCAGACAGGCCCCTCCTCAGAGTTGCTCAGGCTCCCTAAGCTGCTCTTACCTGGACCGGGCTCCAGCTTCTGGCCTGGCTGGGGAGGCAGGGCCTTGAGGAGAGAGGAAGGGCAGTGGGCTGGCCCATGGTGAAAAGTGAGACGGTAGTGGCCCTTTGGCCTCACCCTGTTCTGGTACCCCTGGTCCAACCTGTTCTAAAACACCTCCAGTGTCAGGGATTCCACAACAATAGGGATTCCCTATGCCAGAGCTTAATCACCCTGATAGAAAGATTTTCTTACTATCTAACCTAAATCTCTTGCTGCAGATTAAGCTAATTACTTCTTTTCTTACCTTCAGAAGACATGGGAGGGATGGACCACTACTTCTCGCAGCTCCTATTCGCTGGGAACAGCGAACCCCTGCCACTGGGATCTGCGAGCAGTGATACCTGCAGATGCTCAGGTAAACAAAGCATCTCACGGCCCGCCAGGGGCTTACTCTGAACAAACTGTGAACCAAGTTTGGGAACCCCTGGTCTAGATAATACTTAGTCCTACCTTAGTGCAGTGGCCTGGACTAGATGACCTCTCGAGGTCCCTTCCAGTCCTATATTTCTGTTATTCTATGCCTAGTTTTTTTAACTTTTCCTCATAAGTCAGGTTTTCTGAAGCTTTGATCATTTTTTGTGGCTCTCCTCTGGACTCTCTTCTATTTAACTACAACTCTCCTAAAATGTGATGCCTAGAATTGGACACTGTACTCCAGCTGAGGCCTCACAAGTGCCAAATAGAGAGAGTTACTTCCCATATCTTACATAGACAATCTTGACAAAACACCTCAGAATAACATTGGCTTTTCACAACTGCATGACATTGTTGATTCATATTCAATTTGTGATCCACTATAACCCCCAAATATTTTACTATCCCATTTTGTAATTGGTCATTTGATTTTTTTTCCTTCCCCGGTGAAGTACTTAGTACTTGTATCTATTCAATTTCATCTCATTTATTTCAGACCAATTCTCTAACTTGTCTAGGTCATCCTAAATTCTAATACTGTCCAAAGTGCTTCCAACCCCTCCCAGCTTGGTGTACTTATAAACTTTGCAGATGACAATCTTCACTCCATTATCCAAGTCATTAATGAAAATGCGTTATAGTATTGGACCCAGGACAGACCCCATGGGACCCTACTAGATATGCCCTCCCAGTATGACAGCAAACCATCAATATCTACTCTCTGAGTGTGGTCTGTCAACCAGCTGTGCACCCACCTTATATTAATTTAATCTAGACCACATTTCCCTAGTTTGCTCATGAGAATGTTATGTGAAACTATGTGCAAAGTTGTAGCCATGTTGGTCCCAGGATATTAGAGAGACAAGGTGGGTGAGGTAATATATTTTATTGGACTGACTTCTGTTGGTGTGAGAGAGACAAGCTTTTCGAGCATCACAGAGCTCTTCTTCAGATCTGTGAAACTGTGTCAAGCCTTACTAAAATCAAGATATTGCATCTACTATTCCCCCCGACCCCCATCCACTAAGCCAATAATCCTTTTAAAGAAGGAAATTAGGTTGGTCTGGCATGACTTATTCTTCACAAATCCATGCTGGCTATTCCTTATCACCCTATTATCTTCAAGGTGCTTGCAAATTGATTGTTTAATAATTTGTTTCAGTATCTTTCCAGGTATTGAAGTTAGGCTGACTGGTCTATAGTTCCACAGGTCCTCTTTGTTATTTTTTTTAAATATAGGTGCTATGTTTACTCTTGTATAGTCCTCTGGATCCTCACCCATCCTCCATGTATTCTCAAAGATTATTGCTCATGATTCAGAAATTGCTTCAGTTAGTTTCATAAGTAATAAGTAGTAGGATGAATTTCATCAGGCCTTGCTTACTTGACTACATCCAACTTATCTATTTTTTAACCTGTTCTCTCCCTATTTTGGCTTGTGATCCTTCCTTCTTATTGTTAATATTAATTATGGAAGCTGATGATACACAGCACCTTGGGGAAGGAACTCAGCACTTTGATGGATTGGGTCCTGAATAAAAATGGAAAATTACCCTTCCTTCCTCAGGAGGCACCTCCAGATTAAGGTGCAGGCACAATGGTGGAGAGGTGTGGGAATTCTCCATTGTTGTACCTGTTCTTTGGATAAACAGAACTGGTAACTCTGTGGCTTCTGGAATCAGCACTAATAACATGCTATAATTTGGCACAGACTTGTATGTATTTCTGTTCTGCAGGATGTATTCAGAGGTACTGTCTTCAGTTTCTTCTCCTCCATCACGCTTTCTATGGTGAAAGGTGTATGTCTGTCTACTGAAGTGGCATGCATTGCAATTTTCTCCTACAGGGAAAATTTGTTACCTTGTATGGGTCCATGCCAGCTGTAGTTCTAAAGTGCAGTCTATGCTATAGATGACTGAAGTGGGTAGCTACAAACATTTCTGTATAGCAATTATTTGGGATCTAAACCTACTGTAGTTTAGGGCATGAGCAAGCTCTAAAAAACATGAAGACCATTGAAATCTGCAGGAGCCCTTACTTTAGATGTAAGTTGTTTGGGGCAGGAACAGTCTTTTTGTTCTGAATTTATACAGTGCAGCACAATGGGGTCCTGGGGTGCTAGGTGCTATTGCAATACAAAGAATAAATAAGAATTCTGTGTGGGCTTTTGATCAGGCCCTTGAAGAATGAAACCATCAGTTCAGAAAACCTGAATATTTTGCCGAAGCCCCATTAAGTCATCACTTTCATTTACCATGTCTTCTTGTCGCTAACAATTAACAGAATACTTTTATGTGAAGTGAGCTGCCTCCTCTCCTCATCAAGTCCATTAACTTAGTGGTATTGGTCCAGAGTCTGTGACATCATAATTGCTTCCATAATGATGGGTGATGATTTCACAAACACTGGACTGAAGTATTACTTAATGACTCAGGCAGGAGGAGACAGTTGCAAGAATGAGAGCATGTTTACAGACATATGCCTTGGTAACCAGCAAGCTCAAAGGAGCTAAGGAGCTAAGTTAATTAGTTTAATGGGGGTCTCAGTCAAACTAAAAGATTATTGTTTGGCCAAACTAAAATATTAATGTTTGGCCAAACAAGTGACTGTCCTCTAAATGTACAACTGTAGCGAGCAGAAGAGTGATTGAACCAGTCCTTGGCCTAACAGGGGAATGTTCACAATGCCAGTCTGATGCTCCAAAAGCTGAACCTTAAAACCCCAACTTCCTCCAGTAGAAACTGGCTTTTATTGTTGCGCTGTCCCCAACCCAGTATACACTCCACAACAGGAGCGTTGTTTCTGTTGAAATTGTTCTATAAGTTTGTGCATGTAAAAATGGTTGTGCTGGGAACAACAGGCTAATATCAAAGAGATGTCAGGGTTTTTCTGGAACTTACAATAATGGCTACAATGAACTTAAATGAGACTTCCATTGCTGAATGAAAAATCTTATTCAAAAATGTAAACTAAATAGTGACTTTTAACTATTAAGGCTGCAAGACACATTCTCTGAAGGTAGGAAAGTTGGATTTGAGGCTTGTAACTTGTCCTCAGCCACACCCGTTGTACCAGGGTAGGGACTCGTGTGGGAAGTAAAGTGTCATCACTAGTGTGGTGTTTCACCCTTGAAATATCCAAGCTCAGTGAGGTGTATTAGGAACCTAGTTTCCACTCGAATTGTTAGTTTCTCTTGTAATCTGAGGCCAGGTGTCCATTAGGATTTCTGCCAGCAGAGCAAAGTCAGTTATTTCAATAGCAGCAGAGGTCCTAGTGTACACACTCTTTTATACAGTGTAAGTGTGCTTATTTCACTCACCGAACTGGCAGAGTTTATAATGATAAAAGTACTTTCTGCCAGTATAAGCCGCATCTGTTCTGGGGGGTTGACTGTATACTATGACCAGCAAACTTTTTCTAGTGTGGACTAGGCCTATATCTAGCTATGTTTATCTATCTCCTGGCCCTGTGTATCCTGTGTCAAACTAGTCTTAAATTCCACTGCAGGGGGCCTGAATTGGTATGCTTGGCTTTTGTGCAGCAGACTCGAAATTATGGTGCTTCTTCAGTAGACTCAGATTAGCTGACTCTGTCTTGATAGGAAATTTCAATTACTTTACACAGCCCTGACACCGTCACTTTTCAGTGATCCATAGACTGTTATATTTAACTCACAGAGGCATTGCAGAAACTGAAGAGGGTCAGGAAACTTGGACAGATGGATAGAGGATAGCTATGCGGGGGCTTTTGGCATCTGAGGAGAAGTGGAAGGCAATGTGGAGTAATTATATTAGCTGGCATTCTGATTGAATGATCAGCTAAACAATATGGATTCTAAATCTTCACCTTCATTTCAAGTGCCATGGAGTTAATGGGGACAATTTAAACCGGGAATACTGTTTCAGGCTATGTGCAGATTCAGGAAGGCAACACTGCCTCTATTATACTGATGTCATGAAGACTAGAAACATGACTTTAAAAAACACCTTATATTCTGGACCACATTCTGCAACAAATGATGGGCCACAGAATCTGTGGCCACAGAATCCTGGAATACATTAGGTCTTGGTCAAGATATTATCGAGCTATAAATCTCTCTTGGTGAATTTATTTTCAAGTTAAATGAAGGCTGATGGCCAAGAGCAAAAGCTCTGAGAGAATTTGTAACCAAATGTCCCACAAGCGCACGTAGGAAGCATGTTGTAATACGCCACTGGTTATGTTACTGTGTAATATTGGACCAGCTCCTATAAGCCCACTTCACTTTTGGTGGCTGCCGCCTCACCTGAGCAGGTACACTTTGTAGAAAACTTCTAGTGCAAAGAAACTGAATAGGTCTTGATTGCACTGGAATTTCAGCCACCAGTGTAGCTGCACTAGTGTCCTTACTTCAGGTCTTTCACAAAAGCCACCAAACAGCCATCAGATGGTGATTAATATGTCTCTTCTGACCTAGTTTGGACACTCTGTGTCTCAAACAATCCCTGAGCCCAGCCAATCTCACTGCAAAGATGGGAGGGAGGAAGAAACCCATTGAATTTCTTGACCAGCTCTACTAATAACTTTTTGGGAATTAAAACTGAGCTGGTCTGTTGTTTCACCTCAGTGTTGTTGAGCACCTGTGTCGCTTACAGTTCAACTTTACAACCTGTTCAAAATCTAGCATCACAGCCACCCACTCCAGGTGCTGAGTTCCATGATTTGGCACTTTGGGTTCTATGGACAAATAACTATTGCAGATTCTGCAAAAGCAATCCAAGGAATACACCTTAATCAGGGAATAATACCTGTATCCTTGGGAGTGTTCTCAGTGGTACATCAGAGCGCTCCCCGAAACTCAGCCACCTGTTTAAGCAATGTTCTGTTTGGGCTGGAACATCATGAAAAAAGTCCCTCTTAACCTAGCAGTACAATTGCCTAGAGCCTCCTTAACTGAGGAAAAAGTGGGAGGGAAGATTCTTGCTAGCTTGCTTGCATAACCCCGCCCCTGCTTATTTCATCTTCCTTATAAGGGTAAAGCAAGAGGCTTTCCTTTCTCTAGCTGCCCCAGGCTCTCAAAAGCAGCAGAATAAGTGATAGGATCGTACTGGAGTGCAGAGGGGATGTGGAGGCTAGCAGAGATGGGGAGAGAATAAAGAACGGAGCAAGCAGCTGCACTCCAGTCCAGCAGAGGATGGGAGCGGAGAATCATCATAATCTTTATAAATCCTAAAGCGGATTGTTCGAACCAGTTCTTCCAAAGAAATATGAGAAGCAGCTGAAACGGACAAAAGATCATTGAAAGGAAGGAAATGCAACATGAGAGGTAAATAAGTCCTTTGCTGGGTAGTTTTAAAGAATTGGCATTGTTTTCTTTATGGTAAAACCTTTCAGATATGGGTTCCTAAAATGAGGGTCTCAAACCCATTTATAGGCACCTGACTAAAACTTTGGTCTGATTTTTTTTTTTTTTTTTTTTTTAGTGGTGAGGCTTATCTGCATCTCCATTGAAGTCAGACCCAAAGCTTTCATTCAGGTTCTTCTAAATGGATTTTTAGGTCCCTTACTGTAGGTACTGGCACTTCTGCTTTTCCACTTTGCTGAGACAATTGCAGCTGAAAGGCTTGGAAGAAAAAGCTGATAGAATGTATCTCTTAAAGAAGTCACAGGAACAAACACTAATTTAGGATGGCACTAAACAAGAAGCTTCTGTCTCTAAGAATAAGGGCTAGTGGGAGATTTGAAAATTGAAACACTATTGTAGCACAGTATTTATAGTATATAAGTGATCTCCCTCCTTCAGCATCCACATTCTAATGAGCTGGAATTCTTGTGTGTCTGCGTCTGCTTCAGGTACTATAGCTGGAATGTAAGACTCTGATTTGATTTCCTAGATTATTTAATTGAAGCAAGCTGGCCTTGTCTACACATTCTGAAAAATTATTTCCAGATTCTAACTATTTAGTCTCTTTGAAATTTAATTTCAGAAGTGCTGAATCTTAAAGGGGGAAAAGAGAAAATATCTTATTAGTGCAAATCTTGCAGTCCATACTCAGGTAAAACTCCCACACTGCCCTCAGTGGGAACTTAAGGACTGCAAGATTTGTTCTGTTCACTGTAAAATTCAATGAAGGTGATCTTCAGCTGGTGTAGATCAATGTAGTAGCAATGATTTCCATGGCACTACAATTTAGATTGCTGGGGAATCTGGCCCTGTGTTCCTTTTTCTTTCCGAGCGAGCTGATGGATTTCCATATGCTCTTATCCACCAGGTAAAGCTAATGAAGGTTAATTCAAGAACCTTGCTGGGAACTGTGACGAATCATAAGCCCCGTGTATTATTTCCCTTAAACAATAGCTACAGATTCCTGTCAAAGGCTGCGGGACAGACTTCAGATAGGCACACCCTGAGTCGGTGAATTCAGCTGTCAGGGATGGAGGTGCTACGCCGTTCCTCAGTCTTTGCTGCGGAGGTGATGGAGGTTTTTGATCGGTCTCCCACTGACAAGGAGCTGGTATCCCAGGCCAAGGTGCTCTGCAGAGACTACATACATTCCCGGCTGCTTCGGGCTGGCATTGGCTGGAGCAAACCAGAGCACAGTGCACCCATGCCTGGTGGCAGACTGGCTGAGGTGTCCAGTGTGCTTCTGCGACTAGGTAAGCATCCATGCTGTGACTGCGGCCAGGGAACCTGAGCGGGGTCCCTTTGGGGCACTTCTGACTAGACCAGGAATGGGAGAAGGGCAGGGACTGTTGGGTGCTAAGAGGGCATGACCTTTTATAAGCCAAGACTTTAAGTAAATAAAGAATGGGGCGTTATTCTCTGCGCCTAGAGCATTCAGACTGGTTCCCATTTGCACCTCCTCATGCTGCCCCTACCTCCCACCTGGAGCTCATTCCAGTGATTCTAGAGTGACTCTTTCCTGTAGGTTCCTGGGGAAATATAAGCTTGATCCTGCACCAATTAAAGCTTGGTAAGAGTTTTGCCTTTGACTTACGTGGGGGTAGGATCAAGCACTTTGTCTCTGTGTTCATTCAATCCATGGTTTCCCCAGACTAGCACCCTAATGAAGCTCGCAATCTCTTCTGCATTCAGCAAGGTGAGTTGAATGGTGGACTACAGTTAGTCTTATTTGTATAATTCTGCTAGTGATAAACTTGGGCTACTTCAATTGCTCACCTAGGTAGGGGGTGACCGAGTTGTAGGATGCTTCATTGCGGGTCTTCCACTTGGACTGTGGACATTAGAGAACCTTGTAATGGCTATATTTAAATAACAAAGTGTAACAGTTAATCCACAGCTCTGTGCCTTAGACTGTCGCTCTGATTCACTCAATTGGACAGGAGTCTTCTCTATTGCTTCTGGCATTGGGGACATCCATGCTTGGAGATGTGCGGCCAAATCACTAGTTCAAGGAGTTCTGCACAACCTGGATTTGCCTGTGCAGTTGTACAGGAAGAAAAAAGATGCAAGTAGTATATATGTAGTGGTAAAGGCTAAATGGCATCCAGCCAGCAAACCACTAAAGGCTGTATCAGCCTAATACCATTTCCATATGACCCCTGCGCAGCTTACAGGGAATGTAGCTAGCAATCCTATCTACACCGCACTGAGTCAACGGGTGACGCTGTCCCATTGACTTCCCTTTTGGGTTGCCAGGTGTCCAGTTTTCAAGTGGAATGCCCATTTGAAAAGGAATCTGGTGACTCAGTGGTGCTGACCGGGCTGTTAAAAGTCTGGTCAGCAACGAGGGGGCTCTGCACACTGTCCTCACCCCGTGCGCGAGCTCAGCAGCTTCCATTGGCCAAGAACTGCAGCCAATGGGAGCTATGGGGGCAGCGCCTGTGGACAGGGTAGTGCGCAGAGCCACCTGGCCACGCCTGTGCCTGGGAGCCAGAGAGGGGACATGCTGCTGCTTCCAGGAGCTGTCTGAGTCTGCACCCCAACCCCCTTCCATGCCCCAACCCCCTGTGCCAGCCCTGATTCCCCTTCCACCATCCTAACCCCTCGATCCCATCCTGGAGCATCCTCTTGCACCCCAAACTCAGGCCCACCCCATAGCCCATACCCCCATCTGGAGTCGGAGCCCCCTCCCATATCCCAGCCCCCTGCCCCAGCCTGGAGTCCCCTCCTGCACCCCAATCCCCTCATCCCCATTCCCACCCCAGAGTCTGCACCCCCAGCCTGAGCCCTCACACACCCTCCACAACCCAACCCCCTGCCTCAGTCCTGAGACCCCTCCCACCTTCCAGACCCCTTGATCCCAGCCCTGAGCACCCTCCTGCACTCCAAATCTCTCATCCCCAGCTCCACCACGGAGTCTGTACCCTCAGCCAGAGCCCTCACACCCTTCTGCATCCCAACCTCCTACTCCAGCCCGGTGAAAATGAGCAAGTGAGTGAAAGTAGGGAGAACGAGTGACAAAGGGACGGGGGATGGGGTGAATGGAGTGAATGGGGGCGGGGCCTTGGAGGAGTGGTGGGATGGGGCAGGGCAAGAGTGTTCAGTTTCGTGTGAGTAGAAATTTGGCAACCCTATTTCTTTTACTCTTTTCATCCCGGTGGAATACCAGAGTTGACCAGAGAGTGCTCTGCCGTCGATTTAGTGGGTCTTCACGAGCCCCTCTAAATCAACCCCCACTGCATCAATCACAGCAGTGTGGGTCTCTGGTAAGTGTAGACATGGCCTAATTGCCAGCATGTTCTCCTGCAGAGAGGAGCGATAAGAAGGGGAGCATGGTCCATTGGGTCAACCAGCAGCATCCTTCCCTATATCAGCTTGTACTAGATGCACAGGCATACTGGGGTACTGACAACTGGCCACACTGCATGACTTTTTGCCCAGCCTGTTAATTTTTAGCCTTTGTTGTTATAAAGTCAGCCAGTTCTCTCCTAGTCTCCTCCTGTCACTGTGCTTGTGGAGAGTACTTTAGTATCTAGTAGCCCTCCTTGTCCAAATGATCTTCAGATCACTTTTGACTAAGGTGACCAGACAGCAAGAGTGACAAATTGAGATGTCGGGGGAGGATGGGGATAGGAGCCTATGTAAGAAAAACACCCAAAAATCAGGACTGTCCCTATAAAATCAGGACATCTGGTCACCCTACTTTTGGTCAGAACACTACCCCATTAAACCAGGGATTCAAAATGCTGCCTGAAACCAACTTCCTAATAAATAAATCCTGTGGCCCTGCCCCTCTGCTGGTCTACTTTCATTGACTTCACTGTCTGTCTGCTTGCAGTGTGCTTTGCTGACTTACATGTGCTGAGGACCTAGTCCAGTATCTCCCCCAGCTTCTCTCCCTCTTTTTCCTTCCAAACTTCTCCTTTCCTTTTCTGTATCCTGGTGACTCTTTTCTTTGGTCTTTGTTTTACAGGCTGCGATTTTCCCCTCCGATGAATTTTTCATCCTTTTCTGTTGTTTCATTTATTTTTTTCCTCAAAGTTCCTCTCTTCCCCAGACATATTCTTCTCTCCTGTTTTGGTTTTTCCTCTCTTTTGCCATCTGTGTCTTTTCTTTCCTTTTCCTTCCATTCCTTTTCACCTTTTTGGTCTTCTCTCTTTTTCCCCCATCTGCTCAAGTGGGGTCAACTGTGGGTGGCAGAAGTGTTTTGGAGGGCGAGCAGATGGCAAAGTGAATTTGAAGGCGTCTCCTTGACAACTATCCTGACTCTGTTACTGTGCTTATGTTCAGATGGAAGGATTTGGCTGATAGTCCTAAGAACTTGGCTTCTCTAAGTAAACCTGCTTGGAATGGAACCACATATAGGGGATACAATGGGAAAATCATCCTTCATATTAAGCTATATGGTCAATTCCTGAACATTTGTTCAGAAACACCGCTGCCCACATGGCCTTTCACTCTTCCTTCCCTTTTCCTGTCATAAATAGCCAACTGCAGCAAAAGGTGTTAAACCACTGCTGTTTCCCAGGCATGTGCCAGGAACCTGAGCCCCAAACTGCTGCATCAACTAGTACAGCCAGCTAAACCAGTTCTCACCCAGTGACAGTTGCTGTGAGCATCTGTGTATGTAAAGAAACAGAGCATTCCTAGTGCTTGTGCTTATGCATATGGATGGTAAGGTGAGCTGGCGAGTGAACATGGTGAGCTGGCGAGTGGGCATGGGCACACAGTGGGTAAAGAGAATTCTGTACTGATGCTCTTACAGAGTTCAGAGCTGAGAAATAGTGGCACAGAGCAGTGAGACACTGTGGCTACTAATAGGACTAATTGGGCATAAACAGTAAAAAGAAGTGTGCAGCTTTATTATAAAAAACTCCTACAAACCAACCATCGAACTATGTCTGGAATAACAACCATCACTGTATCAGCCTTGCCACCTCCAGCTACATGTCTGCCTGGCTCCTAGTGCGAACAGACTCGCAGGCATTAGCTGATGAAGGGAAGACCAGCAGTGCTCACGTTGGAATACGGTCAGTGAATCCTTGGCCATCCTTGGGGGCAACTGCTGTAAACTACCATGGTGCCATTGATGTCAATGGCATTGCGTCAGTTGACACCAGCTGAGAAACTGGCCTTCCTGAGCTTAACTGGAATCAGCGTAGTGCTCTGAGCTCCCCGTGCACTGTAAATTCGTTAAGTTCTGCTGGATAACTATTAGCTGGTGTGTCTGTTCTTCTTTGGCAAAGGGAAGATTTTGGAGGCCAGACCAGGCCATATAATGAAGAATTTACCCCTTAGAGTTCTCTCTCTCCTACTTGTTCTCCTGCTGCCATCTGTTGTGGAATCCATCAGCATTCAGTACTGTGTAGATGTGCCCATCTGCTTTCTCACAGTTTTCTTCTCAAGGCTGCTGGATCATGTTTACTTCAGACCCGGGGCAATTGACCAGAACAGCTGCTCAAATGGATAGTCTATTCCAGAATACAGAATTCTGGAATGAGTGTGCTTTCCAATTGTCCCAGAATAAAGTAATTTTTATTCCAGAATAAGAGTGTCCACACCTGAAGCTATTCTGGATAAGCTATTTTGGTCAGTTTCCCCACATAGACAAGCCCTAACTTGTTGACAATTGCCTCCAGCCTGGGACTGGGGGTGGAGTGGGGAATATAAATATTCAGCAAGAGAAGAGGCACTTTAGGTCCTCAATTCCCAGCACCAGTTTTGTAACTCAGAGCCCAGTCAGACACCTAGATTTACAGAGGATCCTTCCAGTTTGTGGATCTGACCTTACCTCGTGGCAGATTGGGGTCAGCCTCTCCACAGCGCACAGTCCTTCTCTGGGCCCTAAAGAGGGTGCTTTGTGGTTCCTGGGATCTCTGTTGTGCGTAAGGGCAGGCGGAGGCAGATATGTCCTGTCCCCTCCATGAGCACTGTTAAGTACAAGGTGGGCAGATAACACAGCCATAGTCTTTCCTCTGCTCCACAATGGGGTTGTATGTCCTTGGGGCAGCTGTTGGCTGCACAGCCAGTGAAAGGGTTGCTGAAGTTGGCTTGACGTCTCCCATGAGCTCCCATGCACCTGGGAAATGTTTGGATACTGCGGCATCCTGCTGCATGTGACATTAGTGCTGTATGCTCTACAGAGCCTGTTTTGGCACAGCTAACCCTATACCAACAGACGGAGCTCTGACAGCTTGGTAACACCACCTCCCCCCCACTCTTCTCTCGGCACAGCTGTGTGTCTACATGGGGCCTTTTGTCATTATAGATACATCATAGAATCATAGCATATCAGGGTTGAAAGGGCCCCCAGGAGGACATCTAGTCCAACCCCCTGCTCAAAGCAGGACCAACCCCAACTAAATCATCCCAGCCAGGGCTTTGTTAAGCCTGACCTTAAAAACCTCTAAGGAAGAAGATTCCAACACCTCCATTGGTAACCTATTCCAGTGCTTCACCACCCTCCTACTGAAAAAGTTTTTCCTAATATTCAACCTAATCCTCCTCCTCTGCAACTTGAAACCACTGAGAACAGTCTAGATCAATCCTCTTTGGAACCCCACTTTCAGGTAGTTGAAAGCAGCTATCAAATCCCCCTTCATTCTTCTTTTCTGCAAACTAAACAATCCCAGTTCCCTCAGCATCTCCTCGTAAGTCATGTACTCTAGCCCCCTAATCATTTTTGTTGCCTTCCGCTGGACTCTCTCCATTTTATCCACATCCTTCTTGTAGTGTGGGGCCCAAAACTGGACACAGTACTCTAGATGAGGCCTCACCAATGCCGAAAGAGGGGAATTATCACGTTCCTCGATCTGCTGGCAATGCCCCTACTTATACAACCCAAAATGCTATTAGTCTTTTTGGCAACAAGGACACACTGTTGACTCATATCCAGCTTTTCATCCACTGCTACCCCTAGGTCCTTTTCTGCAGAACTGCTGCCTAGCCATTCAGTCTCTAGTCTGTAGCAGTGCATGGGATTCTTCCATCCTAAGTGCAGGACTCTGCACTTGTCCTTGTCGAACCTCATTAGATTTCTTTTGGACCGACACTCTAATTTGTCTAGGTCCCTCTGTATCCTATCCCTTCCCTCCAGTGTATCTACCATTCCTCCCAGTTTAGTGTCATCTACAAACTTGCTGAGGATGCAGTCCATGCCATCCTCCAGCTCATTAATAAAGATATTGAACAAAACCGGCCCCAGGACTGACCCTTGGGGCACTCCGCTTGATACCGGCTGCCAACTAGACATGGAGCCATTGATCACTACCTGTTGAGCCCAACAATCTAGCCAGCTTTCTATCCACCTTATAGTCCATTCATCCAGCCCATACTACTTTAACTTGCTGACAACAATACTGTGGGAGACTGTATCAAAAGCTTTGTCTAAGTCAAGGAATAACATGTCCACTGCTTTCCCCTGATCCACAGAGACAGTTATTTCATCATAGAAGGCAATTAGGTTAGTCAGGCATAACTTACCCTTGGTGAATCCGTGCTGACTATTCCTGATCACTTTCCTTTAAGTACTTCAGAACTGATTCCTTGAGGACCTGCTCCATGATTTTTCCAGGGACTGAGGTGAGGCTGACTGGCCTGTAGTTCCCTGGATCTTCCTTCTTCCCTTTTTTAAAGATGAGCACTACATTAGCCTTTTTCCAGTCATCCGGGACCTCCCCCAATCACAATAAATTTTCAAAGATAATGGCCAATGGCTCTGCAATCACATCCACCAACTCCTTTAGCACCCTCAGATGCAGCACATCTGGCCCCATGGGCTTGTGCTCATCCAGCTTTTCTAAATAGTCCTCAACCACTTCTTTCTTTACAAAGGGCTGGTCACCTCATCCCCATACCATGCTGCGCAGCACAGTAATCTGGGACCTGACCTTATCTGTAAAGACAAAGGCAAAAATAGCATTGAGTGCATTAGCTTTCTCCACATCCTCTGTCACTAGGTTGCCTCTCTCATTCAGCAAGGGGCCCACATTTTCCTTTACTTTCTTCTTGTTGCTAACATACCTGAAGAAACCCTTGTTATTCTTAACATCTTCTGGTAGCTGCAACTCCAAGTGTGATTTGGCCTTACTAATTTCACTCCTGCATGCCTGAGGAATATTTTTATACTCCTCCCTGGTCATTTGTTCAATCTTCTTCTACTTGTAAGCTTCTTTTTTTGTGTTTAAGATCAGCAAGGATTTCACTGTTAAGCAAGCTAGTCGCTTGCCATATTTACTATTCTTTCTACACATCGGGATGGTTTGTTCCTGCAACCTCAATAAGGCTTCTTTAAAATACAGCCAGTTCTTCTGGACTCGTTTCCCCCTCATGTCATTCTCCTAGGGGACCTTGCCCATCAGTTCCCTGAGGGAATCAAAGTCTGCTTCTCTGACATCCAGGGTCCGTATTCTATTGCTCTCCTTTCTTTCTTGTGTCAGGATCCTGAACTCGACCATCTCATGGTCACTGCCTCCCAGGTTTCCATCCACTTTTGCTTCCCCTACTAATTCTTCATGGTTTGTGAGCAGCAGGTCAAGAAGAGCTCTGCCCCTACTTGGTTCCTCCAGCACTTGCACCAGGAAATTGTCCCATACTCTTTCCAGAAACTTCCTGGATTGTCTGTGCACTGCTATATTGCTCTCCTGGCAGATATCAGCTAGGGTTGTTGTTTTTTTCACACCTCAGCTGATGTAGCTATGCTGACAAAATTTAGCTGTGTAGACCTGGCCTAATGCTAGCATGGACTTTGCAATTTGGGTGAAATACACTCCTGTATTCAGGAAACTTTTTTATCTTAAAAGGATAAAGGCTAGATTCTAATCTCTGTTAGCCCCATGTGTGTTGGGAGTAAGCCCAGTGATGCCAATAATTATTCCTGATTTGACGTTTATGAGGCTGAGACAAATCTAAGTCAGGTTTCCTCGGGGTATCCTATGACATGGAAGTGCTCTCATCCTGGAGGTGGGTGGGGAGAGGGCGTTCAAGACAATTCCCACTAAATAGAAATCTCAGGCACCAAGATATGCAGCTTTTAATGTCTCACGCTATGACAGGAGACAATGTGTTTTCATTGAGTTCTTGTTGCTTTTAACTAGCTAAGGAGCAGTTGCCACCTTTGCCTAGGAGTGGAGGAGACATGTCAAGAAGGGTGAAATGTTAGACCTTGGCAGTGTTTCTTTGAAAACGGCCATTTTAAGGAAACCTTACTTCATGGGGAACAATTTCTCTTGCTTACTAACATTGGCAAATCTATGCTGAAGGGGAATAAGATAGCCCAGCAGTTGGTAATGAGAGATTCAAAATCTTTCATATCTTGAAATCCATCCCCACTCAGAAGTTAAAGCAGAGGAAAGCGAGATGGGACTTCTGTGTCCTTTACCCAGCTTTGCCAATGGCTTCCTCTGTGACTCTGTCACTTATCCTCCCTGCCTCAGTTTACCCAGCTGTGAAAAGGCTATAGTACCTCCCTTGTAGGACTGTAGTAAGGCTTATCTAGGCCATGTCATAAAGCACTTTGATAATCTCAGGGAACAGGTGCAAAGCAGGAGAGGTTGGAAGGCACAGTCCATCTGGTAGCAGTTCAGTGACCTAGGGGAACTTCGTGGCCTAGTTCCATTACACTGGGCACTGGTCCTAGGCAATCTAGTACAGGGGCAGGATCTATATTTATTCAGTAAGAATGGCAGCGGAGATTAAATATAGACAAAGCTTAGGCATGCCAAGGTCATTCAAAGTTGCACCTGTTTAACTAAAGTGGCGCAAGTGATGATTTGGTTAAAACAGTGTGGACATCCCTCATCTGATTTAAACCTGGTTTATATCGGGTTTGCTTACTTCAGTAAGTGATATAAACCACATTTAAATCAGATGATGAGTGTCCACGCTGTCTGGCACTAGTTTAAAATAGCTTTCATTGAACTGGTCCCACACTTCAGAGCGCCAAGGCCGCAGAAGGGACCCGTCCAGGTCTGTGCGACAAAGCTGCCATTGCTGCTATCCGTGCTCTTTCATAGCCATGGGGCGAGGAGGGAGAAATGCTGACAAGTTGATTGCTGAGATCACAACATTTATTACACATGATCCCAGGTGACAATGGAGAGAGAAGGCTCCCGCCACTAGAGTAATGTGCTCTCAGAAGCAGCGTGACCTTTTGGGTAGGAGCTGGCTTGGGAGTAAGAAGACCGAGGTAATGTCCCCAGCTCTGCCCCGACCTGCTGTGTGACCTTGGGGGAATCGCTTCTCCTCTCTGTACCTTTGTTTTCCTTGACTATTTATTTAGCCCCTCAGGACTGGGACGCTTGCTATGTGCATATACAGCACCTAGCTCTGTGGGCACTGCCTTTAGGCCCTCCTGTAATGAAACCAATAGTGAAGAATAATAGTACTCTGCCAAGGGCTTATCCTGTTCCCTCCTCCACCATACAGATATTTCAGCTAGCTCAGGGTGAGGCTATCCCTGTGTTCCTCATGTTCGGAGAGTAAGGCTGTGTAACCCTGAGACGGAGGAGTAGTTCTCCCATATCATATGCAACATTCCTTCTTATCAGTCTCAGCCATGCATTGCAGGGTTTCCTTTGTTAATCAGATTGCATGTAACAATTGAACCCTTAGAAGAGTTGAAACACTTTATGAAATATTGTGAAACTGT
This sequence comes from Dermatemys mawii, assembly GCA_007922305.1. Classification (NCBI taxonomy): domain Eukaryota; kingdom Metazoa; phylum Chordata; order Testudines; family Dermatemydidae; genus Dermatemys; species Dermatemys mawii. The sequence continues at coordinate 1,375,374 of ML677407.1, forward strand.
GGGGGTTGCCTGCTTAAATATTTAAAAACTAATGTCAAAGGTTGTATAAATGGGGTAAGGTTTAGTAGCTAATACTGACGCTTCCTGAGGCCTAAATTTCGTCAGGAAAAATCCTGCCTTTTCAATCCCATCTATGCTACAGAACCAGATGTGCAGGAGGATCTGGTCACATCACCATTGTCCCCCAGACAACTGAGATGTGGTTCTGCCTTGTGGTGTTAACAGGACCCAAACATGTTTTAAATGTTTGTCCCATGTCATGTGCACCAACCCACCCCAAAAGTTTTTTGAACAATGCTGGAAGTTGAGTAACTCCCACCTAGACTACCAAGGTATGTCCCCGCTGCAAGTGAAGATGTGACTGTAGCATGGGTGGGCACACCTGAGTTAGTCCTACCACAGGTACCAGTAAAGACATGGCAGCATGGGCTAGCAACCAAAGTACATATGGTCCCCAATGGACTTGTACACTGGTTGTTAAGCCCATGCTGAAGCCTGTGCCACCACATCTGCACTGCTGTTGTTACCCAGGCTAGCTAGATTAAAGGTAGCACAGTTCTACCTCCCTGTGCTACAGTGAGACCTTCACTTGCAGTGTGGACATGACAGAAACCAGCTTGGGGACCATTTATGTTCTGCAAGGGTCCTACACCATACTTCATTGACATTTGTAGTGGAGACAGGACTTCATTTTCTCTTGGTGGTCTTCGTGCCAATACATGCCTCAGGCTCCCATCCTGGAGAACTACCTGGAGGTCTGAGTGTGGTCTGAAGTTTGAGTCAGCCAGACAGATGGCAAACCATGTAACCCTCTGAAGAATACCCAGGTCTTCAGATCTTCCTCTGTGCCCACGTTAGTGTAAAATAGCTGACCTGACACTCTTCTCTCTGTCTATTGAATGTTTCACAGCCTCAGGCTTTCATCAGCTTCCAGGGCTAGTAAGGGCTTGGCCTTCTCCCAAGGCTTTTCTTGTTGTGTAGAAAAGGGTGTGCCCCAGGAGAACTAAACCAAGTATAAAAAATCAAGTTATGTTTGCTTCCGTTGATCCTTCTCCTGCTGTGAGAAGAAACCACAGTCACTGTGGTCAGACTTGCCAGGGCAAGAATAAAGGCGGGTGGGATCTAGTGGTTTAGCAGAGGATTAGGATAGAGTTCCTGAGTTCAAATCCTATCCCGACACTGACTCCCTCTGCAGCCTTGAGAACACCACTTGGGCTGCAATTCTGCAAAGGAGCTGGAAAGCTGATGTAAGCTCCTTCCCCACAAATGCCAGCAGCATGGGGCTGCGGGGAGCTCTTTGCCACATGCAGCACTGGCACCTCTGATTGTGCTCCCTCACAGGAGCCTTTGCTGTGCAGGAAGCAGCAGAGGCTTGGGGAGCCCAGGAGGAGGTGGGGCTGGCTGGGGCAATATGCTCACAGGCACTACCAGTGCCAATGGCCAAGCGGCTGCAGAAATGTGCGTGCATGCAACCAGCTGCCCATTAGTCTCTGGTCTGGCCTCAGCACCAGTGTGGAGATGGATTTCCTCTTTCGCCCCTGTGCCCTAACTCAGTGTTCCCATCTGCAAAATGGGGGCTGAGGGGGAGGAATATCCTTTCCAGAGGCATGGTGGCCAGATTGACATCGTCTCCCTCAAGGGGATGAGTAGAATGCAATGTCTGTGCTGGCTACATACTGACTCCAAGCCCTTGTTTCCAGGGGACGAGCTGGAATACATCAGACCAAATGTTTACCGGAATATCGCCCGCCAGCTGAACATCTCACTGCACTCCGAGACCGTGGTGACTGATGCCTTCTTGGCAGTAGCTGCCCAGATCTTCATGGCAGGTACGGATGTGTGTCTGGGCTGGGGGCAGGAGGGGAGGAGCAGAGATGGGGCTGGCTTTGGGTGCAGGGCTAGATCGGAGGGTGGGGGCTGTGTTGCAATCTGCCTGGAGCTGGGCTCTTTTGTAGCACACACTGCACTACTGATTTAGAAAAGAACTCCTCTGGACTGTCTTTACCTAGCATACCACTGACTGGGAAATGCCTCATTATCTGGGAGGGCTCTCTCATTCCAGAGGGCCTCTCACTCTGCTTCTGGGAGGAGCCCGTATTACCTCATCACCCCAGGGAGTCACTCTGATTCCAAGTTCCCCTCCCCACTGCTGGCATCTGGAGCAGCCTCGTTACAAGGGAGTCTCCCTCATTCCAGCCCTTGCTCCTCATGCTAGGACCCAGAACTGACCCATTGCAGGTTTCCCCTTCTCTTGGCGTCCCTTCTTCCAACTATAGCTAGCACTTCCTCCTTGCAAGGGAGTCTGCTTCCATCTAGCTTCCTCTGCTCTTGGGAGAAACCAGAACTGTTCCACTACATGGGATCCTAAGACACTCCATGGTGCTCCGTCGTTTCATTAGATTTGTTCTTGAATGAGTCAGTGTCTGGAGACTTTTGATTAGTCAGATATGAATTAGTTAATGACCTGGCCCATGTGATGTTGACAGAAATGTATGCACAAACTGTGCTGTGCTCCTTCAAGGGAAACCTTGGTCCCCACTGAAAACACCACTCCTCCACCCCAGTTCTCCTTTGGTGATACCTGGCTGGTGTGGAGGCGGACTTGACAAAGCCTTCTGTCTACTCTCTTTCCAGAGGGCCCTGGCATAATCATGGGAGGTCTGCAATGCCCTGAACATTTTGTGAGCAGCCTAGCAATAATTGAGAGGCTGATGGAAATACTAGCAGTGTATGAAAACAGACTGAAAGAGACTGGAGACTGAAACAAGCAGGGCTGACATGCAACCAACCATCAGCAGAGCTTTGTGAAGCACTTGCGTGGGGGGGCACCTAGGTGTGAGCTGGAGTGGATGGTTCTGCTCCTCAGGTTCCTTTCTTCATGCTTGAGTAGTGGCTTTGAGGTGTTCCTGCTGAGGGGAATCTTGGAAGGGGACAAACAAAGATCCAAGGTTTCTAATATGCCTTCAAATAATCTTTCTCCACTACTCCAGAAATCTTCACCCCAAAACATGCACAGCTGAGTGGGGATCCCAGTGGGGCCACAGTCACAGTGTGAGAACCTACACTCTGTACACACCTTGATGCAGTGCACAAACTGATTCCTCCCGCAAAACAGTACCAGCAATAAATAAGAAAGGGGAATCTCTTTCCCAGAGATTCCATCAGGGTGAATCCAAAATAACCTGCAGAGCTCATGTACTGTTCACCTAGAGGTTTACTCCATTGCTCAGGAAAGTAAAAAAAAATGGATGAGGTGGATTGCAGTGCTAGCCTCAGAAACCTAAAACAACACGATGTGCTTGGAATGAAGAGACTTCCTGAGCACAGTGAGGTGGAGTATGGCTGGCTTGGAAAATTAACAGAACTGGGCAACTATGACAAAATGTCTGGGTATTGGTGTGGATTGCAGAATAAATTCACCCAGGCCGTGCTCATGCCTCTTTGTGCTCATTTGGCAGGTGAGCTTTGCACTGAGGCTCATAGAAAAAGAGTGTTGAGCATGCATGTTCAAGTATTTGCAGAGGAAGTGATTATTTTATTAGCTTGGCACTGCTTACTACAGCAGGGAAATGGGGTTCTCAGTTTCCCCACTCCAGAGCTCTGACCCACAGAAAATTAAACAAGCCAGAAGAGAACTTGACTGTGCCTTTGGTAGCTATGACTGCATGCACACAAATATTCGTGTGACTGTGACAGAGGAGAGAGCCCCTGTCGTTGCTATACATCCCAGCATTGCCAACGCTTGTGACTTCTTGTGACACTGGGTGATCTTAAAGCCCTAGCTCCTGGAGTCCAGTGACTAGGTGAGAACCTCTGATGGCTTTTTAAATGGGTTTCTGGAAGCTTGAAAATGTATTCCAGCTGTGACCCAAAGACTCTAAACCCAGAAGACAAATAAAAAAGTGGTTTTTATCACGACTTTTTAAAGACAATTTCATGATTTTCAGGGGAAGGGAGGAACTGACTCATGATTTTTGAACAGAGGCTGGCAATACTGGAATCCCCAGCTATGAAACCTAGGCCCAGCCACTTGGCGAGCAGCCATAGGGTGCATCACCAGGGTTTCCCCAAGCTGTGCATGTGTGCAGCTACACTGTGTAGCAGGCACCCCCCACGATTACACGCCAGCTGCACAGGGGAGCTGCCCAACGTTGGGCTCACCTTTACCCTGGCTGGTTCCAGTGCCACTGGCAGAGCTCAGGAAGGTGCTCCCAGGGTTCTACTCCACCCTTGCCTCAAGTGCCGCAAATAGGACAGCCTATGAGCAGAAGAAGAAGCCTTATTTGTTGAGCGACATGTGCTCCTCTCATGTGCTGCTACTCACACAGATTTCTGGCTGGGGGAAGGAGCAGATTCTGCTAGTTCTAACATTCCTGGATCCAAGCTACAGTTGCAAGACTTGCTGAATCCAGCAAAATTAAGCATTAAGCCTGTGGCCGCCGCACATTCCATTTTTTTGGAATGCAGGGGAAAGAGGCCTTGATTCTCAAAAGAAGACGGATCTCAAATGCTGTCTGAGTTGTCACAGCCAATCACTGACAGCTCAGTGCTGGAAAGACTGAGACACAAACTCTGCTACTTAGTGTTCAGCTTATTAAGAAAACACTCCAGGTCTGGGACTATAGACCTGCTCAGTTGCCCACTCTCTGTGCTTTCCAGCTGGGCAGTTTTTCTCTTCCTTTACCCCTGTCTCCTTCTTCCTCCATTCTTACAATTCCTTCCTTAACCCCTAGTGCAGCACCGAACCTTCCCTCTCCTCCACCGCAAGATAAAGCTTGTATAATATAAATAAAATGCCTATAGTCAATATTAGAGAGACAAGGCAGGTGAGGTAATACCCTTTTTTCTTGGACCAATTTCTATTGGTGAGAGAGACAAACTTTCAAGCTTATACAGAGATATTGCTGAGTTGTTTCTGTATTTGTGATGTGCTGAGGAAAGAACTGCTAAGTTTGGACAATAATGTCTACAGGAGATCAGTAGATACCACAAGATGACCACTGGCAGCCAGGGTGAAATGTGAGAGACTTCCTTAAGGTAGCCTCCTGTTACTATGATGATAAGGTAGTATACATATTAATGAGTATAAGAGAAACTAACCATGAAGAATCGGACATCCCAAAAGCAGCAGGATGTGGAAGTTCAAATAAGGAAAAAGGGTTAAAACCTTCATAAGTATGTCTGAACCCTGATGGGTGTCAGCATAACATACTATTTAAGCTATGTCCCGGCCTGCATGCCTTGTGGGGAAACCAGCATGCTGATCTTAGTGGTAGGACGCATGGTGAGGCTGATGACTGACACTTTGGGTTTCTCCGCAAGGACGGGTGTGAATAATGCAAATGCCAAACGTTATGTATTGTTGTTTCTCTTCTTTACCAGATTGCAGGGAGTGTCTTGTCATTGGTTGGTTAATAAAAGAAATTAGTACAGAAAGATCATTCTGTTGTGCACCAGGGGACCCCCCTTTTATTGATAATCTCTTGACTGTAGTTGAGTTTCATAACCTCTAGTCAAGGTAGTTTACCTTGGGTGGGTAATTAGCTAAAATAACCCGTATTCACAGATTCAGATACAGCAGTATAAACTATGGCCCAGAGCTAATGCGACCCCACGAACACACTCTGGTGCTACAGTGGCCACAATCCAGCTCTGCAGTATCTTCAGCTCTGAATTTGGGGCTTGACTCAAAGCCCATTTGGAGTCAGGAGGAGATTTTCCCTTGATTTCAGGGAGCTTTGCATCAGGGCCTGGGATAATTTTAGTTTACCTTCAACATTTTCTAGCAAAATACATCCCAAAAGGAATCTTTTTTCCATGGGAAACTGAAAGGAAAAATGAAAAAAAATGTTTTCCCCCCCCTAACTGAAACACTTGATGGTCACTACTGGTGTGCGCTACTAGCTGGCCCCTAGAACACAGAACTTTTACTCTCTAAAGGGGAGTCATTCTTGTTCTGTGACACTTTGTTTCCTGTGGGGTTTTGGTTAGGAATCTTTGGTCCTACATGTCCCATTCCCTTGTTCTGTAGGGTCTGTATGATTTCAGGTTGCCCACTAAACTGCTAATGGGGTAAATGCTCACCTCTTCTGGGGGAATGCAGTAAGAAGTGGTTCTTTCTCTGCTGTCACTCTTTTAGGCCATATGAAACCGAGCCTCCAACCAGACTCCTTTGTGTATTTATTTACTGATCTCCCTGTATCTGCAATAGACATCTCCAGAGAGGACTGTGGTGTGTCTGTATATAGTCCCCCAGCTGTTGAAATGTGGCTTATGATAACGTTGCTTTTAGATCTGAATTGGGAGTTCTGCTTTGATGCTAAAGTGAGGAGGTTTATTTAAATAGGCAAAGGAAACACTGCGGAGTGAGCTCTGGCACTGACCAGACCCCCATTGTCACATGGCCTTTCAAGTTCTCTCCAGCAGCAGGGAAGATGGTATGCAGCAGGAGAACTCTCAAAAGCAACCCTTTCTCGGTAGTTCATTTTCCCCTTGGCTAGCCAGTATTTACATACCCATAGCTCCACAACTAGCTGCAAATTTGCTACTTAAAAAAAACAAAGCAAACTTTTTCCAGGCAGCTTTTCACATCTTCTGTGTCCTTTTGAAGTGGAGTTCTAGGGCTTGGCTACACTGGCACTTTATACCACAATAAAGCCTCCTGGAGTGCTCTACCTTACTACCCGTCCACACTGGCAAGGCACGTAGAGCACTCTGACTCCGCGGCTGGAGTGTTCCTGGTAATCCACTTTGGCAAGAGGAATAACGTTTGTTGCACTCTCACTGGAGTGCAACAGCACCAATGTGGACACCCAATGTGCACTGATTGGCTTCCATCTTGTCCCACAATTCCTGTTCTTGCCACTCTGGTCATCACTTTTGAACTCTTCTGCCCTGTCCTCAGGTGACCAACCATTGGACCTGCCCTTTAAATTCCCTGGGAAATTTGAAAATCCCCTTCCTGTTTGCTCAGCCAGGCATGGAGTGCTCACAGCGCATCTTTCCAGGTGATCGTTCAAGGTGACCATGCCTCCACGCACCAAGCGATCCCCAGCATGGAGCAACAGCGAGGTGCTGGACCTCATCAGTGTTTGGGGGGAAGAAGCTGTGCAGTCAGCTGCGCGCCAGCTGTAGGAATTACGATACCTATGGGCAGATATCAAGGTATTATGGACAAGAGCCATGAGCGGGATGTGGTGCAGTGTTGGGTTAAAGTAAAAGAGCTGCGGAATGCCTATTGCAAAGTCCGTGAGGCAAACAGTCGCTCTGGTGCTGCCCCCACGACCTGCAGATTTTACAAAGAGCTGGATGCGATACTTGGGGGTGATCCCACATCCACTCTTATGATGACCATGGACACTTCCAAGGCCAGCACAGCATGGGGGGAAGAGGAGAAGGAGGAGGAAGAGGAGTGGGGTAAGGAGATGGAGGAGGAAAGCGCGACCGAGGGTGCTGAGGAATCCCTGGAATCCCTTGAGGCATGCAGCCAGGAGCTCTTCTCGAGCCAGAAGGAAGGCAGCCAGCCACAGTGTCTGGTGCTTGCGGAAGGGTAATCAACAGAGGATGCTGCTGGTAAGTGCCTTTATTTTTGGGAAGGATGTTTTTAGGTGCGGGCTCTTTGAGCAGGGAGGGTAAGGGCTACCTGCATGCCTAGATGTGGAATAGCACATTGATGTTGTTAGTCACATCGTGGTAATAGGTATCGGTGATCTCTTCAAAAGTCTCAGCCAGAACATGGGCAACGCGTCTGCATAGGTTTATTGGGAGAGCCAGCGTGGTTCTTGTCCCAGTCAGGCTAACATGTCCATGCCACTTTGTCACAAGGGGCGGGGGACCATTGCTGCACATAGGCAAGCTGCATATGGGCCAGGGCAGAAGCCACATTGTAGTAGAAGACCCTCCCTTGCTTCCGCGATCACCCGCAACAGTGAAATATCTTCCAGGACGAACTCCTGTGGAGAATGTTGGGACAGTGTTCAGTGTAGGTGCATCCTGCACCCTGCTCTCCCCAAGGCACAGAAACCCAGAGGACAGTATAGCCATGAAACAATCAGTCCTCCTGGACCCCGTGCTTACTCACCATTTCTGGTGCTCCCGTGGGTTACGTGCGCTCGCTTTGGGACAGGCAAATTATGGTATTATGTGGATTGTGCTTGCCCTCTGTATGTGCGGGGGAATCATTGCTCTGTCTGGTGTGTACAATGCTGCCTCTGTTAAATGTTCCATTTTGCCAGTATAGGTGCAACTTGAGATCCCAGCTGTCAGTCTTATCACCAGCTGACAGACTGAGAAGACTCAGGAAGAAGCCACAGAAAAGCAAAGAGGACTTGCTGCACCAAGTGATGCAGCAGTCTGTGGAAGAGAATTGAATTGCACAGAGGTGGAGGGTGAGTGAAAGGAGGTTCCACCAGGAAAACCTCCTCACTGTCACTTTGGATCTTAAGGAGTAACTCGACTGCCAAATGTGATGTGCTAGCAAGATTCGTTAGCATGTTCCTCAGCAGTTTGGGCTCCATTCCTGCAGACCAAAAGGGAAGCCAGACCATGCTGCCGCACAGAAACCGTTGAAAGATGGCGCCAAAGCTGGACAGAAACATAGGGATTGCTGGGATGTGAAGCGATGCATCACGGGGGTGTTGGGACAGGATCTGGAATGCCCCACAACCCATGCTACCTTCCCACAAGCTACAGCACCAGAATGGGAAGAGGTGCTCTGTGAGAGAGCTGCCCATAATGCACCGCTCCCAATGCCTCTTCAAGTGCTGCGAATGTGGCCATGCCAGTATGCTTGCAGCTATCAGCGTGGACGCACTGGAGCACTTTCCCAGGAGCACTATCCGAAGGAGGGTTTAATCCAAAGCGCTCTACAGCTGCAAGTGTAGCCAAGCCCTAAGTTCCACTCCCTAGGGCAGATGTGTGCAAGTCTCGCCTTGGTTTTAGTGCTTCCCTGTCTGGACAGGTTTTCCATTCACTTGTGACTTCAACTCCCAGGCATGCTGAAGATGTGCATTTGAACTTGCCTGTGTTTCCCACAGTTGGAGGTTACTGACAATCTGTTTGATGACACTTGTAGATGAGCAGCATGGATGGGTGCTGCAAATATTCTGTAGGACGTGGGGCCGGAGTGTGTCTGGCTCAGTGCAGGTGGCAGGGATAGAATAGGAACCTTCTCTGCCCAGTGCTCAGATGCAAGCCCAGCTCTTGTACTCGGGAACGTGTGATGGGTCCTGATGAGGTCACAATGAGAAGGGAGGAGCTGGTAGTCTATTGCCCTCAGTACTTCCATACTGCCAGCAAAAGTGGTTCTGTGCCAGGGGGCCTGAATAGTGGATGCTGTGAAAGTCAGGAATAGGTACTTCTGTGACCGCTGCCACCCTAGAAATCCTGGAGTAATTGTGCCCATCTGTGGCATAGGGCTGCCTGGGAGCTCATGCTTGGGCAGTGAACTTCTCCATAACCCACCTTGCTGCTATGGGCACAATCTAGTCCTTAGTCCTCGGAATGGCCTAGGGTTTCCCAGTTGAGGTAAGGAATCAAATCCTGTCAGCCCCCACCCCACTTTTGGCAGGAATTCTTAACTGGAATCAGTAAGGTGGACAAAGTGTGGGTATTGTAGCTATTTGTACCACCGGCATTGCTACTGTATATAGTGGTGGCTGAACAGGTGTCATGTGGCGTGGCTGTGCCTTCACCATGACAGCAGCAAACTGAGTGAGGGGCTGAATCTACACTTGCACGCTGTCTGCTGGAGGCATGGGGGAGGCACTCAGCACAAATACACTTTCACCTGCCTTTGTAACAACTCTTTTCCCCCTGGCTGCAAAAATTCTCAGCCTCTTCTTGCTTTGCTGGTGCTGTCATAGAATCATAGAATATCAGAGTTGGAAGGGACCTCAGGAGGTCATCTAGTCCAACCCCCTGCTCAAAGCAGGCCCAATCCCTAAGTCATCCCAGCTAGGACTTTGTCAAGCCTGACCTTAAAAACTTCTATGGAAGGAGATTCTACCACCTCCCAAGGTAACCCATTCCAGTGCTTCACCACCCTCCTAGTGAAAATGTTTTTCCTAATATCCAACCTAAGCTTCTCCCACTGCAACTTGAGACCATTACTCCTTGTTTTGTCATCTGCTACCGAGGACAGTCTAGATCAGGGGTGGGCAAACTTTTTGGCCCGAGGGCCACATTCGGTTTACAAAATTATATAGAGGGCCAAGTAGGAAAGGCCCCTCCCCCCAATCTGCCCCCTCCCACTTCCCACAACCTGATTGCCCCCTCAGAGTCCCCGACTCATCCAAGCCCCCCCACACCTTTTCCCCTGACTGCCCCTTCCAGAGACCCCTAACCACCCCCCAGGACTCCATCCCCTACCCAATCCCCTGCTCCCTGTTCCCTGACTGCCCCAACCCTTATCCACCCTCCCACTCCCTAACCACCACCCTAGAACCCCACCCCCTATCCAACGCACCCTGCTCCCTGAGTGCCCCCTCCAGAGCACCCCCCAACCACCACCCCAGAACCCCCCAAAACCCCTTTCCGCCCCCTTACCATAGTTGCTCAACGTGGCTCCGGGGGAGGAGGGTGCGCACAACCTGGCCCCCCGGAGTGCTGCCTCCACAGTGCGGCTCCGGAGGAGGGTGGTGCGCGCAGCCCCGGCCCCCCAGAGAGCTATACCTGCGGCATGGCTCCAGGGGAGGGGCTGAGCGCACAGCCCTGGCCCCCCGAGTGCTGCCCACATGGCGCGGCTCCGAGGGAGGGGGAGTACGCAGTCCTGGCCCACAGCGCTACGCGGCGTGGCTCCGGGGGAGGGAGGGGGACAGCATCCCTGACCGGGGGGCCGGATGGGATGGTCCCGCAGGCCGTAGTTTGCCCACCCCGGTCTAGATCCATCCTTTTTGGCTTAAATTCTCATCTCAGTTACTCCCAGGTAAACCCCATGCAGCCACTGAATTTACTGCAGATGTACCTGGGTGTAAATGAAAGAAGAATCTAAGTCAGTGTCAGTAAAGGCCTGGAACTGCATCAGTAAATTTGTTCCCACAATTGTGGGTGACTACCTATAGAACCAAAAGGGGCCAGATCCCAGTGCAGGAATCAGAATAGTGGAATTATGCCAATACTATGCATACACTAGCTGAGGTGCTGACCCAAAATGTCATGAATGGGTGGGGGGATACTGAATAATTCTGAACGGCTCATTAGATGGCTAGGAGTGTGTTGAAAAGAGTAGCATTTCCTTCAATGGTATAAACACCTACATGCACCCACTGTCTGTGGCTCTTCCTTTCCTGTGGTCTTTGTAGCCACTTCCTGGCTCACCCTTGTGGCTGTCATGGTGCAAATAACACAGATGAGAATAGCCAAATGTTGTCTGAGAATACCACAGGGATGCTGAAATACACAAGTGAGGGCCATGCAGCCGGGGCTCTCCTGCCCTAATCTGAAGAGAACAAAAATGGAATCATATTGGCTATTAATCTTGAATATCGATATTTCCTTCTGCTCCCAAAGATGCAGGATTGGTGAGGGAAGGGGGAATGCAAGGGGACTCTGAATTGCTTCTATTCAAGAGCACTTTGTGGTTTTTGACCTCCTACAAGACATGACTGGAACAAACAGCCTCTCGTTATCAGATGAAACATGCATAGATGATCTTTGTTTCACTCATTTTAACCAGTTCCACCCCTGCCTATCTACTTCTGAAATTTAAAGAGCTGTTTGTTTTAATCAGATTTCACTAAAAAAAGGCAACTCAGCAGAATGCACTTGTAGGTCCCTTTTGGTCACTGGGTAGAATTATCACGAGAACCCCTTGTTGAAATTCACATGTGCTGTCCAATGGAGTGGAGTAAATGGAGAGGAGAGAAGAGGCATTCCAATGTAAAAAGCAAGAGAGACACCTGAATTTGCCTCTAGCTCTCCAGTGTCTCAGGTACTGGAGGCTTTGGAAGTACTCTGAAGGCAAGAGGTGGAGCTCTCTGCCGCAGAAATGCTGCACCAGCCAATGTGTATTTCATAATTTGCTTTCTTATGAAATGATGTTTCCCTGAGCACATCCAATTTCTTGTCTCTGGCTCATCTCCTTTTCACTCCTGAAATATGTTGAATAAGATTATTCCTCTCCCCTCTTGTATGGTTGTGTTTTCCTTCAGATCATCTTCAGGCAACAGCTTCTCTGCATGGCTTTGCATAACCAGTATTTCACAAGGGTTCTGCCTGCATCTGGGAGAAGCCTTGAGCAGGCTACACAGAACTCTGAAACTGTAAAATGTCTCACCACCTACTTGTTAACAATTGCTATCTAAAATAATAGAGTAATTGGAAAAATGTCCCTCTCATTTGGCTCTCAGGTTTAGAGAGACAACGCCATTGCGCTGTGCTGCTTCTCTTGCATGGTTGGGAGAGGGTCAAGTTTCTGGGTCATAGTTCATCTTAATGGCACTGCAAGGGATCTCTGGCCGTAACTCTTCAGCATTGAGGAGCTGTCCATCGCCGCCCAGCGGCAAAGCACATGGGAGGCCCACTGGGTTGGACAGTGCCCAGTGCTGAGCTCATGGTTGTGGAGTGCTTATCAGTAGTGCTAACAGAACAGGAAGATGAATGCTGCTGGGATGACTTCCAGGGGACACTTGCTTCTGGCAGGTCAGCCTTGCAGGAAGCTCTGCTCTCAGGGAGATTAGATAACTGACCAACATTCCACTCCCCTAAAACACACACGCTGGTCCCTAGGCTGTACAGTGCTATTTGAAATAGATCTACGCATTACACTAAAACCTTTGCGGGGCTTGATTTAATTCTCAGCATGTGGTATTGTGCATAGGATATCTATACCTTCTGGCACGTGCTCTAGGCCCTGTATCCTTGCCTCCCTTTCAGATGAATATTGGGCCATAAGTCACAGTGGAGAAGTCCTCCCTCTGCAGTGCGCCAAGTTGTCATTGAGCTGCGACTGCCTGGCTGTGCAGCTTGGTCTAGCGATGTAACAGTAAAGCTGTGTCTGCACTGGAGAGGCGTGGAGTACTAGCCATGGCCTGGGCCCCTTAGGGTTCTGTAACACACTTCACATAGAATCATAAAATATTAGGGTTGGAAGAGACCTCAGGAGGTCATCTAGTCCAACCCCCTGCTCAAAGCAGGACCAACACCAACTAAATCATCCCAACCAGGGCTTTGTCAAGCAGGGCCTTAAAAACCTCTAAGGATGGAGATTCCACTGCCTCCCTGGATAATCCATTCCAGTGGTTTACTACCTTCCTAGTGAACTAGAAACATGACACACATGTTCCCAGCAGGGCACAGAAGATCACATTGCTGTTTGGCTAGGACATGCATGTGGTCCTCTCATGTTGGCCTCCATTGGAGCAGTGTGGGTATGGGTGAGAGTCAATGGCATAATAGCCCCACTGGTACAGCTACTCCTCCTACTTCTGTCCCACAGTGTACGAGTCACTGCTTTGGTGGTCTGTCTGGTCAGCTTTCTGCACGGGGGTCAAGTGTGCTGGAAGCCATTTAACTCTAAAACTGGGACTAATGTGCAATCAAAGCACATTTAGAGATGGATTTGTGTTAAAATCCTCTGTTTCTGCTCTTGAAGGTGGGGCACCGCTTCCCCAATCACTGCACCCAATTCACCTTAGCGTAGTCTACACTCCCTAGCGCAGGAAGATGCAGGAACTAGGAACCTGAGCTAGGAAAGCTGCACAAACATAGAAACTCATCTCGGCTTTTAAACAGCATGCCTTTTGCCAGCCCCAACTCCGCAGAAAACGTGTGTGAAAATGAATGTTATCTCATCTTCCTGCAGGCGTAACCTGGGGCAAGGTCGTGTCTCTCTATGCTGTGGCCGCTGGGCTCGCTGTGGACTGCGTCAGACAGGCCCAACCAGCAATGGTGCATGCCATTGTGGACTGCCTGGGAGAGTTTGTCCGCAAGACCTTGGTGACGTGGCTGAAGAGGAGAGGAGGCTGGGTAAGAGGTGTTGAATTTCTCATGATTGCTTTAAATTGTGAATGATTATGGGGATGTTCCTAGTTTCCCTGCCACTGCTCTGCCAACCTACTTCAGTTCTTACCTCCATGAGTCCTGTTTACACCAGTACTGGCCTCAGCACAGCTTTATTCCTACATCTCAGTCCTGCCTTGAAACAACTCTGGCTATTCTACTCCTCTACTTCCTGTGCCACTCTGCCGGCTTAACACCCTCCTGCCTACAAGTACCTTTTCTCTTCTAGTCCTGAGCCTCTCTGGTGCCAGCTGCTAGTGGTCATGAGAGCGTGCAAACTGCAGGAGTCTTGTAACATGAACAACTGCTATGGTCCCTTTGTTCAGTCACTAGGAAACTTATTTAATCCATAACTTATGTGGCTATTAAAAACCTCTCACTTCATGTCCCAGCTCAGACCCAGCTTTGTGGTGCTAGATGTATAACTAAATGTGGAACTCTCCTTGGTGTAGCTGTGGACTGCTTTATTAGGCTAATGCCACTGTGTACACACTTTGTGGTGCTTATTAGTGATAAACATTGATAGGGCCCTGGAACGGCAATCTGGACACTTGGGTTCTATTCCTGGCTCTGCTACTGAGCTGCTCTGTGGCCTTGAGCAACTCAGTTTGTGCTGAGCCTCAGTTTCCCCACTTGTCTGATGAGGACAATGGGGACTCTCCTCCCTTTGAGACCTTCAGATGGAAAGCATTGTTGGAGAGATCATTTGTTCTCCATTCTGAGGGAAAGGTTGACTTGTTTCATTCTGAATGAGAATAAAACCAAATTGTGAAATATTGGAATTCCTGTGGAATAGGAACTCTGTTGTCAGATCACCGCTAGCTACCTGCAGTCATTGTGAACAGACCCCTGCCTCTTTTCAATTCCCTGAGCCTAGCAGCCCCCTATGAGGGCTCAGAGTCCAGAGTGGTGCAATCAGTGGAATTCCATTGAATTGGGTGAAGCTAGGCTGATTTATACCAGCTGCTGGTCCCTTATTTTAAAAACTAGGAGCTACAAGTCTGACACATCAGACCAATATATTGTTAACTGCTGCTTGCACTCCAGGTTGCAGGCTGTCTCTGACATGCGCTTGTCAGCGAGTAGCTGACCGTGGGCTGGAGAAAGGTGACACTTCCCTTTAGAAGTGCAGACATGGTTTCTTCTGAGCAGTGGACTGCTGCCAATCCTCTCTTTGTGGCTGCACTTATTTCCCTGGGTGTCCTTCACCTTGACATGGGTATTTCTGTAAGAGACGTCCCAGCCCTGCTCACAAACTGGCCAAAACGAAATGGCCGTTCCAAGAGGGCCTTTCATCAGCTGCCTTCCCTGCCCTGCTATTCATTTGTCTTGGCATTGAATCTGAGTTTCCCCTGTGCACGCGCCTCCTGTCTCACACGCACACACTAGGGATGGGGTTGCCAAGAGGGGCCACCGTAGTCTGTGTTGTACAGGAGAGCCGGTATGGAGACCTTGGATAGGCAGTTGAAAGACTGCAGCAGGCAGTCAGCTCCCACGCTCCCCCTTCATGGGGGGAAAACAGTTTTTAACCCTTTAGGGCAGAGGTGGGCAAACTATGGCCTGTGGGCCATATCCAGCCTGTGAGACTATCCTGCCCAGCCCCTGAGCTTCGGTTGGGGAAGCTAGCCCCCACCCCTTTCCTTCCTGCCCCCACCCCTTTCCTTCCTGCCCCCACCCCTTCCCTGCAGCCTCAGCTCGCCGTGCCACCAGCACTCTGGCCCACCTGCTGCTCCTTCCAGGCAATGCGGCAGCGTGACTGGCTCCAGAAGGGTAAGTGGGGGCGGGCAGTGGGGAGTCCCAGGAGGCAGTCAGGGGACAGGGAGCAGTTGGATGGGGTGGAGGTTCTGGGGGTGCTGGTGGTCAGGGAACGGGGGAGCTGAATACGTGTGGGAGTCCCAGGAGGCCTGTCAGGGGGTTGAGGTGTGGATAGGTGGCAGGGCAGTCAGGGGATAGGGAGAGTTGGATAGGTTGGGAGTTCTGAAGGGGCAGTCAGGGGACAGGGAGCAGGGGGCAGGTGGATGGGGGTGGGGTCCCAGGAGGGTGAGGTCAGGGGACAAGGAGCAGGGGGGTTTTAATGAGTGGAGGGTTCTCAGGGGAGCAGTCAGGGGGTAGGAAGTGGGAGGAGTAGATAGGGGGCGGGGGCCAGGCTGTTTGGGGAGGCACAGCCTTCCCTACCTGGCTTGCCATATAGTTTTGCAACCACGATGTGGCCCTCAGGCCAAAAAGTTTGCCCACCTCTGCTTTAGCATGTCACCCCACTTGCGAGGAGTTCACAGCCTCAGGAATCACCTCCAGCAGGACTCTCTTTACAAGTAAAATCCTGATGGAATGTAACAAATTCCAGTTGCTACAAACTAGCAACAGTAAAGAAGAGCAAGTTGCTAAACAATGTTTGCTGAATAGCAGAAAGCCAGCAAAGTGCTGTCACAGTGGCTTATCGGAGCCCAGCACCACTGAAATAATGATTTCATTAACAGCTTTGAAACTTTCATTTCCGATGCTTTATCAGGTAAACGTCGGTTAATTTAACACTTGGCTTACATTCTGTTAACCAAATAATGTTTGGAGAAAAGCAAGCACCTTCCAACTTTGAAACATTTGGCTTTTCAGTGCTTTGTATTGGGAAAGCAAGTTCTTTCAGGCCAAGCAGGCCTCAGACATGTAAGGGCCACTGCTGGGAAGAGTTATTAACAAGGGGGTCTGTGAGTGAGGCAATGGTTCCATTCATTGACTGGAGATACAGACCTATGATGTTCCACCAATGTGTTGAGTTGTGGTATAGATGGTATTCTCTGTTAGTTGTGCTGACTGGTACCTTACTCCAAGAACAACCCTGGCAGAAACAGGCTCTTAGTTGACATGTACTTAGAGTATGCAGTATAATGTTGGTTCCAGGATGTTAGAGAGATGAGGTGAGTCTGATAAAAAATATTGCCTCACATACCTTGTCTCTCCAATTGCCTTAGAGCGGCAGATTCAGGCCTTTAGTAATCTAAATAATTCAGATTAATTGCAACAATCTTTCTGCTCCTGATTGATGTATAACCATCACCTTGTTGATGAGCCAAAGATACAGGGAGCATTGCTGCATCCCGAGTGATTATATAACGACATGGAGGAGACACACACTTCATTGCTCATTGCACACACCAAGGACACCCTACTTCCCTCCCAGTCCCCATAGCAGGAGCTCTGGATGTGTCCCCTTGCTTTCCCCCTGTGTCAGAGGTTCTGTATGCCCCCCCATACCCTCCTATTCTTTCCTTTCTCCCATTCCAAGGTCTCTTGGTGTTCCTCATCCCCGCCCTATTTTTATTTATTTTCTTTCTGTCAGAGAGAAGTCATTCAGGGTGTTACCATTTTAAATTCAATTGGGATGGACAGAGCTGAGATGGGGGTAGGTATTGCTGTACTGGAAGGTGTTAATGGCTCCAATCAACTGGTTCTTAGATCTCTAAGAAGAGCAAGTTGTGCAGAGGTGGCTGAAGTTGTGCTCTGCTAATCAGATGTCAGGAGCGCCAAGTGTCCCCCATTTCCCCTTTCTGGTTCTTCAATTCCATCAAAATCAATAGACTTTTGCCTACTGATGCAAGACTATTCTATGCAATTTTGAAGTTGATGAGATGGAGCATTCGAAAGCTCTCTCTTTACATCCAGACAAAGAAATGCCATCATGGTGAGTGTAAGTAAGGCCACTTTGCATGGCCTGTATGACCCATCTTGGAACTTTGCATGGCCTATATAAGACCCATTTTGGAATGTAGATTTCTCACAATGCTGCACCAAGGGTCTAACTCTGCTCCCATTGATGTCAGTGCCTCAACAAGCAGTACCTTCAATAGGTGCAAGCCCTATATCAACCTCTGCTCACCAGAGCTCCCTGTTAGAGAATTGGGATGCTCTAGGAATGGACTGATGGGTGTATGAAAAACTGAGGTAATCCTAAACCTGTAAGGCAGGCTACTGGGAAAGGCAAGGGTGTGGTTATAACATTATACTCTACTTTTCTATACTGCCTTCCATCTAAAAAGTTCAGACAGCTCTTCAAACACTACTGAATTAAAACTCACAATACTTCCTGAGCTTTGTCAGCATTAGCCTCATTTTACAGATGGGGAACTCAAGGCACAGAATAAGGCCCAAACTTCCCACTAGCTTTAGATGACCAAGTTGAGGTGCACATGGAGGCTCATTTTCAAAGGTGCTGAGAGTCTGAAGCCTCCAAAGACTAAGACTGTAGCATTGTGAGAAAATACTGGGCTTGTGTCATAAATTGGGCATCTCAAAATCTGTGGCCACTTCTGCAACCACTTGGGACATATTAATTTGCTAAAGGTCATTAGGAAATCTATTGCAGAAGCAGAAAGAGAATCCAGATCTCCTGACTCAGTTCACAAAGCCAGCTATTTTGCATTGCAGGGAGAATCTACATTTGGGTTTTTCTCCAATGAAAACTATTTTATTGGATATTTTATTTGGATTTCTGTGCAACTCAGTCTTGTTCATTCTAGCCCACTAGAGGTTTTCCACCTTGACCTTTTCAGTGCCAGAAGATATCCCTTCTAACACGAATTTGCTGTTAGGTTGGTTCCTGCCTTGGCCCCTGCCGGCTAGCTTACAATTCCCTAATTGCTTACGGATCACTCTGGGCAGCTGGTTTTGAGGTCAGCCCACACATCTAAGAGGCATCAAATAAACATGTCACATTTCAACAAATAAATCTTAAGAGGGAGGGTTGATTTGGCCGATGGGGATCCAAATAAAATATTAAGACAAGAGAAAAAGTAAAAGCAATCTGAGCTGAAATTAAACAGCCCAGTCTTTGGTCAGAATCTGGTTGTTACTAAGGAGGCAGGAAGTTGGGTGAAGAGGGTATTACTGAGGATGTCCTTTTTGATAGGAGAGAGTTTATTTTGCTGTCACATGAGCTGAATGTCAGCAACCCAGTTGGAATGAGATTAATAAATCTTTCAGAGCTCGCTTGTGCCTTCAGGTGTCTTTTAACAGATTACAGGGGGTGGCAATGCCAGAGATGGTGCTCAGAACACTCATGGTGCTGCAAGGAGGAACCAGAGGGGAAATGGTATAGTGTTGTTGGCAGGGTGCAGCGGTGGGTCAGTCCAAGCTTCACCCAGCAGGAGGCGTGGTGTGAGATGGTCTCTGAGGTCAGGATGTACCATCGGAGGTGGTAGGGGAGAGTGTGTTTCTGTGTGTTCTGATATCATCTGTTTCCTTCTCCTTAGGCAGACATCACAAAATGTGTGGTGAATACGGATCCCAGCCTTCGCTCCCATTGGCTTGTGGCTGCCATTTGTAGCTTTGGTCACTTCCTGAAGGCCATCTTCTTTGTGCTGTTACCAGAGAGATGATTCCAGTCACCAAATGCGGCCCCAAGTCCCAGCTCCTCCCCAGCCCAGAAGCAACAGTCACATAGACCTGACTGATGCTGAAGAGGAGGAAAAGAGGAGAGGCTGGGACCAACAGAAACATTTCTCTCTTCTCCCTTCAGCAGGGACCAGGTCCCCAACTGTAAACATCCTTTCCTCTGTGACAGGAGGCTTCTCTCATACTCAGAGTAATCCTTTGTAGCCCTTGTTTTCCTTGGTGACTTCTACATGGCCAGGTCAAAGCCCATCCCAGGGCAGACTGATGGGCTAATCTCTTATTTGTGTGTGGCATGGATATTCATACATGTATTTATTTTCTGGTCATGTCACACAGTTGCACTTCTGTATCAGGGAAACCAGGGGAACATGGCGATAGTATCGGAGGAAAAAATGTGTCCCTCACTTGAAAGATGGATTGTCCCTTTAAGTCCCCTTTGTTAGGCTCTTCTCAGTATATCAGTGGCTAACAGTCTTCACCTTTGTACCCAAGCCTGACTATTGTGCCCTTGTCCATGGTACATTGCGGTTGAGGGGATACCTTTGTAAGCTGTGAAGTGGTGAATTATTGACTGAGCTGCCCTCTTCAGCGGATACCCCTGCTAATGTAGTTTACAAACCAGTTGTGACTTTGGGAATGTAAGGGCTATGAGAACAACTCAATCTGGGAGATACAGCGTGCTTTGACTGACCAACTTACTATATTGTGACAAATAATTGCAAAGGGACAGCAGGCACAGAGACTGTTTAGAAATCAGTCAGTGTGATTTACACAGCTGAACAAAATGATGGCAGCAAAGCATCACTTCTCACATGACAGCTTTGTTTGAGCATTATGATGATGATGAATTTTTTCTCTAAAAGGAGATTGAGATGGAGCCAAAGAACAAGAGCACGTAAGTACGATGTGGGGTAGGGAGAATATGGAGAAAAGTCATAAGTGAGCAGCATGTTGTGAATGGGAAAAACTGTATCAACAGTGACAAATGTTTCTCCTTTAGCATATTATAAAGTCTGACTTGCAATTTTGTCTTGTGATAGATAATAAAAATAGATGGAGTTTGGATTCTGTGAACTAATGTGGTGTTTTTCAAATAAATACAAGAACAGTCTAAAGTGGTACAGAGAGATACATATCCCCAGGCCAAGTCACTGCTGGTGAAAAGGGATATTTAACATGTTAAAATTACAATTTGCATTGTCTGCACTGGGATTTTAATACATTAGCTGGGTGAAGTAAATGTTGAGCTTGCCTCTGTGGTTTACCACAGCCAGGTAACCTGTTAAAACTACAGCTTGCCTGGTTTAACTCATATTAGTTAACAAATCTTAAAAAATAGCTCTGTCTCCAAAGGCATAATGGCTGAGTAGCCTCAGCTGAGTTGCACTGACAACAGATTAGTCCTGGGTCAAGATCCTGCCAGCTGCCTTGCTCCTAAGGCTAGACCTACTCAGAAAACCAGTTTCTCTGGAATAGGAACATGCATGAATATTGGGGAGGTGGATGTCTTTACACTATATTTATATGGGAAAAACAGCATTTTCACTTCTGAAGGTGTGAAAGCTCATGGAGCTCTGGGCTTGAAGAAAGCAAACACCCATCTTCTGGCTGCCTCCACATAAAAAAAAAAAGCAGTAACCCACATCACACCCCTTCTACTGAATCTGCATGCAGCCGTAAGCCTTGTTTACTCTGGAAAGGGTTTGGTGGTACAGCTATACCAGAATCCCTCTCAGTATAAACATTGCACTTCAGCAAGAGTTCGTTTGCCACTACCCATTATACCAATTCCCCCCACCAAGAAAGATGTGGACAAACGGACTTTTTTTTCTGAAATCAGGGTATTGACACTAGGGTTATTGCCAGCACAACTGTGTCAGTTGTGTCATTCCTAACAGACAGCTACGCCAGCAAAATTTTTAAATGTAGACTTGGCCTAGGACTGTCATAGATCGAGCTAGCTAACACTTAAGGGCTGGTCTAAATGTCATTTTTGTATTACTAGAATTGTTGTTCAGAAGTAGATCTAGTAAAAGCAGTTCAATGCATTAGTGTGAAGACAGTTCTACTGGTATAACATGCTTATCCATGCAGCTTATTCCCTTAAATGTACAATAAACTTTGGTTTCTAAACCAAAGACTTAGAATGGTACAAAATCTGTAGACCAGTTCCGCATCATTAGTAATACCTAAGCTACCCACCAGGCTTAAACTCGACTAATTTAGCATATCGTGAAATACAAGCTGCCTTTTTTTGGTCTTGACTAGCATTTTAGTTCACGTGTGGGTTAATCAAACTAGCTAACCCAGTCCAGCACTATACCATTAAATTTGTCTAGATTAGGATTTAGAGGCTGCTTTGAATTACAATGCTGCATGCTACAAATGTGTTGTAAGTAAACCACTAGCATGGAGGAAAAATGGCCTAAATTGAGGCACTTGATGAGTTAAATGCACCAATTAAGGCAGTATAACAAAAAGATAAGAATAATCAAACTAGCATTGCTCAAGAGGAATGTGTGTGGGTGGGAGGGGGGTCATATATACAGGCAGCCAGTGATTGTAACAGGAAACACTGCTGATAGTGAAGTGATACAGAAGAGCGTTCTACTAATCTTGTTTTGAGAAGGGCTCTATAAAGGATTTATTTTAAAATCACCTGTATCTAAGATCTGGCTTCATGCATATAATACATCCTCTATTAAAGTCCATGGAGGGCCCACCCGCCATGGGTCTACAGGGAGCACTAGCCCCTGCAAGGGGAATTTTTTGACAGGGGCAGACATAAGAGGAGCATCCTCATGGAAAAAGCTGTGAAAATTCACTCTAGGGAGAAAAACCTGGTTTTGCAGTTAGTAGGGAATTTGTAAAGGTGATTTCCCTGAACTCTAATCCTTGTCGTGGACTATGACTTTACAATCATACTCTTCTCACATTCCATGGTTCCTGAACCAAGTGCAATTGACCCTCCTGAAAGTGCCCCTGTTCATCTTTCACCTAACATATTAAGCTAGCATCACATTAGTTTACTTTGTACAGCTGCTGCTAATTTGGGAATCTCTTATCTGGAAAAACAATGCAGAATAGGACATGGCAGAGTTAACCAACAGCTCTCAGGGAATGGCAGAACATGTTCTACAGCAGTCTCTCTTCTCTCTTCCTTTTCTGGGACTGGAGATTTTGGAGCAGTAATGCTTATGCAGCTGCTCCTGCGGCCAAAACTGTGTAGCTCTTCATACCCCATGCGGCAGTGTATGGACTATAATACTTGTCAGAGAAACGGATGTTATATCTGCAGTAGTGCACAACATGCCAGTTATACTGCAATGCCCTCATGCAGCAAGCTGCTTAAATCCTACACTGTTCAAAGAATAATATTTAGGTATAGTGGGGTATTTTTCATTATTTCTCCTTCCCTATTTGGGGTGGGAAGAAAGTTGCTCCTGGTTTCTTGGTTTAAAATTTTTGTATTTTTTTCAAGTGATTGGTAAGAGTACCTAGAGTGTTGGGTAATTTCTCTAATTTATTTAGCTTATTAAGAAAAGGAATAAGTTGTATTATTATTACTATTAATATCTTACTTTCCATTAAAAACCTGATACTGATGAGACATCATCCAACTTATTTGTTAATAATAATAATAAAAAAAATCCACCTTACGTTTCTTCTCTGTGGTTCTTAGCCAGAAGAGCTTTCTGTGATTCACGAGCTGGTTGGGAAATGCTTATTCTTCCCCAACCCACATGAAAAACTGACAAAAATTAAAATCCAAACCCCAATAATTTTCATTTTTGAAGTCTCTCGATGAAATTCCCAATTTTTGGCCAACAGAAATTGTTTTGTAAAAGGTGAAGAGCCATTTTCAGTCCAGCATCTTTCAACAGCAATGTTTTGACTAGCTCGCATCTTGAGGTGGAGCCAACACCTCAGCAGCTGCACACCACCCCCTAACTAGTACTGGTTGTAGACTCTGCACTCCCAGCACTATCAAAACAGCTAAGAGAGCTAAGCTGACCTTACCTTTTCTACACAGGAGAGAGCTGAGAGTTGCATTATTTTCCCCATTGTTGTTAATTCAGAAAAACTGAAAAGTAATAATTACTAGACCTGCATTTTCATTATCTGGATGAAGCATAGCACAGTGGGACAAGGGAGAAGAAATTCAGAAGTCATGTAAAATCTTAACTCCAAACTTCCTCACTTTCCATTTTCTTTTCTTTTTTTTTTTTTTTTTTAAAGAAACACTGACAATTTCAATCTAAGTCTACTGTAAAAAAATCCTCATGAGACTGTACAAAGCCAGTAAGGGATTTGGATGGCCAATTAAAATGAATGAAAATTGTGTCCAAATCCCTTCGATGACTTTGAGAATCTCAGTCTTAACAGCATGTTCACATACCAATCCAGAGTTTTCTTGACTTATACATTCTTTAAGTTTTTGTTTTGAACCAAGTATTTGTGAACATTGGTATGCAAAAATTTGCTGTAGATGGGTTAGTTTCTTAGAGATATTGTATGAAGCAGGGGTTGGCAACCTTTCAGAAGTGGTGTGCCTAGTCTTCATTTATTCACTTTAATTTAAAGTTTTGCGTGCCAGTAATACATTTTAATGTTTTTTAGAAGGTCTCTCTCTATAAGTCTACATATTAAACTACTGTTGTATTGTAAAATAAACACGGCTTTCAAAATGTTTAAGACGCTTCATTTAAAATTAAATTAAAATGCTGATCTTACGCTGCCGGCCCGCTGAGCCCACTGCTGGGCTGCAGTTCTGTTTATCTAGGCTGGCAGCGGGCTGAGTGGGGCCTGTGGCTGGGACCCCAGCTGGCAAGGGGCCGGCAGTCAAAACCCCAGACCGGCAGCAGGCTGAGTGGGGCCGGCGGCTGGGACCCCACATGGGCAGTGGGCTGAGCAGCTCAGCCCGCTACCGCTCAGGAGTTCCATCCACCGGCTCCTGCCAGCTAGGATCCCAGCTGCCAGATCCACTCAGCCCGCTGCCATTCTGGGGTCCCTGCCCTGCCCACACAGAGTGGGTGCCTACTTTCTCCCTGGTTTTGGCCCCTTTCTCTTCCTCTCTCTTTGCACTGCACTGAGGGTGGGGGTGCACTTAGCACAGGGCTGGGGCTGAAGGAGCAGGCTGGGGGTTGAGGTATAGGGTCTGGCCAGGAGCTAGAATGAGGGAGGGGGCTCAGGGTTGGGGCAGGACGTTTGGGTGTGGAGCGCTTACCTGGGCAGCTCCCATTTGGTGCAAGGGGTGCATCTGGGAATGGGGGTGCAGGAGCTCCCATTTGGTGCTCAGGGTGGGGGTGGGGATGTGGGGTTGCAAGAGTCAGGATGTGGGGGGTGCATGGAGTGTAGGGGTATGTGTGGGGTGCCAGAGTTAGGGCCGGGGTCATGGTGTGTGTGTGAAGGAGTCAAGCAGAGGGCTGGGTGTGAGGAGGATATGGGGGTCAGAGCAGGGGTCTGGGGAGTGTGCTGGGTTGCAGGGCTCAGGGCAGAGGGTCAGAGGTGTGTGTGGGGGCGGGGGGGGTGTCAGGGAAGAGGGATGGGGGCATGGGCAGGGGTTCTGGGGTGCTCCTAGGCCCCTGCCCTGAGCAGCTCACAGCAGGAGGCTGAAGGGGATATGCCCCAATTCCACCCCTTTCTCCAAGGCCCTGCCCCCTGCTTCTCCTCTGCCTCGGCCAGCCAGCCTGGAGCAGCAAACATCACCTGACTGGCTGGCAGGGAGGGACAGAGAGGAGGAGAGGCAGGAACCCACCACAGGGAGCCGAGCAGGACCAAGCTTCTGCCCCTTGCCCCCTCAGGAGAGGGGGTGCCCTGCCCCCGTGGGAGGGGCAGGGTGGGGGCAGAGAAGACCAGGCTGGGCTGGGCAGGATTTTTAATGGCACGCTGCAGGCGTGCCATTAAAAATTGGCTCACGTCATCTTTGGCACCCGTGCCATAGGTTGCCGACCCCTGGTATGAAGACTATACATGCTATTCAATTAAACACAATAAAATGTAGTATTCAAATCTAATGTGCTTCTGGCAGCATCTGTAACCATCTTGAACCCAAGTGGTTTGGCAGATAGAGCTTAAAAATCTCACAAGAGAGTATAATAACCTCTTTGAATCCGAACATTGTCCCTCTCACCCCCAGGCTTAAAAATGGCTGGCTCAGCTGTACACAAGTCTTTGATGAACTTTATACAATGCTCCATTACCCAACAGCATGGTAAATGGTCAAATAAAATCTGTAAGGAATAAATAGCTACTACAATGAACAGCCAGCTTACCAAAATTAGGCCCGTGCCATATAGCTCATCAAAAAATCTTGAATAAAATTCATTTGAAATGTTTAGGCAAAGTTATAGCTTCCCCTCTCATATAAAGTGAGTTAAAAAATTTTCAGCCCCATGTCTCAGAAAACTTTCTCTGATCCCTCTTCCCCACACCAAAAAGGTAGTTGCTTCACTATCTTTCAAACTGCCTTACGTGTATTAAGGCTTTAATTTTAGATCCAAATTTATCTCCATTGCACAAAAACCTGCTGATATTTCTAACATATATCAGCTACATCAGGGGTTCTCAAACTGGGGTTCAGGACCCCTAAGGGGGTCACGAGCTGTCAGCCTCCACCTCAAAGCCCAATTTGCATCCAGCATTTATAATGGTTTTAAATATATTAAAAAGTTAGAGTGTTTTAAATTTTAAGGGGGGGTCACACTCAGAGGCTTGCAATACAAAAGTCTGAGAACCACTGAGCTACATTAGAGGCCGAACCATGAAACCAAGGTCACTGAAAATGCTGCAGAAATTAGTCCTTCATTATTTAGAGTTTCTGGTGCTTTTTTTTATCATGTGCCTGTCAATGTGAGTTTTATTGTGTTCCGCATTTAAGATAGAGAAGGTGTGGCTCTTATCTCTAGAGCTCGCTCCATCCTGTACTGGGAGGGGACTTGTTCTGGGCCTGACCAAAACCCACTGAAGTCAAGGGAATGATTCCTAGTGATTCAGATCAGGTCCTCTATGGGCTTCATCCTGCTAGCTACTAAGCTCCTTCCATTCCCACTGAAGAAAAGGCGGTGAGGGTATTTGCCACCTCTGGGTGGTTGCTGAGCAACTTGCAGGTTTAGGTCCCAGGGCAGTTCTCTCTGTCCTGCAGTAGGAGGTGTTCTCTCCTAACCTTCAGCCTGTATTGCATTAGATGGAATGGAGAGTTGTCTGTCTGTCACACCCTGTACTGCTGCTGCGTTTATCTTCCTGTTTTGTTTTTGTGGCAATCCATTTAGATCATATAAAAGATTAGAAGGCTGAATCTGCCAGCCCTCCTAACTCACTGGGGAACAGGCCTGAGAAACCCCATGTTTAATCACTGCCAGAGCAGAGGAATTTACAGCCCGCATAGCAATAAGGTCCAAAGCCACAGCCATAAAAATAAAGGCTTTTTATTTGGTTTTTATATATACCGTTACAGAAACATCTGCGTAACATTCCCAACAGCATGTGTAGCTCACCTGCCTTTCCCTCCTGTAATCAAGTGTGAATGTGGGTCATCAAGATGGGAGAGTGCTTCTGTCCTTAGAATCCAGGCTCTGCCTTCTCTGCAGGGAAACCCTACCCGCCTATATTTAAGGAGTCACTTTTTTGTAGGTAATGTGAAGGTGCTGAGTCATTGGCTGCGCAGTGGTTGCCATGGAGACGGTCTGTTCTAGTTTCCCATCGGAATTGAGCCTAAATTTTCTGGTAATCTGAGAGGGAAATAAACACACACAGCCCTTTATTTTGTTCTGGTTAACATTTTTTTTTAATGAAGTAAACCAACATCTGGGGCTAAAATAAGCTTGGCTCTTATTTCCTTAGTTGAAAGTTACGGGCCCAGCCCTTCTCATGCATGACAGACTTCTACAGGCAAAATCTTAAGGACTGTTCCAATACTCCCTTCCCTATTCCCCCAAATAGGTTGATTTGTTACAGGAACACCTGGAGAAACTGGGAATAATCACACTACAGCAGCTCCCTAGGTTAGTTATTTTGACATCACATTCACACACTGGCAGCTTTCAGTACGTCCAAAAGTTTTATGTTGACCGTGATTTATTGCACTGAAGAAATCATCAGGGGAAGCTGGACTTTTGAGCACCTGAGGGGTCAGTAGTCTGGCCCAGCTCCTCAAAGGGATTTAGAATCTTTAATTAGAAACCTAAATCCCTTTGAGGAGCTGGGCCTTTGGGATTAAACACATTATCTTCTGCTAAAATGATCAGCAGTGAAATAGTGAATACTGGCACTTCACTCATCTCGTTTGTAGTGGTGTCGCTGGTGGGGTAAGCCACATCAGTGCAGAGAATATACATAGGGACCTGGCACTGCTGTAGCTACACTGCCACAACTATCCCTAGTAGAGACAGACTTAGATCAGAGATTTAACCCATCGAGTTGAACAGGGCAGTTTACATTTCTGAGAGCTATTGTTTCAGATTGTAAGCAGACTCAGGAAGATGCACTGTATTGGTTTACATCTTCAAGGTACCGTAAAGGCTTCCCTCAAGTCAGTGAGCTACACCAACATAAAACTGGTGCAGGAGAGTGGAGAATCACACCCATCATTTGAAAGCTTTGTTCCTGGAGCACAATTCTGCAACAAGAGGTGGAGTATATGACGCTGCAGCTGTGGATTATATGGAGCCTTGCACAGAAGTGATTATATGACCCCACATATAAGTGCACAGGCCTGCCCTGAGTGATCAGCGGTGCCTGAAAGTATCTTGGCATAGACTCCACATGCTCAGCAATTTGGCCCTTTGACTTATTTCAGTGCAGATTTTCTGCACGTCATCCACAAGATTTGTTTATGTTACTTGGCCCCCTTTGCTCTGTCTCATGGTGAACACAGTCCCAGAGATTAGCGGAAATGAAGTCTCAGGGACTGAGGGAGCTGAGTCTGATAGCTCTGCCAAGTGGTTACATTTAATGCGATCAACTAGTCAAATTAAAAGAATTATTACATGTTGTGCATTCATCTGAAAGGAAGAACTGAAAATGCAAAGGACAGCGTTACAGTCAAAAAGTTTCCCAATGGATCGAGAATTTTGGACCGTAATGTAGAAAATACTTTCCAAAAGATATATATCTTAATGAGCTGCTGTTGTCAGCTGTATATATTTATATCTACAGACTCCAAGATTTAGATCAAACTCTTTCTTGCTTTTAAAAACAAACAGCTGAAAAAACATTTGTCCTTCTAATGGCTTTATTTACATTATCATCTCAGAGTGCTTCAGCATTGGAGATACCCAAAGGGGACAGGAACATTGGTTAGGATGGAGGCATTGGTTGTGACTCCAGAGTTAGGACTGTGTTGAGATCTGTAGTTAAAGCAGGATTTAATCCTGATATTTCTCTCCTTAAGGATTTAACAATAGGCCCCAATTTAATACAATCTTTTTACTGAAGACAGTGGAATTTTCCATAATGTTTAGTATCAAATATTCAGGCTCTTTTGCAGAGAAAAGGTTTTTTAAATGATGCCTTTTGTAAATTTGACATTTGGCTCTATCAGTCTCACCATTTTTTATCCCCATCTAGCTAAAGAAGCACAGTCCCCTGAAGGTCCAAACTCCACCCACATGCACACTTTCAAAATACCTTGGGCGTATGCCAATTTTCAAAAGCGACTAACACAAACAGTTATTGCTCTGATTTAACAAAGCCTTATTTATCTCTACCAAGAAAAGTTCAGACCCATCAGAAAATGGAAGCAGCCAATACTAGAGGCAACAGCTGCTTCCGCAACAGAACTATATGTTCCATGTTTCTGACCATGTGGGCTATAATTCCCTCCTGTCCTGTCCTAGTCCTTAGGGTTAACAGGAGGCCACAGAGGAGGTGGATTTGGAGAGAGTGTAAGAATGATAATAGTGATAGGGATAATGTGCCTGGGCACACAACATCCATGTTATCAAATGAGCGAGGGGAGCTATGTTAGGCGGTAGGACTTCTAGCTGCCTGTGAAATAGTTATGGACAGGGGGAAAGAAGGAAGAATGAGGTTTTCACAAAAAACACAGTCATACTGTTAAGACTGCTCAAATGAATTTCCCATCAACACAATCACTAAAAAATAAGACATTCACACAACTTGCATCCCCTTAGCGCACACACACCCACGCACATAGGCACACACACACAAAGTAACACACCAACACAACAAACCCACTTTCAGTTCCATCAGAAAACCAATCACAATGCGCACCTCCAGTTCCTGACACTCATTCACAAGCTGAACTCCAGCGTCTGCCCTTTTCCTCTAGAGCGAATACACTAGACTTTTCACCAGTACATGTCTGTCTACAGGCAATTTATTGTAATCTGTCTGAGGCTGGGGTTTGGCTTGTGCATTTCAGTGTGATTGTGAGGAAGTGTCTCTATGTTAGACTGAAAATGTATCTGTTATGGGGCTGTTTGGGCATTTTGATTTCTGGGTGGGATGGCATACAGACTGAGGCTGGATGTGAATGCTGGTTTAAGTGGTGATTTCCTTTATTTTTATTGCATGAGCAACGTTCTCAACACAACTGCATTTCCTAACTGTAAACTAATGACAATTTGGTGGGGGAGATGATATAACACAAGTTGTACAGGCTGGCCACCATATTACTTTATCATTCATAACGATCTGTATTTTTCATTGAAAAACGTCGATGCACTTTTAATAAGGGCAGGAAGTGTTACCTCCAATTTATGAAAGATGAAGTACAGAAAGGCTTTATGACTTGCCAAGTTCATAAGTCAGATCAGTGGCACAGCTAGGACTAAACCAGGCCTTTTTTGATACTGCTTGCATAAAATGTCCTGGGATGAATCAATCTCAAAACTAACTCAGTCTGGACTGGTTAGATCATGTGCGACATGCTTCTCTGCAATAGAAATGGCTGATCTTAATGATCAGTCAGATATCTAGAAAAAGAAAAGCAATTTACCTCAGCAAATATAAATGAACTGCACCATTTCCTTATAGCCTTACAAGGGCTTATGCCATATTTTGTCTTTTTACACACACTATATATTGTGTAATTGCACAATGAAAGATTGCAATGTAAGCAACAAAATAAGGTAGGAGAACCTTACTTTAAAATTTCCTAACTTATGTTTAAGCTCTTAAATTTCCTTTAGCATTAACAATATTTTTGAAGGGGGTTATTTTGTTTCAGTGTTTATGACATATTTTAAAGATGTCAAGTAATAACCTCTATATTATGCATAAGAACACAAGAACGGCCATACTGGGTCAGACCAAAGGTCCATCTAGCCCAGTATCTTGTCTTCTGATAGTGGCCAATGCCAGGTGCTTCAGAGGAAAAGCAAAATTGCTACTTCTCATGCATGTATTGCAGGTCTTGTGATATTTGTTTTTTTTAAAGCTCCAACTGCTGAAATCATTTTATTATCCAAGAATCTCAGCTTTTTCTTATTTTTAGTAAGTTTCTAGTGCTCAGATTGTAGCAAAAAGCTTGAAAATGTGAACCCTAAATACTTCAGCATTAGAATACAAATGGTACAATTTTTAAATCTCATGATTTCTAAGATAATCTCACAGTTTCAGGCTCTGACTCAATTTTTGAATGCTTGGAGTTGGTAACATTGATATACTTCAAATCTAATCATTCCAATTCTGATCCCATTATCCAAATCCTAAAATCCTAAGAAGGAATCTCCTACACACAGGGGAATGAATTGAATGACATAACCCTTTAGGTCTTTCCCAGCTCTGATTTCTATAGGTTCCACAACTGGACATTTCAAAACAAGGCAGAGTAGCGAGCCGCCTATTTCTTGCTATTAGTCTTTTGCATGCTAAGAAGCTCTTCTCAGTGAGCAGAATGCTCAGTTATGCCTTTAAGGTGCTGGGCTGTGGTAAGCCACAAACCCACAAGGAATTCCCAGGGGTATTGCCCCTCATGGTGCACTAGTCTCTGGGAGCTTTCAGGAGTATAGCCATTGCTGTGTACTCTCTCCTCTGCCATAGTCCCTTACATGTGGCTAGCGAGACTAAGCCACTGCAGCTGGCTCCTGTGTGAGAAACACAGGAAGGGAAGCTCTCTGTGCCCTCCTTCCTTGAGCGCAGGGGCCAGCTGTTATCTTGCTCCAAGGCATTATGTGGCAGGAAAGGCTAATTTCAGGAGAGTTAAGTTTAGGTTAAAAAGCTTATGCGAGATGTAGAATCTTTTGTGCATTAAGGAATGGAATTCCAAACTTCACACTGCAGGGGTCTGGCTGGCTTTGTTCTCCTTCAGGTGACCAATGTCCTGAGATCAAAGGATTAAACCATGCACAAAGGGAGTAAAGCTGGTCAAAGCAAAATGAGAAGTTGCTGCCAGTCTTGTACTGCACTGGGAGAAAATTAAAGGGCAGTATGATTTTCATATGAATAAATGTTCCAGTGAATTTCACAGCAACCAGGGGGAGAATAATTCCAGTAGAACCTAATAGGTTCCTAGAGTTTACCGGTTGCAGGTAGGTTTGCACTCAATGTGGCTCAGCCGAGCTTCTGCTGCCATTACCAGTGCTACTGTGGCTACGCAGCTATTTATATTTGCGCCAGCTCTTATGTGTATATGAGCAAGAGTCACACCCTTACCTCGAAGTGTAGACACAGCCTTAGTTAGCTGTTCTCTGAGATACCCATTGTTACCATCACTCTTTTGAACGTATTATTTAGGCTCTCTCTGTGCAGCTTTCATCACTTGTCACCTATGCTACCCTGTTTCAAAAGGGAGGTAGATAGCAAAATACAAATCTTTTCCTTCCGGACAGGGTGTGTCTCTATGTGGAAGGAAGTTGCTTATATATCTGAGCATCTTCTAATCCCCCAAGTTTAAGATCTCCCACCTTTAAAGCCCCACAGCACAGCTATACTCATTTTAGCTAATGAGGACTGAAGAGGACTATTATAGTATCCAGTCAATGGTACCCCAAAATTAGCGAGAGATGTCACTGTTCAGCAATACAAACCACTGACTCCTTAAAAAAGTGTTGCCTCAACAGCAGTCCCAGTCATTGCTGACCCAGGCAACAAAAACTAGGAGCAATCACAAATGGATCCTGAATCAGTCCTACCTACATGTGTTTTTCATCCTTCCACACAACAGTTCTATGGATTCCCATTTCCCCCTTTCTCCCTGGTGCTTATCCTATATAGGAAACTGTCTTTTCTGCATAGCTGCTCTGGGGTAGCGGCTTCTTCCCTCTTCCATCAAATATTTTCAAGCAGAAACAGCACAGATCCCACAAGAACCAATTCCTGCAACAAACCCCGTTGGCAACTCTGTCCACATATCTATTTAAGGGACACCATCATAGCACTAATCACGTCATCCACACCATCAGGGGCTCATTCACCTGCACATCTACCAATGTGGTCTATGCCATGTGCCAGCAATGCCCCTCTGCCATGTACATTGGCCAAATTGGACAAGCTCTATGCAAAAGGATAAATGGACACAAATCAGACATCAAGAATTGTAACATTCAAAAACCAGTAGGAGAACACTTCAGTCTCCCTGGACACTCAATAGCAGACTTGAAAGTGACAATTCTTCAACAACAAAAACTTCAGAAACAGACTCCATTGAAAAACTGGAGAGCTGGAATTAATTTGCAAACTGGTCACCATCAAATTAGGCCTGAATAAAGACTGGGAGTGGATGGGTCACTACAAAAAGTAATTTTCCCTCTGCTGATACACCTTCTTGTCAACTGTTGGAAATGGGCCACCTTGATTGCATTGGTCTTCTTAGCACTACAAAAGTAATTTTCCCTCTCTTGGTATTCATCCGTTCTTGTCAACGGTTGAGAATAGGCCACTTCCACCTTAATTGAATTGGCTTGTTAGCGCTGACCCATATATATTCTGTTTACTGTAATTTTCACTCCATGCATCTGATGAAGTGGGTTTTAGCCCATGAAAGCTTATGCCCAAATAAACTGGTTAGTCTCTAAGGTACCACAACTCCTCCTCGTTGTTTTTGCTGATACAGACTAACACGGCTATTACTCTGAAAAATGCTAGATCTTTTGCCTTTCTTGTTACCAAAGGAATGTGTTCGTTCTGCCAAGTTCCTCTAACTCAAAAGAGAACAAAGGATTCTCTGATGGAGGAACAATTACTTTGAACGTTGTCAACTCTACCACTGTCTCAACCTAAGTTAAAAGGAATCCTGGGTCTCAGCTGTATTTTGCTGTGTAACTGACCTGCTGAAGGGACCCTTGAAGGATGGACTCAGCTGATAGGGCAAGAAAGTTCAGGAGAAAGGGGCTGCTTAAAAAGAAGAAAATTTTTCCTAGTTTTTCTCAGCAGCTTTTCTGGATACATGATAACTCCAGAGAGTGAATGACTCTGAAATCTAGTGTGTAAGAAAGGTTTTATAGAATAATGTTGGTTAGAAAGAACTGTACCGCGACAAGAAGGTTTCTTTCTCCTTTATGATCACAATGGAACAGATTGGCCCCCTGGCTGGTTTTATGACTGAGTCAGTCTTTCTTTAGTTTCACATTAAAGTCAGTTAAAGCAACGCCAAAGTCATCCTTTTAAAAACCATCAATATGTATGCAAATAAAAATGAAAGGTTCTCTCTGGGCGTGTTTTAATGCTTATGGAAATAGCCAGAGCCGAGAAATATACCCACAATTTCCAGAAAAAAAACACCAGCTCATTGATCTAGCAGACATTCAAATAATTACTACCCTGCCCAGCCACCACCTCATAACAGGCAGCTGTTTGATGGACTGAAAATAGGATACCCTTCCTTAAGAGGAGATAAGGGTCATTAATCTTCAAAATGAGTCTGGTTGACTTCTCTCAAATGGACCCTGCCAAATCACAGAAGGATGCCATGCAAATGCCATGACTGCTGAAGCTTAAAATTGGCAGGTTAAAAGGAGCAATACTTACTCCCTGGTGTACCGGAGTACTCATCACATGGGCTCTGCAGTGCCACTAGGACCTTTCTTATGTCTCAGCAAAAGCACTGTAACATGCTTCTGCTTTAGCTTGGGGGTTTTCATCCTATTCAAAAACTAACCTATTTAAAAACAAGTACATTCAGTAAAATCCATAGCGTTTTCTTATTGTGGGTATTAGACTGTAGGTTCTTTAGGGCACTGTTCTGTGTTTGTACAGTGCCTGCTGTAATGGGGTCTGGTCCACAACCAGGGGTCCTAGATGCTATCACAACACAAACAATGAATACTGATAGCTGAATGCTGGAAGAAGAAAACAGAGTGAATAATTTGTTACTCCTATTAACTGTAGGGTTTTTTTCTTAAACTTAGTTTGATTCAAAAGGAGATTCGGGTCCCTGATGGAGACAAAAAGCCAATGCAAATATGGAAGCCAGGGGAGCTCACTGCTTCTCAAAAACTAAGCAAACAAACATGGAGTAAAGAGAAATGAGTATAGAGAAGAGGAAATATGCACAGAGGGTCACCTCTTTTGGAGCAGCAGGTACTGTATGTGGGAGGGGTGACGGTTGCTTGCCTCACAAAAAAAGTACACGGGCCGTGGGTGTGGGTAGGTCTATGACAAAAGGCATTTATTTCATGTGGAGTCGTTTGTCACATCTACGGGTGCTGGGGGCATTAGCAGCCTCCCATCAACAATCTTGGGTTTGGAAGGGGCTACTGGAAGTCTCCAACCCTGCTTCCCATTATCTTGTGTCTAGGGATAGGTCTACACTAAAGTAGCTACAGCAGTGCAGAAATGGCACTGCAGCTGTGATACAGCAGCTGCTGTAGAGATATTTTCTACACTGAAGAAAGGGGATTTCTGTTTGTGTAGGTAATCCACCTCTCCGACAGGTAGTAGCTAGATCAATGGAAGAATTCTTCTGTCGACTGAGCTGCATCTACAGCGAAGGCTAGGTTGAACTAACTCTGTTGCACAGGGCATGACATGTTCACAGACCTGTGCAATGTAGCTAGAACCATCTAATTTTTAGGTGTAGACCAGGCCTACAGGATAGGAGAGTGGCCCAGAAGCAGTGATCCCCCCAAATGAGCTCCATTTCACGTGCATCACCTTGTATTATTACTCTCTTACCAAAGGAAGGAAGAGATTGTTGAGTTGTTTTACAAACACAATCACCCCCAAAGAATAACA
This sequence comes from Dermatemys mawii, assembly GCA_007922305.1. Lineage (NCBI taxonomy): Eukaryota > Metazoa > Chordata > Testudines > Dermatemydidae > Dermatemys > Dermatemys mawii. Next base: position 1,410,894 of record ML677407.1, read on the forward strand.
CATCTTCAGCATTCTAGGCTCAGTAATTGGATTTAATACATCAGTTTCTCTAGGGCATGCATGCAGGGGAAGTTCTAATGAGCAAATTACTCCTTGTGAGCCCCAGCCGTTTACACACAGTATAAAGTAATGATGGATATTTAAAGCCTTTGGCTTATATTGCTGTTCTCCATGAACAGGAGTGTCAAAATTTTGTACATAGATTTTAACAAACAGCTTTTTTAAAAAAGTAAAAATACTCAGTAATCAATCTTTTCCACAGCTATTCCAAGGAGAATATAAACATTTTCTTTTCCAGTTTTGGCCCTACCTCGTCTGACAGTTCAGGAATCACTTTGAAATCTCAACTACTGAAAATGTGTTTTTTAGCTTTTAAAAAGTCCATAGATATCATTCCCCTCCCTATTTGGTGTGACTCTTAGATATAAAATGTTCATTGGTTGCCCAGATAGATTATTGACTTGCTGATGATGCCTGATGGAAAGTTTGACTGTAATTCTTATCTGACATAATTCTGTTCATAGTTCAAGTAAATGAGAAATACAAAAGGTAAAGAACCAGAATCTTTGCTATTTTTGGCTTCTCCAGACACCTATTTCTCACTTGAAGTCACAATGCAATCATTTGTGACCTCACAATTAGCTACTGTCAAAAGAGTTTTGATGTCAATATATACACATTTCAGATGAGAAATAAGTGGCAGTAGTAGGTGAACTAAGAATGCTCTACTAATCAAAAGCAGCAGAAGAAATAATTATGTATCAGCAGCACTGTTATTAAATAGAACATTTGTCAGGACTGAGACCTGTACAACCTTTAGAATTGTGGAGTCATTGAAATGCTGATGATAGTCAGCTGTATGTGTCCTTTTCAACACAGTTACTACAGTGATCATCATTCCCTGAGTGACTGATCAAATTGGTGGGGATTGAAATGTTGAAGGTGGTTCACTCTCTACATAAGTCAGAAGAGGCATTTGGAGGCATAGGCAGGAGTAAGATCTATGCTGTCAACTGAAGATGAATGTCCTCACTGAAATGGCTCACAGATTTGGTACTGTTGCTACCCTATAGCTCTCTGCAAAGGTGACAGCGATAGAGCAAACAGGTCCCACGCTGGCAATGAGAGGGTTAACAAGAACCTGTGGACTCAATTGCTCCCACCCTACTACACCTGCAGCAGGTATCAGGCATGGAAAGGGGAGTTAAAAGGAGAAGACCTAGGCCCATTCAGGGCAGAGTAGGAAGGAGTGAAATGCTCTCCTTCTCCTGATATGAGACACACCTGGTTGCAGCCCAGCAACCAGGCTAGCTTGCCACTTGGACAAGCCTCCTGCTAGAAGGGATGAGCAGACATCTGAGGGACCAGCTGAAGTACTGACAGTTTGCAAACGAGCCCTGAACAGAAGAGTGGGGTCTTGCCAAAGCACAGTGACATTGAATCTTGGAAGAGACAACAACCTATCAGAGGAGGCCCAGGGCTGGGTAAGTTGTGACCTGATAGGCCAAAAGGGAGTGTTACAGAGACAACCCTGGTCACAAGGACTGCAGTGCCTTTTATCCTTTGTATCTAGGTAGGAAACTGCAACTGCTCCTCTCTAATGCAGACCTAATAATAGTCATCTATGCCTTAGTCCAGGGGTGAGCAAATGTTTTGGCCTGAGGGCCACAGTGGGGTTACAAAATTGTATGGAGGACTGGGTAGAGAAGGCTGTGCCTCCCTAATCAGCCTGGCCCTGCCCCCTATCCGACCCCCTCCCACCCCCTGACTGCCCCCCTCAGAATCCCCAACTCATCCAACCCCCCCGCTCCTTGTCCCCTTACTGCCACCTCCCAAGACCCCCACAACTGCCCCTCCAGGATTCCACCTCCTACCCAATCCCCCCCGCTCCTTCTTCCCTGGCTGCCCCGAGCCCTATCTACACTCCCGCCCTCTGACAGACTCCCAGGACTCCCACGCCTTATCCAACCTCCCCCATTCTCTGGCCGCTGATACCCCTCCCCAGAACTTCTGCCACATCCAACCGCCCCCTGCTCCCTGCAACTTATTCACCCCCACACGGTGCCGGCCCCCTTACCGTGACACTCAGAGCAGCATGTCTGGCAGCTGTGCAGCCCGGCCGGAGCCATACACACTGGTGTGCTATCCCACTACCCACAGCGCTGCCCGCGCAGCGGTGTAGCTACAGGGGACAGCAAAGGAGGGGCCGGGGGAGCCTCCCCACCTGGGAGCTCAAGGGTCGGGCCAGATGTGGTCCGCAGGCCATAGTTTGCCCACCCCACCTTAGTCAGCTTTCTGCGAAACTACAGTAATGAGCTCTCCTTGGGACCACTCCTATAACAGAAGCTACAGCTGGTACAGAATTTAGCCACCAGCCTCTCAAGTGGAATAAATAGCTAAAGAACACAATGCTCACACTTGTGTTTTCTCTGGGCTTCTGTTTGTTTCCAGGTGGAAGTCAAGGTGTTGGTGATCATTTTAAAACTCTGAATGGTCCGGGAGACAAATCCCTGAGGAACCACCTCTTGCCTTAGACCTCAACACTTCAGTAAAAACCTCTCAGCTGATTTTAACTTTCAGAGCTTGGGACTGAACTCTTGTGAACCATCTTAGTAGATGGCCCTCACTTCTGGAATTCCTGTCCCTTGGCCGAGTTGCATAAACTTCAGAGAATGAAGACAGACACTTATTTTATTCAGCTGTAATTATTCACCCACAATTATGGGTACAATTCTGTGCATGCAAATCAGACTACATATACTTAGGATCCAGTGTATGTTTGTATCTGCGCAAATTTGGGCCCACAGTTGTTTGCAACTGCAATCTTTATGCTGGCACTAAGGTGAGATCAGTTAAAGCCAGGCTGCAGGTTTGATCCTTAAAGTCCAGAATGAAATAGCATAGTGTTTTCTGTAGCCAGAGAAGGTCAGTGAGTATTATCAATATTTAACACCTCTTCTCTAGCTACATTAGAGTGACCAGACAGCAAGAGTGAAAAATCAAGACACAGGGTGGTGGGTAATAAGCACCTATATAAGATAAAGTCCCCAATATCTGGACTGTCCCTATAAAATTGGGACATCTGGTCACCGTAAGCTACATCCAATCGCAAACATTTTAAACACTGAAGTAATTAAACTTTAATATTTAATATTTCACAGTAAAATACATGCAAGACTGGATTGGTACCTTTTATTTATTTGGGTGGGGGGACAGTTTTTAGGTTTGCTTATTGCTGTTACTGTGACTTCACAAACAGCAATTAGGAGTCCTGCTGTGCCCTCAGTATGCCAGTACTAACTCCAGTAGTGTTAGCTTCCTGACAGCAGTGTCCTATTAACTCCAGCTCTAGGGTCTGGCAGAGAGTTCCCTCACAGCAAAGCCCAAGTCACAGTACCATATCTCCTGCAGTCACAGCTTCTTCACAGAAAAAGACCCAGCTAACATTCTGGCAGTTCCAAGCCTCCTTGCCATAGTGCCTGGCCTATCACATATGAGATCGCAGTGGTTTGAGCTTTGTTCCTTAGTCAGTTTCTGCTCTGCTCTTATGCTTTGGGTATATCTTCTTTGCACTGTTAGACCAATGATCCACACTCAGGTTAGCCAACCCTGGTTGTGAGCAGCCACAATGCAAAGCCAGACCCCTGTTACTGGGTCTTCACTGGTGCTGTACTCATTGTGTTGTGGCTAGGACTTCTGGGGGCATATCTTTTGGCTCTTTGTGCTGCAGTGAGCTGAGCTGCTCTAGGATTCTTTCCCAGCGAATTGTGGAAGAACTTGCCTTTCTCACAGGCGCGTAGAAGGAAAGCACTGGAGAACTAAGAGCACCCACGTGATTTAGCTTGTGTCTGCACTGCAAAGTGAAGGATTACTAGGCCAAGCTGAACCTGCGCTCTAACCTATACCCTGGGTCCCTCTCTTCCCCTCCACCAGGTCAGCTAGCCTAGAGTGAAAGCACCACTAAAGTTGAATGAGACAGATGTATGTGCAGATAGGAAAGGGGTTAAGGCCAACACTCGAGTAAGATCCTGGGGAACTCTGCGGTGAAGACAGATCCTAACAGAGCATGGTGGCAAAATGCAGAGCTGTACTGAAGAAATATTTCCCAGGACATAATATTTCCTCTTTATGTTTATTGTTCCTCTTAATCTCCTTTAATCTGAGATGTGAAGTATAGGTAAGGCTTTGGCAGAATGAACGATCTGTGAATAGTGTCCTATCTTCCCCGCCCCATGGTATTATGCAATTGGGACCTTTCCTGCCAAATACCCACACAGACAATTGAAGCCACAAGTTCCCAAAATGTTTGTTACTGCAAACATATTAGAATAGCTAGAGGAACCGTAAAGGCAAACTTTTTTCCCTGCTATGCTACACTCTTCAAGTCATAAGGGAGGCTGCTTGTTATCTGCCTTATACAGAACACAGAGGAACAGAGAGAGGATTATGCTAAATGGGGAACTTCTAGGCAAGAGAAACTGAACATGCAGTAAACACAGAAAACCAGACTGCAAACTGGAGCCGGCAAAAGCTGTGTGCAGACTTTCAAAGGAAATGAAAAACACTTTGGATGCTGAGAAAGGAGTCCTGCTTATGAAGTGCCTTGGGTCCCATTTACACCACAACTGCAACAGTCTTCGGGAACCCTGTTAAAACACAGCTGTCCCAAGATACAGTAATGCAATGGTGTCCTGCAGTATAAACAGGACCCAACTGTGTTAAGAATTATGCTAAAGTTCTGGACACGTGTGAAAAATGGAAGGGGGTGGGAGGAGCTCCCTTTTATGGACACTCAGCCAGCAAGTTAGCGATAAAATTCCTTAGTAACTGTTCTCTACTTGCTATGTGTGTAAAGGGTTAAGAAGTCCATAGGTAAAAGGAAGGGAGTGGGCACCTGACCAAAAGAGCCAATAGGAAGGCTAAAACTTTAAAATTGGGGGAAAAAAACTTCCCCTTTGTCTATCTGTTCTGGGGGAAAAGAAAAGACAGGGCTGAAACTATGCTGTAAGAAGCTTGGGGCCAGGTATGAAAGATCATCAAAATCATACCTAAAAAGTTCTCATTTGAAAACCCCAGATATGTAAGTAGATCAGAAAATGTCTACGAAGATGCAATTAGATTTATTTTTATTTCTTTATGGCTTGTGGACTCCTCTGTGCTAGCCTCAAATGCTTTTGTTTTGCTTGTAACCTTTAACCTAGACCTCAAAAAGGTTATTCTTGATGCTTAATTTTTGTAAGTAGGTTTCTTAAATCTAGCAATAGCCTGAGTTTTCACGTGTATTTCTTTCTTTTTGTTTTTAATAAAATTTACCTTTTTTTAAGAACAGAATTGAATTTTGTGTCCTAAAAGGTTTGTACACATGCTATTTAATTAGCTGGTGGCAACAGCAATTTCCTTTGTTTTCTTTCTTAGGGTGAAAGGCTTAAGGGTATCCCACAGGAAGAAGTTCCCAAGTGCGCCTTCCTGGGTTCTCAAAGGGGTTTTTGCACGTGGGTGGTGGCAGCATCTACCCATCCAAGGTCAGAAAAAAGCTGTAACCTTAGGAGTTTAATACAAGCCTGGAGTGGTCAGTATTAATTTTTAAAATCCTTGTGGGCCCTCACCTTCCACACTCAAAGTGCCAAAGTGGGGAATCAGCCTTAAAAACATGTCTTAAGTATGATCCTTAAAATATAGGTAGATTGCACAGATCCTACAAAATGGATCCATGCTTTAACTTTCTGGTGATAACTGCACAGTAACTATTCCTCAACACTGCTTCAAGCATAGGCAGGACCTTACATTCATTTTGGAGGCAGAGTTTCCCTAAAAAAACATTTCCCCAAATAACACAATGCCTTTATCTGGAAAAATCATTTGCATTAAGCATATTTTACTGTCTGCGGCCCTGATTTGGTGGGAGCACCAAAGATGGCACTGAAGAGCCAAGGAACATTTAGGACAACGGTTCCCAAACTATAAGTTGCAGGGAACTAACCAGTCATATGATGCTGGTTTTTCTTCTTCCCCTTTCCCAGATGTTTCTACAGGCATTCAGTCTCCTCATTGTACTAGTAACGCAGGAGGGAAAGGAAGCAGGCAATATCTTCACCCCCTCTCATTCCGAGTCTCACAATCTCTCAACTAAAAAGTGGTCCACAATGTGAAGAGTTTGAGGAAACCCTTGTGACACTGCATCCCATATTCTTCATAGAAATAGTATTATATGATGTATTTTATACAAGATAGGTCATGTGAGATATCACTGAAAAAGGCTATGGTTTACGGAATATAATTATCCTATTTGTATGCATGCATCATTTTGGTATCTGACATTACGAATATTGTCTATGTATCTATTACAAGTGTGTTTACACCTGGGAAACATCCAATAGGCAAAAGACTGTCAGTCTAGATGACTGTCTGGAAACATAAGTCAATGGACCATTAGGGAGAACAAGAGATTATCCTAGGACAATCTAATCTCTTACCTCGGAGCCTTCCTGAGGACACCATAACATGGCTGTTATGACATTATGGGGGCATGTGACCAGATCACCCTGCATCTTGGAATACCAGTGTTTTTCCACCGAAAGATGTGGGAACCAAGCTTGGAGACAAAGGGTTCCCATCATATGCAAAAGCTTTTTAAGGCAGGGGAGTGACTTCACTGTGGTTCTTCACTGACTCCCCACCCAAAGGAGACTCTTGGAAACACCTGAGGAACAAGGACTGAAGTGGAGGGCTGGGGAAGTGCTGGACTCAGGCTAGGGGGGTTTCTAGCCTGTGAAAGAAAAACCTGGGGTTTTTAATCTGCAAGCAAGTGCAGCTTGCCCCTTAAGAGCATGCATCTGGCTTAAATAATTCTTTAGGGTGAGAATTTGCAACTCATATCCAATTTTTTTAGTATATTAAGCTTAGATTGCATTTTTGTTTATTTGCAAGGTAATCTGCTTTGATCTGTTTGCTATCCCCTATAATCAATCACTTAAAATCTATCTTTTGTAGTTAATAAATGTATTTTGCTTTGTCTAAAACCAGTGTGTATGGGAGTCATAACTTGAGGCAGAAAGCTGTGTATATTCCTCTCCACATTGAAGGAGGCGGCGAATTTCATGAGCTTATGATGTACAGTTCCCTGTGCAGCGCAAGATGGTAAAATTTTGGGTTAACCCTCCAGAGGAGTGTGTGCACTTGAGTAGCTGGGCAGTTCCTTAGCTGAAGCCTTCCCATCCAGAGCTGATTTCAGCATCTGTATGTAGCTGCAGCTGTGTGTGTCCCTACCTGCACGTGTGTTGGTGGGGGCTTTAGGGCCTGTCATAGCAGTACAGGGTAAAGGTAGCTCAGGCTGGTGGGTCAGGCTCAGTGGTACCTCAGTTCCAGGTGGCACAACCCTGATCTAGGTTCATTAGATGCAAGGTCCCTTTGGAAAATGTTGGATTTTGTTTTTAAATGTAGCTAGTGTTCTATTTATGTTGTTTGTATGCATGTCTCTGGGGGTCTGATCCAAAGCCCACTGAAGTCGAGAGACAATCCTATTGACACACAAGGGACGTGATCCAAAGCCCACTGGAAAATTTCATAAATACAGAACCAGGGTTCATTCAGGGACTTCCACAACTCCCGATTGTCCCACATGAAAGTTTTTTGTTTGTCCACGTACATAAATTGGCCCATCCCAGTACCAAAATTTATTCATTCAAAGTAAACTAAAGTTTCACAGCCTTATTTGAGGAGCAGTAAAGGGAAGAGCCTTCAGAGGATTGGAACACTAAAGCCCAAATGAAAGAGAGCAGAACCTAAAATAAAAAAGTTGCGGATCACAAACAAGGCACTTAGACTTCTCTACAGAGTACTAGTACATTTCTGCTAAATACCCTAAGGAAATCTGGAGCTAATATATCTCATTTGTATACCCTTACACCATAGTGGTTGTGGGAGACCAGGAATAAAAAAAAAAGCTAATTCTAGGTCCACTCAGCTCTTACAATTCTAAGGCAGATACATAGATTATCATGCATTTTATGATGCTGGGGTCTCTTAGGTAAGAGTTTAAAAACAGACCCTGTCTGCTCTGCATGGAGATCAAAGATTCCAGGGCCATTTTTCTCAGTAGGTATATACCTCAATTGAAGAAGTTCCTCTGCCTTACTGATGTGCTGGGTATGCCACCCAAATGCCTGCCACTGCTACAGAAAAGTCTCTGCTTCACTGGCACTGCATGTAATAAATAATATGTAACTTAGCATTTCTGTAGCCTTTTCCCTCCAAGTATCTCAACACACATCACAACTATCAACTGGATTAAACCTTATAGCACCCATCAGGTTAGTCTGGGCTCTTTGTAATAGTTTCTCTCTTATTCCCAAACATACAAGGCCTGATTCTCATTTATCACAAGCTCTCTTTACCCTACCAGAGCAATAGAAAGGTGTAAAAGGGGCCTTACTGTAAATGAAAAATCAGGCCCATGAAAGTATCCTGGAGAGATGTTTAGGGATAACATCTCCCTTAAGGATTCCTAAAAGCAATGGGAAAAAATAAATACCCTCTGAAGACTCCAGAGGAAATGAGAAAGGAAAGAAAATGAAGTATTTCTGTGAACATCCTAATGTTTGCATGTGGAGTTTTTTTTGTTTTGATTAAAAGGATGTTTTTCAATGCATCTCCTTAACTTGCAGTCCCTGGGATGATGTGATGTTGGGCAAGTATTTATCACAGCTAACTGAGTGGTTGTATCAAACCCCAGGACACTCACCTGCTCCACATGGGGCTTCTTGGCAAAGGAGATCCTGGCTATAGAGTGAGAAGCTATAGACAGCTCCTGTCCATTCACTTCCCCTTCCTCCACCTCCACAAGACCTGGAGCGAGAAAGGATATTATTAACATCATTATAAAATATAAAAGTCTAACTATAGTGCAACCACACATGTAGATCTGTATAACTGTACACAGCTCTCCCTTTTGGCATCTACCAGTGCAAACAGCTTAGTTAACAATTTGAAAGAAACTGGCAAACCTAGTGCTCCCAGCTTACATGATATAGTCATCTGAGAGGATATGCTGTGCCATTACTCGCAGTGGAATCAATAGCATGACAATGCAGTTCAATAGAGAGCTAGCAGAGTGCTCAAAGGAAGACTGCTAGGTAGTTTTAGATGCAATTTGAGAAGTTGACTGGATTTTAAAATTTCACTTCTAATAATTTGGGTGATGTCTCATCCCAGCTCTGTCCCCTTTAAGCAGCCTGGGAAGACTGCTGTAAATTAGGACTGTCTAAATTATGCCAGGGACACCTGAGCAGCCCACGATAGAGAGGGTGCAAAGGTGGCTTAAAGCCATGGTGGGCTCTGAGTTCTGTGATGCACCCCTATGAGGTGAATCCCTGCAGTGTTGTTAACACAAGAAAGAACTTTTTAAAAAGAAATGTGACCTTGCCGAAGTCTCTAAGGAATCACCTGGCAATTAGTCAAATAACATGACAGCTTTAATAGGAAGAGCTGCATTCTCAAAACAGGAAATGGTGGTGTGCGCCTTTCTACACCCACAGCAGGATCTACAGTTTCCAGAACATTTGTGTTTCAAGTAGGAAGTAATGGATGAGAGAAGGACACCACCAAGGGAATGGAAATGTTACAGCTTACATTTAACTTGGCAGGCTGCTTGCCTTCTGCTATCTTTAAGACTCCAGACCTGTATTTGATTTTCAGTTTTGTTAGTCATCCTTTGTTTATAAAGCTGCACTTGGAAATTGGAAGGTATTTTGGGGAGCTTCATCCCTCCCACCCAACTTTTTGTTCTATTCAAAAAGAGGACACCCCCAATCTCACAAAGGAGTGGAGAGGTATCCTGGTTTAGAGTCCTCTGACTCCTTGGAGAAAGCCGGGGGCCTAGTTCTTCTCCCAAAGCACTACACAAGTCACTGGCAGCTTGTCACTCACAAGAGGTTTCACAGTGCGGGAGCTCATTCATACCAGAGGTAGAAGTACTGCTTCCTGGTGTCAGATTATCAGTTAAAACAGATTATATGAAAACCTCTCACAGGTCCAGTAACGTTCTGAAGCATGGATGTAGGAGACTGCTGCCCTTCTTCCCTCCCACACAGAACCCAAATTTAAAGCAACAGTGCAAATTGGTAGGGTATCGGGCCAGTACCTGTGTTCTGGGCACTGATGAAGGCCACCTTGTTAGTGTCAGGTTTGAGGCGGATGAATCCACATTCTCTGTGCATTGGCTTCCTGGTGTCTGGATGGAAAGCATTAAACCTGTTGGGAAATCAGGATGCTAAAACTACCATATTTCTGCTATGGAAGAGTAGCAAAATGCAAGGTGTTGAGCCCAGTCTCATCACCCAGAGAATGGTTTCAGAGTAGCAGCCATGTTAGTCTGTATCCGTAAAAAGAACAGGAGTATTTGTGGCACTTGTTAGTCTCTAAGGTGTCATAAGTACTCCTGTTCTTTTCACCCAGAGAATGATACTTTATTCAATGGCAGAGTCACCAGAAATACCTATATCATAAATAGAAGAATACAAAAAACATCTCCACACTGTGGATTCGCCACTGCTTGGCTCAGCAGTAAAGCAGGATTTCAGCACTGGAAGTTCTAAACCTGTATAAGATACATCATGTTATGCCTAGCTAACATTTACAGAGATCCTTTGCTTTACATGCTCATGCTTGGAATTTTCCACAGCTCATCTGTTTCAATACAAGGACTCACTGAGAGGTTTTCTAGAGAATTCTGCCCTTTCATTGATTGGGGGCCATTATTTACCCATATACTCCTCCTTACTCAATTAAATATCTCATCTTATACCATCTATCTTCCAGTCTGTGAGGCTGACTGGCCATCTACTCCATATATCAGTCTGCAAGAGCCATTAAGTCATTGCTCTTCCCCACAAAGCACAAATACACCAACCTGGAGACATACGTAGTCACCATCAGCCCCGGCAATTATGTATTCTGGTCAGTCCTACTCTGGGACTTGTGTATAACAATAAATTGCATTAGCGCAGCTGCACCACTGGGTCTGCCTGCACTTTTGAGTATTAATTAAATACTGTCAGACTAGCAGAGCATACTTTTTCTGCTTATTTCCCATGTCACTAGATGGCATTTCCAACTTGTCATTTGTATAAATGAAAGAGGGTGGTGGGTCTTCCTTTGAGCTGTTGCTAATTCTGCTCCAAAAATTCCCTACTCTGGCTGTCATCTACAGACACATCTCAATAGCACTCCTCCCAACTCTGACATGGACACTTACCACAAACCTATGGATTGGTTAGACTGCACTAGGTCCCAGAAATCTGACCCCCTCTCAAAACTAAACTATAGCCAGGGCCTGCAAAGTACTCCATTTCATTAGTTAAAGTCCAAATGTTAACAGCATAAGCACAAAACGTACCCATGAACACTCAGCAGAGTTACACACTAGGGACTGTCACAATAGCTACTGATCACAAAAAACAGTCAGCGTGAAATATTCATAGAACTCCATTTCATTACATGTGTAATAAGGCATAAGTAAGCATGCAAGATTACTTCATAACAAACACACAGCCTGGGGTGCCCAAGAAACAGACTATCAGCATATCTTACACATGATCTAAGTACTATAAATGTCATGAGAAATAAGGAATTGTGTGCAGAGCTAGACATACAAACAAGGAATATTCTGTATATTTGCAGTTCCACTATGATCAATAATCTCCTTTGGTTATGAACATGTTACCTCTCCTGTTAGGCCTTATCTAGACACAAAAGTTCTAGTGCTTTAACTACACCAGTATAGTTAAAGAGATACAATTCTCCTAGTGGAATGCAGTTATACCAGTTATACTGGTATGAATGTGCTTCTATTGGTATACTTTATTCCTGTATGGGAAGAGCAATAAAGCTATGCATGTGAGGGGCATCTGGACGCAGTATAACTGCATCCACATTAGGGATTATACCAGTATAATCATATCAATTTAAAAAAAAAAATCACCCTAATCAACACATTTATATTAGTACAAAAACCTGTATGTAGTCTAGGTGTGTATCGTCTTTTGCACTATGTTAAGAGCTTGTAATTATTCCTTTCTAATGCATTCAGAGAAATAACCTTTGTAATCCACCCCCAAAACTGAGTAGCAGGCAAAAAGCTTATTTTTACTAATATGAATACTAAAAATGTTGACTAAAAGATCTTCCTCCAAATCTCTTTTTTTCTTGCACACACCTTTCTTAAATCTACATGTCCAAAATGGCTAAATAATTAGCTCTTTACCCGTTATGCCCTACTAAACACTTCATTTAATCACTCTACTTTTTTTCATTATCTACAATATACAGATTGCCAGGATTTAAATGGACAGATCTAGCAGCCTCTTCACAGCTGCTTGCGTGAGGAAACGAACTGTTTGTTTAAATTTATAGCAGAAAGGGTCTGGGTCTAGGCACAAGCTCTACAGTGAAGCTGAGTGAGTAGCTCTAGGGATAATCTTATTAAAGTGCTTAGTTCAGCATTAAGAATATTGTCTGTCTCATGCCTTAGGCCAGTGTACATATACATATATACACACACATACATACACACACATACACGGAGTTTAAGTGTCTAGAGAGTTAAAAACCTACTGATATTCAAAATATGATGATTCTTTGGACCACTCTGAAATAAATCTCTCATGGAACCACCCTCTTGCCCAACTTCCCAAGTCCTCTACTGCTTGGCTCTTAAAACTTTGCACTTTGTGGACCACATGGCTGTGCTCTATTAACTGCTTGCGGTCCTTTGGCAACAGGTCACTAGCATGTGCACACTTAAAATTACTGTCATGATCCCCAGCTTGCCCACTTATTTCTGCATTCCCATTGAGGTATGTAGTGATTTGTAAATGGTTAAATGAACAGAAATGCAGATGAACGTTTAATCAAGAACAGCAGTTGCCAGATTTAGGTGTATAACCTGGGCACATGTTGCAACGGAGCTGTTACTGCTCAGCACCTCTTAAAATCAGGCCACCGAGTCAGATTCTATCACATCCTCTCTTCTGAATAATTTTTACTATACCACTTTTTTTTACATGCAGCCAGTAAACCTGTTGGGATTTATGCATCCTCCATCCAAAGGTACTGTCATGACAAACTAAGCTTTAGACTTACGAAAAGTTCAGCATGGGCTGCCCCACATGAGAGATGTGCACCTCTTCCAGGTACTGAAAGGGCTTCATTGTAGGGAAGTCACCATCTCCCGGTGGGTCTGACAGCCAGGTGCCCAGCATCCAGGACAGAGGCTCAATCACAGGGTTTAGCTGGGGAGTCTCTGTTGAGAAGGAGGAAAGAATCAGGAACTTTTGACTCAGAAATCTGCTTAAGAGCTCTCTGTCAGCTATGTAGAGTGGGGGAGAGTTTGTAATGGAAAAGCATTTCACAGATGTTAGGATACATCATCACTGCTTCTTGCTAGATCAAAGTATGAATGGAGCTGGGAACAAAGGTCAACAGATGTGGAAAACAAGTCTGACTTAAAATCTACCTCTTGGTCTTGCAGATAATACAGAATGTGACTGCATGCAGAGCTCATCAACCTCAGGCTTCCCCCATCAATGTTGATAAACAATAGGTGTATATTCAAGGGAAAACTGTGAAACTTCATGGCTGCAAGTCAGGCACTAAAGACATATTTAGATACCTTCATTACATGGCCTGATTTTCAGAAGTGCTGAGAATCTGCACCTCCTCCTGGCTTAAGCAGGAAATGTTCATCATCTCAGAAAATAATCTGCCCAAAATCAGGTGCACAGCTTCAGTCATCCAACTTTCAGAAGCTTGGCATAAGTCTCTAATGAGTGTCAGGAAGTAGGATGCAGTGCCATTAGGGACCTTTCTGGTGGCTAGTTTAAATGCAAGGTCACAAGAGAGGACAGTCAGTAGCAGCCTTTCCAGCCACAGAATCTGATACTACAATGTAGCTATGAACTATACATGGAAGAGGATGGGGATTTAATAGAGGAGAATGAAACTGGTTAAAGGATCTCCTGGATGCAGTATAGCTATATTTTGCAAGGGATCTTGAAAGAGTAGTATCCTCACATCCTTGCCAAGTTAAGTGATGGCATTGCTACAAAACAGGGTGCTGCAGAGAAGGCTATTTACCCCATTTAAAAGAGCATAGGGATGGCAAACATGAAACATAGATGACTATTGTTTTCAAAAACCTAATATATCCCTGTTCAACAATATTTCACCTAGGCATCCCAGTGAAGCCACAGACCCTTAGCAGAATACCTTGTAGAAGAATTCATAAGAACATAAGAACAGCCATACTGGGTCAGACCAAAGGTCCATCAAGCCCAGCATCTTGTCCTCTGACAGTGGCGTATGGCAGGTGATCAAAAGGGAATGAACAGAGAGGTTATCATAAAGAGATCAATACCCTGTCACCCAATTCCAGCTTATGGCAAACAGAGGCTAGGGACACCACTCCTGCCCATCCTGGCTAATAGATTCATGGAGGATAGGTCCATCGATGGCTATCTAGCTTCCCTTTGAACCCCGTTATAGTATTGACCTTCACGACACCCTCTGGCAGGGAGTTCCAGAGGTTGACAGTGCGTTGCATGAAAAAATACTTTCTTGTGTTTGTTTTAATCTGCTACCTATTAATTTCATTTGGTGGCCCCTTGTTCATGTATTATGAGAAGGAGTAAATAACACTTCCTTATTTACTTTCTCTATACCGCTCATGATTTTATAGACCTCTATCAAATCCCTCCCTTAGTTGCCTCTTTTCCAAGGTGAAAAGTCCCAGTCTTATAAATCTTTCCTCATACAAAAGACATTTTATACTCCTAATCATTTTTGTTGCCCTTTTCCAAATCCAATACATCTTTTTTGAGATGGGGTGACCACATCTGCAAGCAGTATTCAAGGTGTGGGCGTACCATGGATTTCTATAGAGGCAATATGATATTTTCTGTCTTATTATCTATTCCTTTCTTGATGATTCCCAAATTCATTAGGAAAATGATTGACAGACCCAGCTCACAAACATTTTTGATGCTCCAAGCCAAACCAAAAAATACAAAAATGCATGTCTGGATGAAAAATGACAAAGATATAATCAGGGCCAACTTGTGAATGTGCAAGAGGCAAATCAAAACTTGGGCACAAACTGTTGGAAGGTGCTAATGAGGCCGTAATTTGCCTCCCACTCTGCTGGAAACTCACAATGAGTTGTTTTCCCATTGCTAGACAGGAATAAGAGTTAATCCAGAAGTTATTTTGCTTATACTTAAGGCCTCTCCTAGATAAAAGCCAATTAAGACACTATGGCATATAGGTTAAAGTAGAAATGGACCAGAAAGCTGCCCTGTGATGGGAATAGCTCTATTCCATTATTACATTTATATGGATCCTTTGTCTCATGAAACAAAGACACCTTCTTTAATGAGTCACTGTGAGAGGAACAGCTTTGGTAAACAACAGTTATGCACTTTTTATTGTGTAATATGATTTTAATAGGGTGTATACTGTAAAAACAAAAACACAAACACAACCTTTTTCTCCCCAAGAAATTAATTGAGATGCACTGACATCATTTCAGGTCCCTGTGCATGGCAAACTATTTTGTACTGATCATGCGAGTAAGAAAAGAGATACAGCACCCCATTACATCAGGTAAAACCAAAACAAACATAACTGGATATGCTTACTGCTCGGTCTAGAGTGGTGACATTAAGCATTGGGAAGCCAAAGACTGAAATTCAGGAGTCACTGTAGGATGTTCCCCTCCCACACACTAGCTAAAAGAGTCTACACACACACACAACACAATGGGAGAAGAATTTATACATCTACTGCCATCAACACCTGGCAATAAGCAGGAATGTGACACAGGTTTGGTTAGGCTGGAAGGCAGAGACTAAATTAGGAAGAAAATCGATGACCTAAAAGGGTGATGTCATAGGGGAAAACTTGCTAGGCCACTGTGAAACTCACTGTGCCTCAATCCCAAACTGCTTGTTAAAAGAAGTAGGAAAGGGAGGAGAGAGCGCCCATGTTTAAAGGAGTACACTGAAAGGTAAGGAAATGATATATCCGAGGGTGCTGGGAGAACTGGGAGGGAATGCACCCGAGGATGGAAATGCATCCGAGGGTGCTGAGGGAATTGGCTGATGTGATTGTGGAGCCATTGGCCATTATCTTTGAATTTGAATTATCTCATCACTTATGAGAAGAGGCTAAGGGAACTTGGATTGTTTAGTCTACAGAAGAGAAGACTGAGGGGAGATTTGATAGCTTCTTTCAACTAACCGAAAGGGGATTCCAAAGAGGATGGATCAAGACTGTTCTCAGTGGTACCAGATGACAGAACAAGGAGTAATGGTCTCAAGTTGCAGAGGGAGAGGTTTAGGTTGGATATTAGGAAAAACTTTTTCACTAGGAGGGTGGTGAAGCACTGGAATGGGTTACCTAGGGAGGTGGTGGAATCTCCTTCCTTAGAGGTTTTTAAGGTCAGGCTTGACAAAGCCCTGGCTGAGATGATTTAGTTAGGGATTGGTCCTGCTTTGAGCAAGGGGTTGGACTTGATGACCTCATAAGATCCCTTCCGACCCTGATATTCTGTGAAAACTTGTGGCAACTGGGGGAAGTCCCAGACAACTGGAAAAAAACAAATATAATGCCCATCTTTAAAAAAAAGGAAGAAGGAGAACCCAAGGAACTACGGACTGGGCAGCCTCACATCAGTCCCTGGAAAAGTCAGGGAGCAGGTCCTCAAGGAAACCATTTTGAAGCACTTGGAGAGAAAGGTGATCAGTAACATTTAACATAGATTCATCAAAGGCAAGTCATGCCCGACTAACCTGATTGCCTTCTATGATGAGATAACTGGCTTTGTGGATATGGGGAAAACAGTGGACGTGATATATGGTCTCCCACACTATTTTTGCCAGCAACTTAAAAGTAGTATGGATTGGATGAATGGACTATAAGATGGACAGAAAACTGGCTAGAATGTCGGGCACAACAGATAGTGATCAATGGCTCAATGTATAGTTGGCAGTCAGTATCAAGCGGAGTACCCTAGGGGTCAGTACTGGGGCTGGTTTTGTTCAACATCTTTATTAATGATCTGGATGATGAGATGGATCACACCCTCAGCAAATTTGCAGATGACACTAACCTCGGGGGAGAGGTAAATACGCTGGAGGGTAGGGATAGGGTCCAGAATAATCTAGACACATTGGAGGACTGGGCCAAAAGAAATTTGATGAGCTTCAACAATGACAAGGGCAGAGTCCTGCACTTAGGACGGAAGAATCCCATGCACTGCTACAGGCTGGGGATCAACTGGCTAAGCAGCAGTTCTGCAGAAAAGGACCTGGAGATTACAGTAGATGAGAAGCTGAATATGAGTCAGCAGTGTGCCCTTGTTGCAAAGGCGGCTAATAGCATATTAGGTTGCATAAGAAGGAGCATTGCCAGCAGATCAAGGACAGTAATTATTCCCCTCTAGTCGGCATTGCTGAGGCCACATTGGGAGTATTGCATCCAGTTTTGAGCCCCCCACCACAAAAAGGATGTGGACAAATTGGAGAGAGTCCAGCGTAGGGCAATGAAAATGATCAGGGGGCTGGGACACATGGCTTATGAGGAGAGACTGAGGAAACTGGGCTTGTTTAGTCTCCAGAGAAGAATGATGGGAGTTTTGATAACAGCCTTCAACTACCTGAAGGAAGGTTCCAAAAAGAATGGAGGCAGGCTATTATCAGTGGTGGAAGATGACAAAATAAGGAGCAATGGTCTCAAGTTGCAGTGGGGATGGTCTAGGTTGGATATTAGGAAATACTATTTCTGGCTTGACAAAGTCCTGGCTGAGATGATTTAGTTGGTGTTGGTTCTGCTTTAAGCAGTGGGTTGGACTAGATGACCTCCTGAGATCTTTTCCAAGCCTAATCTTCTATGATTCTAATGAGAATTTTCCCCATCAACAGAGGATTTTCATTTCTGTCACTTGTAGGGTCTCAGTTTCTGTACCAAAAGACAGAAGGATAGCTAATGTGATGCTCATTTTTAAAAAGGGCTCCAGAGGTGATGCCAGCGATTACAGGCCAGTAAGCCTGACTTCAGTATCAGGCAAACTGGTTGAAACTCTAGTAAAAACCAAAACTGTCAGACACAGATGAACATAATTTGATGGATAATAGTCAAGGTGGTTTTTGTAAAGGGGAATCATGCGTCACCCATCTACTAAAATTCTTTGAGGGGGGTCAAGTATGTGGACAAGGGGGATCCAGTGGATATAGTATATTTAGATTTTCAGGAAGCCTTTGACAAGGTCCCTTACTAAAGGCTATTGAGCAAAATAAGCAGTCATGGAATAAGAGGGAAGGTTCTCTCAGGGATTGGTAACTGGTTAAGGACAGGAAACAAAGGGTAGGAAATAAATGGTCAGTTTTCAGAATGGAGAGAGGTAAATAGTGGTGTCCCCCAAGTGTCTGTACTGGGACCAGTCCTATTTAACGTATTCACAAATGATCTGGAAAAGAGGGTAAACAGTGATGCGGCAAAATCTGCAGATTTTACAACACTACTCAATATAGTTAAGTCCCAGGCAGACTGTGAAGAGCTACAAAAGGATCTCTCAAAACTGGTGATTGGGCAACAAAATGGCAGATGAAATTCAAGTTGATAAATGCAAAGTAATGCACATTGGAAAACATAATCCCAACTATACATATAATATGATGGGGTCTAAATTAGCTGTTACCACTCAAGAAAGTGATCTTGGAGTCACTGTGGATAATTCTCTGAAAACATCCACTCAATATGCAGCGGCAGTCAAAAAAGCAAACAGAATGTTTGGAATCATTAAGAAAGGGATAGATAATAAAGAAAGAAAATACCATATTGCCTCAGTATAAATCCATGGTACGCCGACAACTTGAATACTGCATGCAGATGTGGTCTTCCCATCTCAAAAAAGATTTATTGGAATTGAAAAAGGTTCATAAAAGGACAACAAAAATGATTAGTGGCATGGAGTTTCTGCCATATGAGGAGAGAATAATAAGACTGGGACTTTGCAGCTTGGAAAAAAGATGACTAAGGGGAGACATGATAGAGGTCTATAAAATCATGAGTGATATAGAGAAAGTAAATAAGGAAGTGTTATTTACTCCTCCTTATAATACATGAGCAAGGGGTCACAAAATGAAATTAATAGGTAGCAGGTTTTAAACAAACACAAGAAAGTATTTTTTCACGTGACGCACTGTCAACGTCTGAAACGCCCTGCCAGAGGGTGTTGTGAAGGCCAATACTATAACAGGGTTCAAAAGGGAGCTAGATAGATTCATGGAAGATAGCCATTGATGGACCTATTAGCCAGGATGGGCAGGAATGGTGTCCCTAGCCTCTGTTTGCCAGAAGCTGGGAATGGGTGACAGAGGAGGGATCGCTTAATTACCTGTTCTGTTCATTCTCTCTGGGTCACCTTGCATTGACCACTGTTGGAAGACAGGATACTGGCCTAGAGGGACCTTTGGTCTGACCCAGTATGGCCGTCCTTATGTTCTTTCTCCTTAAGTTTAGCAAGTGTTAACACACTTTTAAAACAAATGTAATGCTCTTAATTACATTTCATTCTTCTGAAACACACTAAGATAGAACAACAAGATATTTGCCTCAGATCTCAAAGTGAGGTTGATGGGATTTCTATAGAACTATACCAATAGTTTGCAAAAATTGTGACATCAGTTTGTACACTTCACAGCTGACAGCACTGTCAATAAGCGGTTCTCAGACTGGGAGCAGAAATATTAAAGGATTATATTTCACATTTTTAGGTACTGACATTTTACTTATATGGGGAATAACATCTGCAGGCTCTCCACATTATTTGCCATGTTGTAAACAAACACACAAATACAATTAAATGGTTTTTTTAGCTTAAATACTATGATGATGGATGCTATAGAAAACCCTAAGATCAAAGCCCTTCACAGCAGGACAGCTTTCTAAGAAAGATCTTTTCTTTCCACCTTCTCTCTGAGTGTGAAAATTAGTGAGTCAAGAATGCTTGTATCCTGCCTCCTGCTTGCTGGAAGTGTATACGGCGCTCCGATCCCTCCTCCCTGTTGAGTGCTCTCTTGCACTTTGAAACAGGAAAAGTCCCAGGTTTAAGTGAACAGGGAAGCTTTGGGAACTATAGTTTCTGGTCTGCAGCATAGGCTTTTGCTCCCCTCTAGTGGAGCGAGTGATATTGCAGCAATTCAAAGTCCTCTCTTCTGCGCAAAAGATAAAGCAGGCAGTGAATTTCAGTTTTTTGACTGTGTGAAAAAGATACGTATTTTCTGAAACCGAAGAACATTAACTTGGAATACATTTTGAGCTCCACTGATCTGCAGAAGGATTTGCAACAGAACTAGTTTAATCTTTCTCTGACTTCCCTCCCCAGCATTTCTAGATCAAGAGGCAGACTATACCTGATGGATGGAAGAAATGGCTTCAGGTACAAGAAGCAATTTTATTGCTCCTAATGACCATTTCTTTAAACATTTACATGTCTGGAGAGAGTACACAGCTTTTTTGGGCAAGCGTTACCAATTTCTGCAGAATGTATTTATTTTTTCAGTTGGGTTTCTAGCCCTTAAGTTTGTGAAACTAACTTTTCACATGTAAACCAAGTATAAATTAATGCAGTCACATCTTCCTAAGTCTGCAGACAGACAGCTTTAATGGTCTTCACTGAATCCTGGGAAAGCACCAAGTCACAGCATAATAACTGCCACTGTTCAGAACCCTGTAGACAGCAGTGAAACTGACAAGAATCACTCATGCATTGTGCTGCTTGGGAAAGCTAGAAGCAACTGCAGAGACAGAGAGAGGAGTCACTAAGGGGGCATGAAGAATCCAAAACAGAGGCTAAGCCAGGGAAGGAGCAATGGAGACCCATCCTCCTCTCAAAAGTTAGAGGCTCAGGAAAGACAGAGCAGCAGATGAACAAAACACCACATCTCCCCTGCGGCATGTTGTAGCTGGAAGGGAGAGAGGAGGAGCAGATATTCCATCCACCTTTGAAACAGTCAGCAGATTTTAGGATGGAAGGTGGAGGTAGTGGGAGAAGCAAAAGAATGCTCTTTCTCCTGAGTAGTCAGAGGAGTCTGGGGATTCAAGTTTATCAGGCACCTACTACCCCACAGAGGTTTTGAAAGACAAAGCCCCTGAGTCCAGGAACAGCATCATTAAGAATTTCAGCACACAAATCTTTCCCAGCAGCTGGGACACAGGTTTATTTCTCACCTGCATGTTGCCTCTGGGTGATGAAGCCCTCATATCATTTGCATCAGTCTTCTGGCAAGTAGGTTTAGTTCCCTGATCTCTGATAAATTTTAAGCCTTGTGTGAGAGTGGATGGATGTAATGAGTTGGGCTAGGTGTGTAAGGGAGTAGGAGAGACAGAAAGACTGATGGAATGAATTAGAAAAGAGATGTATGATTTTAAGAGAGAGAGAGACTGAGAAATTGAGGGAGAGGGGGCAGAAAGCGAGAAGAAAGCAGCAGCAGAAAACAGAGGCAGCAGCAGAGAACACAACATAGGGAAGTGATATAATGCGGTGGAGGAAAGAGAGAAAATAAGAAGCTAACTGACAATGAAAACAAAGGAGAAAGGGATAAACCATGATATATGAAAGGAAAGTGGAGTGAAGGCAGGATGGAAAAGAGTGTAGAAGAGGAGCAAGAAAGATGCAGTAAGTAGCATTTTAAACAAATTATTAAGATAGAAGGTTTTAAACAGTGTTATCAATGTAATCATTGTTTAGAGGAATCATTCTAAAGAGGTGACAGGTTTCAGAGTAGCAGCTGTGTTAGTCTGTATCCAGAAAAAGAACAGGAGTACGTGTGGCACCTTAGAGACTAACACATTTTATTTGAGCATAAGCTTTCGTGGGCTACAGCCTACTTCATCAGATGCATAATGGCACATATAGTAGGAAGATACATATACATACAGAGAATATGAAAAGGTAGAAGTTGCCATACCAACACAAAGAGACTAATTAAGATGAGCTATTATCACTAGGAGAAAAAAAAACTTTTGTACTATTTCCCCACGTTAAATATCCTCACACCTTCTTGTCAACTGTCTGAAATGGGCCATCTTGATTATCACTACAAAAGGTTTTTTTTCCTCCTGCTGATATTAGCTCATCTTAATTAATTAGCCTCTTAGAAAGGACAGCTTCCACCTTTTCACGTTCTCTTTATGTTCCATTCTATGCATTTGACAAAGTAGGCTGTAGCCCATGAAAGCTTATGCTCAAATAAAATTTGTTAGTCTCTAAGATGCCACAAATATTCCTGTTCTTTCTAAAGAGGTGATGAATATTTTTCTTATTATGGAACTATGCTTCAAGCAGGATTCTTGCAAACATTCTACCAGCTGCATTATCGAAAGATGCCTCACAGTATGTGAATTTTCTGGGGAATGTGAATTTTCATTTAAGGACTCTGTTGCATAGGAGAGAACTGCTAACATTCTGGACATCAGACGTAAAACACTGGATGAAATCCACCAATAGTATAATCCACAGAGAGTGTGATCATGTGATGCAGTAAAGACATCATAAAACCTATAAAATCGCTATCCTCTCCCAATTCCTTAACTACACCCTGGCTAAACTAGGTGGTAGAGGGGAATCGATCTAACATACGCAACTTCAGCTATGAGAATAGCGTAGCTGAAATCAATGTACTTGGATCGACTTACCACGGCGTCTTCATGGTGGTGAATCAACTACTGCCGCTCCCATTGACTCCGCCTGCGCCTCTCATGGTGGTGGAGTACAGGAGTCGATGGGAGAGTGCTCGGGGATCGATTTATCGCATCTACACTAGAAGCAATAAATCAATCCCCAGTAGATCAATCACTACCCGCCGATACGGCAGGTAGAGTAGACATACCCTATGACATGCACAGTGGTGGTAAAACAGGGCAGAAAAAGCCAGGAGAAGATAAAATGCTCAGTCTTCTAGCCCCACTCACTCCAACTAGTCAGGGTAACTAACCAGTGGAACAACTTACCAGGGTCATGGTGGATTCTCCATCACTGGCAATTTTTAAATCAAGACAGGAGGTTTCTTCTAAAAGATCTGCTCTATGAACTATTTTGGGAAGTTGTATGGCCTGTGTTCTACAGCTCAAACTAAAGTACCACAACAGTCCTTTCTGAACTTGGAATCTGTGAAAACCATGTCCACCAAAAAAATTAAAGGTGCATGTATGCTGCAGACTGACTCACAGAACACAACCTACATTTGAAGATATCATTTTCTGTTGAAATGACAAGGGAATTCACTGTGATGTTAGTTTAGCTACTATTGACCTTCTCCATACTGCTCCCCCACTATAGGTATACTTTCCCCCTTGCATGTTTTCATCTTCCCCCATCTTTCCATGCACACTGCCACTGCTTCTTCCCTTCCCTACACACTGTACTGGCATCCCCTATCCCACCACCCTGGGTCCTCTCCTCATGCATGTCTCTCCATTTACCAACTCCAGTATTCCTAGCCTGGCTGTTCACCAGATATACAATTTCTGTTCCTTCCACTTTGGGGAGCCACGAGGTCTGCAACATTCCTAACCCAATCTACAAATCCACTCCCTATTGACAGGCAGGCTATGCCAAGATCTCCAGGTTTCCATTTCCCCTCCCAAATTAAACAAACAAGGTGCTTTATCACCTGACCTCAAAATTCACACACAAGCTATCATCTGATCTTTCCTATTCAAAGACAGGCCTTAATGTTAAATTCCCACCTACACCAAAAACAAGCTTAATAGTGAGTGACTCCTTTCGCTTTGCTATAGGAGCCAGTGCAATCCTCAAGCCTCCAGACTCATACAGAGGCAGCGATAAAATCCATATCTGTAGCAGGTACAAAAGCACCTAATTAACCCCTGTCCAATCAGCTCCAATCAGGGGAAACAAACTGGGGCTGATAGAAGATGCCTGATGGTGTCCTGAGGATTAGCAACACCTGCTTGCCTGACAAGCCAAGGGCCATAAAGGCTGGGAGGGAGCTAGAAGTCCAGGGGGCAGGGAGAAGTCACCCAGTCAGGGAGGGGACTGAAGACCTCTTAGCATAGCAGTTCTCAAATTTGAGAGAACCGCGACCCTTTTTTTTGTCACGGCTTCTCGGTACGACCCATGTGTGTCCGCCAAAAAGCCACTGAATTGATTATTTCCGCATCCCGCGGCTTTTAAAGAGACATGCGGAGCACTCCCGACTGAGAGCTCGGTATGTCCGCCAAAAAGCCGCCGAATACGGAAATAATCAATTCAGTGGCTTCTCAGCAGTGACAGGGATTCACGATCCCTCGGGAGGCGCCTGGCGACCCCCCGAGGAGTCGCGACCCCCACTTTGAGAACCACTGTCTTAGCAGAAGGCTGAATCTACATATAAAGGAGGAGAAGAATCCTGTGAAGCTTGTAAATAGATGGACACTGATTGTTGGATGAAGTTAAGTAAATACAGACTCAGGTGGGGCACAACCCTGAATCCTCTCTGAGCCTTACTGGGGGTGGCAAGTGGGACCTAGGAAGAGGGATTGGTTGTGAGCCCTATTACACTATCCTTCTGACTAGTTTCCACTACTCTGTGACTAGTCATTCTCCTTTCCTGCCTCTGCAATGTTGTTTTACAGAACTATCAAACACTGTCCCCATTTTTAAACATTCACAAGATTTGTATTTTGTTATGAATGAAGATTACATAACCAGAGTCAGCATGTGCTACAGCATACTGTATCAAAATGATAGATGACGACTTTCTGACTTCTGCAGCCTGCTAGTACTAATTCTCTGGCAGCACAGACTATAGAAAAAATGTTAAAATTACGTATTTTGGAACTCCCCAACATCCTAAGGAAGGGGTGGGCAAACTTTTTGGCCTAGGGGCAACATCTGGGAATAGAAATTGTATGGCAGGCCACCAATGCTCACAAAATTGGGGTTGGGAAGTGAGGGAGGGTCTGGTTGGGGGTGCAAGCTCCAGGATGTGGCCAGAAATGAGGAGCTCAGGGTGTGGGAGGGGGCTGGGGGAGAATATGGAGGGGAGGGCTCCAGCTGGGAGTGCAGGCTCTGGGGTAGGGCTGGGGATGAGAGGTTTGGGGTACAGGAGGGTGCTCCGAGCTGAGATGAAGGGGGTTGAAGGGCGAGAGGGGGCGGGGGTTGGGGAGGCTCGGGGTGCAGGCTCCAGGCAGCGCTTTCCTCGGGTGGTTCCAGGAAGCAGTGGCATGTTCCTTCTCCAGCTCCTACGAGGAGGTGCAGCCAAGCAGCTCTGTACACTGCCCCATCTGTAGGCACTGCCCCTGCAGTTCCCATTGGCCGCAGTTCCTGCTTCTGGGAGCCATGTGAAGTGGCCTGCGACCCTGCTCCCTGGCTGGAGCACGGCAAGCCCCAGACAGGGACATAAAAGGGATGGAAGAAACAGCAGCATTTTTTGTCTTCCTCTCCTCATCTCTTTTTAATTTGGGTGTGATGTGAGAAAAGGGCATCTCTTTTTCTCTCCCATGGTGAGAATACCACCTGTATGTTCCCCATCACTGCATATCTGATACCTCACAATCTTTAATGAATTTATCCTCATAACACCCTTTTCAGGTAGGGAACATAAGAATGGCCATACTGGTCAGACCAAAGGTCCATCTAGTCCAGTATCCTGTCTTCCACCAGTGGTCAATGCCAGGTGCCCCAGAGGGAATGAACAGATAATCATCAAATGATCCATTCCCTGTCTCCCATTCCCAGCTTCTGGTAAACATCCCTGCCCATCCTAGCAAATAGCCATTGATGGACCTATCCTCTATTAATTTATTCAATTCTTTTTTAAATCCTGTTATAGTCTTGAACTGAAGAAATTCACTGAACAAATCCCCCCTTCTAAATATTTGCTTAACTGCCTCCCTCAGGTGTTAACACCAGCACACAGTGTGAGGGATTTTCAAATGTTTCCCAAGTTTCATACACAGTAAGGTGAGAAAAGCCCATTATGATCATTTAGTCTGTCCTGCTGCATAACACAGGCTATCAAATTTCACCCAGGAATTCCTGCATCAAGCTCACAGCTTCTGGCTGAGCTAGAGGAGATACAGCCCAATGAAAGGAAGGGGAGGTTTCAGATTGGATAGAATTACCTGATATCCCGCCCCCATCCAACTCCTAACACACATTCCTACTTTAAAGAAGCAAGATCACAAAAAATGATGTCCGATTTTGCTACCTCCTGAGACTATCTGGTCAGAAATACATTAATTTTCAGCTCATTTTAGCATCGGTCTGGAGCCCTGCACTCTGATTTTTTAAACTAAATTTTAAATGACATGTTTATGTCAGACAGCCTAAGAGACCGAGACACTCCCTGTCCATAGAACAGGTACTGCAGAGGAATCAGCAGGGAAACATCCCCCACACTGCCCCAGCAATGTACTACTACCCTGATTTGGATCAACCACTTAAAAGGGATGAGAGTATTCAGCCTCCAGGATCGTTCAACTCTTGGTCTCTGACACCATCAATAAAGGCATGGATTTTGCTAACTGGCTTCGTAATGCTATGCTAATACTAAGTAATGGATTGGGAATACCTGCTCACTTCACACAAACCACCAAAGAGGTGTCAGATTCAACTAGTGCACAAAAATAAAAGCCCTACCTTCATATCCTATTAGTATTACCAAACTCAAAAGCCATCCAATTCACCCAAAACTGTTCATTCAAGTGCAAGAATTATGAACACTAATGTATGTATATTAGGTTTAGTAAGACTTCTAAAATAAACTTAATTTGCTGCAAGTCTAAAGGCTATACTGATTTTTCAAATAATTCAGGCAGCTTCAGATGTGAATCAATTCTTTACTATTTTTGTTTTTAATAATACAGCCTTTACAAAAGCAGACTCTAGATTCAAAAGGGAAGCAAAAACCTTGGAATGGCAGAATTTTAACTCTTTGACTAATAAACACAGTATTTTAGTTGCATTTAACCATACCTGTGGTTGCTGCACTGCTGGCCATATTCTCCGTGGTTATTTTTAGACTGCTCACCCTAACTCCCTAATCTTTCCTTGTTTACCAAGAAATGTTTTGCACTTGGTTCATAAGATGGTAATATAGGAAATGATCTCATGATTAGGTGAGAATGTTATCTCAGTGCCTGCTGGGAGTTGTAGTTTAATTTAAAACAGGCTCTTACAAAAGAAACCGACCTGAAACATAGCAGTTGCACAATTAGCATGACCTAATCTTCAAAAACCTGGACTACTCTAAATGTAGTCAAAGGGGATGAGGAATAGAAGGATTTGGTAGTTAAGAGAAGCCTTAAAGCAGGACAAGAGGATTTGGCAGTAATTGTCTCCAATCAGAATAGGCTATTCATAACATTCTCCTCCTCTCCTGACCCTCCACTGGCTTTTGAGCAGCATTTCCCCTAGGCTTTAGATCAGGGGTGGGCAAACATTTGGGCCGGAGGGCCACATCGATGTCTGAAAATGTACGGCGCCCCCTCCCACTTCCTGCCACCTGACTGCAGGGCCATCCCTAGCTATTCTGGGGCCCTACACAGCCCAGCCAGGGAGAGGGGGGGAAGACTTCTGCAGTGGGGGGAGGGGCTGGCTTGGGGGGCAGGGGGGAACCAATCCCCAGCATTCACCAGCGGCATGGCTGGGACCAGGTCGCTGCACTTACCAGCACCGGTGAGTGCAGGCCTGGCCCTGCTGCAGAGCTCAGGGGAGTGGGGGCAGGGCTGGGGCCGAGCAGGGGTGGAAAGAGGTGGGGGCCCAGGAGAAGGGGGCGAGGGCCCTGGGGAAAAGTTGGAGCAGGGCACCAGGAAATTTGGTGCCCCAAACTTCCTGGTGCCCTATGCAGCTACATATTTTGCATATGGGTAAGGATAGCCCTGCCTGACTGCCCCCCTCACAACCCTCGACCCATCCAACCTCTCCTGCTCTCTGTCCCGACTGCCCTCTCCAGCACCTATCCACCCCTGACAGCTCCCACCACCAGCCAACCCACTCTGCTGCCCATCCCCGGCCTGCCCCGACCCCTATCCATACCCACACCCCCTGACAGACTCCCTAGGGCTCCCACGCCCTATCCAACCCCCCCTGCTCTCCATCCCCTGACTGCCCTCACCCAGAACCTCTGCCCCATCCAATCACCCACTGCTCCGACTGTCCCCCAGGGAGCTCCTGCCCCCCACTCCTTGCTGCCGCTCCCTTACCATGCTGCTCAGAGAAGCAGCTCACAGCCCCACAACCCGCACAGCAGCTGAGGCTGTGGAGGAGGGGAGAAGCCTCTTCCGCCACAAGCTCAAGGGCCGGGCAGGCTGGATGTGGCCCACAGGCTGTAGTTTGCCCATCTCTGCTTTAGATCCTCATTTCTTCCCCCTAATATCTTTACTCTCCCCCAGGAGATGAATTTTGGTCCCAGCTGCCTTTTTCTAGGACTCTGGCACCTATCAAATGACATGCAGTAAAATCGCGAACTTTTCAGATCCCAGACTCTCACACTGGCACGTTCTGGGCTATGAGGAACCCCAGACTGCAATACATGTCAGAATACATAACAATTCAATAGGGAGACTCTATGCTGCAGCCAGTTGCAGATGGGCCTAAGGTTCATCTTGGCACCAGCAGTTTTAGTGGGGGCGACAGAGTGCCAGGAAGCAGGGATGGTCAGCCAGCTGGCTTGCTGTACTGGAACCAGAGCATAAAAGAATTAGTATAATCAACCTTCAAAGTCAGTCTGCCTAATTACCTTACATATACCCTCATAGGCCATATGTTTAGAAAAGAAATATTCAAGTTTGGCTGTACATTTTCACAGGAAATATACCACATTCTGGCTGAGATACAAACTGATAAAACTGCCATGGTAAGGGAGACATACCCTTCCCAACTCAGAGTTCAGACAAAACAAAGCAACGTTTCAGCCTCAACTGCTTGTCTCCCACACTGTCATTCATGGCCACACAGATCTGAAGAAAAACTCTGGGTAGCTCAAAAGCTTGTCTCTTCCACCCCCAGCAGTTGTACAATAAAAGATACTACCTTATTCACTTTCTCTCTTCCAATATTATTATTATTTAACTGATAAATTATGGAGTCTTCTTTTGTGATTCTCAGAAAACGAAAAGCACTCTCAGTTTAGCTTTGTGTATCCACCTACCCTTAGTACTCACACAAAATATAAACTGCCCAACTCGACAGTTGGCTGCAGTTTTATTAGTGGTTTTTTAAGACTATATAAACAAGAAGCCAGAAGCGTGACTAGGTGGTACATGCCAACACAATGCTAAATTCTTCTTTAAGATTTATGGACAGCAGTTAAAACTTTACCAATGTAAATTTTACACATTAAACAATTCATAATCACTTAGAATTTGTTTACCTACATATTGCTTTCTATTTTGAAAAAATATAAGATCTGGGAATTTTCAGAACTCCTGTTAAAAAGGTTTGATTCTTGTCCTCCAAGAATGTGGAAGTCAACGAATGACTACACAGGTGGTGTCGGAGAGGCGGCTTTGGATTCTTTGACCATAGGATGGTGTTCCAAGAAGGACGAGTGCAAGGCAGAGTCAGGCTCAACCTAATGAAGAGAGGGAAGAGCATCTTCGCAAGCAGGTTGGCTAACCAAGCGAGGACGGCTTTAGACTAGGCTCACTGGGGGAAGGAGACCAAATCCCTGAGGTAAGTGGGATACCAAGGGGAAGCACGAGCAGGAGAGTGCAAGAGGGGAGGGCTCCTGCCTCAGACTGAGAAAACAGGATGATCAGCAAGTTATCTTAAGTGCCTATACACAAATGCATGAAGTCTGGGAAACAAGCAGAGAAAACTGGAAGTCCTGGCACTGTCAAGGAATTATGATGTGATTGGAACAACAAAAAGACTTGGTGGGATAACTCACATGACTGGAGTACTGTCATGGATGGATATAAACTGTTAAGGAAGAACAGGCAGGATAGAAAAGATAGGGGAGTTGCATTGTATGTA
This sequence comes from Dermatemys mawii, assembly GCA_007922305.1. Taxonomy (NCBI): domain Eukaryota; kingdom Metazoa; phylum Chordata; order Testudines; family Dermatemydidae; genus Dermatemys; species Dermatemys mawii. The sequence continues at coordinate 1,440,931 of ML677407.1, forward strand.
AGAGAACAGTATGACTGCTCAGAGCTCCAGTATGAAACTGCAGAAAAACCTGAGTGTCTGGATTAAGTTCAGAAGTGTGAGCAACAAGAGTGATGTCATCATGGTGGGAGTCTATTACAGATCACCAGACCAGGGGGATGAGGCGGATGAGGCTTCCTTCTGGCAACTAACAAAAGTTACTAGATCACAGGCCCTAGCTCTCATGGGGGACTTGAATGACTCCAGTATCTGCTGGGAGAGCAATACAGCAGTGTACAGACAATCCAGGAAGTTTTTGGAACGTGTAGGGGACAATTTCCTGGTGCAAGTGCTGGAGGAACCAAGTAGGGGCAGAGCTCTTCTTCACCTGCTGCTCACAAACAGGGAAGAAACAGTAAGGAAGCAAAAGTGGATGGGAACCTGGGAGGCAGTGACCATGAGATTGTTGAGTTCAAGATCCTAACACAAGGAAGAAAGAAGAGCAGCAGAATAAAGACCCTGGACTTCAGAAAAGCAGACCTTGACTCCCTCAAGGAACTCATGGGCAAAGTCCCCTGGGAGAATAACATGAAGGGGAAAAGAGTCCAGGAATGCTGGCTGTATTTTAAAGAAGCCTTATTGAGGTTGCAGGAAGAAACCATCACGATGTGTAGAAAGAATAGTAAATATGGCAGGCGACCAGCTTGGCTTAACAGTGAAATCCTTGCTGATGTTAAACACAAAAAAGAAGTGGACGATTGGACAAATGACCAGGGAGAGCATAAAAATATTGCTCAGGCATGCATGAGTGAAATCAGGAAGGCCGAATCACAATTGGAGTTAACTCTTAACATCTCTTGCAAGCTTCAACAAGGTTTCTTTAGGTACATTAGCAAAAAGAAGAACGTTAAGGAAAGTCTGGACCCCTTACTGAATGAGGGAGGCAATCTTGTGACAGAGGATGTGGAAAAAGTTAATGTACTCACTGCTTTTTTTCCCTCTGTTTTCATGACCATGGTCAACTCCCAGATTACTGCACTGCACAGCACAATATGGGGAGGAGGTGACCAGCCCTCTGTGGAGAAAGAAGTGGTTCAGGACTATTTAGAAAAGCTGGAAAAGCTGGACGAGCACAAGTCCATGGGGCCGGATGCACTGCATCCAAGTGCACTAAAGGAGTTGGTGGATGTGATTGCAGAATCATTGGCCATTATCTTTGAAAACTCACGGCGATTGGTGGACAACCCGGATGACTGAAAAAAGGCTAATGTAGTGTCCATCTTTAAAAAAAGGAGGAGGAAGATCCAGGGAACTACAGGCCAGTTAGCCTCACCTCAGTCCCTGGAAAAATCATGGAGCAGGTCCTCAAGGAATCAATTCTGAAGCACTTAGAGGAGAGGAAAGTGATCAGGAACAGTCAGCATGGATTCACCAAGGGCAAGTCATGCCTGACTAACCTAATTGCCTTCTATGACGAGAAAACTGGCTCTGTGAATGAGGGGAAAATAGTGGTTGTGCTATTCCTTGACTTTAGCAAAGCTTTTGATACAGTCTCCCACAGTATTCTTGCCAGGAAGTTAAAGAAATATGGGCTGAATGAATGGACAACGAAGTGGATAGAAAGCTGGCTAGATTACTGGGCTCAATGGATACTGATCAATGGCTCCATGTCTAGTTGGCAACTGGTATCAAATGAAATGCCCCAAGGGTCAGTTCTGGGGCCGGTTTTGTTCAATATCTTCATTAATGATCTGGAGAATGACGCAGACTGCACCGGCAGCAAATTTACAGATGACATTAAATTGGAAGGAGTGGTCGATACGCTGGAGAGTAGGAATAGGATTCAGAGGGACCTAGACAAATTAGAGGACTGGGCCAAAAAAAATTTAATAAGATTCAATAAGGACAAATGCAGAGTACTGCACTTAGGACGGAAGAATCCCATGCACTGCTACAGACTAGGGACCGAATGTCTAGGCAGCAGTTCTGCAGAAAAAGGAGCAAGGGGTTACAGTGGATGAGAAGCTGGATCTGAGTCAACAGTGTGCCCTTGTTGCCAAGAAGGCTACTGGCATTTTGGGTTGTATAAGTAGGGGCATTTCCAGCACAGAAAGGGACATTCCCCTCTATTCGACATTGGTGAGGCCTCATCTGGAGTACTGTGTCCAGTTTGGGGCCCCACACTACAAGAAGGATTTGGAAAAATTGCAAAGGGTCCAGGGGAGGGCAACAAAAATGATTATGGGGCTGAAGCACGAGACATATGAGGAGAGGCCAAGCGAACTGGGATTGTTCAGTCTGCAGAAGGGAAGAATGAGGGGGGAGTTGATAGCGGCTTTCAACTACCTGAAAGGGGGTTCCAAAAAGGATGGATGTACACTATTCTCAGTGGTACCAGATGACAGAACAAGGAGTAATGGTCTTAAGTTGCAGTGGGGGAGGATTAGGCTGGATATTAGGAAAAACTTTTTCACTAGAAGGGTGGTGAAGCACTGGAATGGGTTACCTAGAGAGGTGGTGGAATCTCCTTCCTTAGAGGTTTTTAAGGTCAGGTTTGACAAAGCCCTGGCTGGGATGATTTAGTTAGGGATTGGTCCTGCTCTGAGAAGGGGGTTTGACTAGATGACCTCCTGAGGTCCCTTCCCACCCTGCTATTCTATTATTCTAATATACAGCACATGTATCTCAGAAAATCAGTCATGGTGCTTACTAAATTAGGGCAAAGCATCTTTCAAAGGACCAGTTTTATAGGAATCTCAACTGTAGAAGTTCCAACAAATGTGAACTTATTAAAATATATTAAGACAAATTATGTAAACCTACAAAATTTGTTTAGGAGTTTAGATTAAGGTAATTCTTTTATATCGACACACAAAGAGAGTATAAAACTATGCACCAAAAGGTACCTATCACAAGGCTATTGCAGAGTTTTAGTGACAAGTACTACTAGGTATTTAAGCTTTGTTTTTCTCGTTTATAGCACTGTTGTAAATCCTGGATGAAGATACAAATTTTTGAACGGCTTCACTTCTACTACGTAGTCCTGCATGGACAAACAAACAAACCCCCAACCCTGACATCACTTTAGTGATATTTTTTCCACTTACGTTAAAAAGTGGGATTTTTCCATGGGAAAGGCCTATTAAAATTGGGACCTTCTCATGGAATAATAAAGTTGGGTGGCAACCCAAAATATAAACAGGTAGTTTATATTCTCTTAATTGAGTTTAGACATAGGAATTGCCACAATGGATTAGAGCAATCGTCCATTTAAACCAGTATCCTGTCTCTGACACTAGCTAGCACTAGAAACTTTAGAGGAAGAGGTAAGAAACCCCACAATGGAATACCCCTAGGGAAAGTTTTTTTTTCCCCCCAACACTGTCAGTGCGGGGCTGGACTTATGCTCTGAAGAATAAGTATTTGTCATCCCTAACAGGAAGCTGCAGCAGTGCCAGGATGCAGAGAGGCTTGGGGTGTTCTAGGTATCACTCTGCACTGCCTTGCAGGTTAGGGTGGGGCACCTGTACACACATAGCAACATGGCAAGAGAGAGGCAATGCTGACTTGGCTAGCCTGATGTGTGGGCTGGCTGGCTGGCCGGCCAAGTCAGCATTGCCTCTCTCTTGCCATGTTGCTATGTGTGTACATGTGCTTGCCCCCAGAAAGCCGCAGGTACAATGCTTGCCCCCAGAAAGCCGCATGGGCAGAGGCACTGGAGATATACAGAGCCACTGCCCAGTGGCTAAGATCCCTGGAGGAGCACCTCTAGGACTGGCCACTCCAGTGTTGCAGGAAGGAGCCCTGGTGGAATCTGATGTATCACATAGTATCTGCACTGGCCAGTGCCACCGCTGAAGTCTCCTACAGGATAAGCAGAGTGTGGAGTTGGGGTGAGGACTCCAGGGCTCCCGGAGTCCAAAGTCCAGCACAACAGGGATAGGAAGCCATGGGCTGGGTGGAGACAGCATTAGCAAGCAGATGTTTGCAACCCTACCCAAACCCAGTGGGACCACTTTACAACAAGTGTCAAATTCGGATCATTATGAAACAACTCGATGAGTTGTTGGGTCTAGTTGGGCTTTAAAATTAGGCTCTAGCAGACTTCTAGCTCCTTAAACATGACAAATAAATCCTAATGGCCTTTATGATCAGCTTCCAGTAGAACCTGAACTATATGAGGATAGTTAAAAATGGCTGGGGAAGGTAAAGTAGAGGCTAATTGGAGTACTTTCTATTTCAAAACAAAGCAAAACACATTACTCTAGATCAGTGATGACCTTAAAGTCTTACAAAAGGGGTGCACTTTAACTAGATAGCCGCCTTCTTAGGCAGAAAGAATGAATTCTGCCCCAGTTACAAAGGCACTGAAGGTACTGACCACAGTCCTGGGACAGCAGACTGTTCAAGTAGGGGAAACTGATCTTCTCTAGTTCATCCAGCTTCTCCTTCAGCTTCTTGACTTGGCTGTCAGAGCGGCTGATTCTCTGCCTCAACAGCTTCAGCTCTCCGTTCTTTTTCTCCACCTGCTCCCGTAGGCAGCACACTTCATTTTTGCTTTGCCTAGAGGAGAAACAGTATGAATGGAGGGAGTCAATGAGCTTGCAAGCTCCTGAGGCCGAGATGATGACCTCATTGATTGACATGGGGTTGGCATCTGTCTCTCCCTTCTGACCTACCACAGCCTCTGTTGCTGGCTGAGGGGTAAGGTCTGCAGGGGACGCTGACAAATTTTGGACAGGTTTCTGAGGGGTTGCAATAAGTGATGAATTAGGGGAGCTCTCTACTAAGGTCTTATTGTGCTCGATGATATTGCTACTGCAGCTTGGTTCCACATCTCTCTTTGGCCTTTTCTTCTCAAGTTGCTCTTTTGGGAAAGATGGCTTCTCTCTGGTGTGCTTAGAGGAAAAGCTGTAAGAGTGGAGGGAGCCAATAAATTTGCAAGCCCCAGATACTGGAGGTGTGAAGTCATCAATTGATATACCACTTCTATCTGTTACCCAACTCTCAGTATGGACGGTGCTTTCAGAACAATCATCCACAGATGGTCTTTCTGGCTTTTTCTGGAATCCTGTCTTTGTGACTAAATTATCAACTAACATCCTTCTCAGAGGCCCTTCCAACTGTCCACAGACATTCTCTCCTTGCTCAGACATTGACCCAATTTCAGCTTGCAGCGTCACTTGCTCCATCTCTTTAATCCCTTGCATTACCATAAAGTCTTGGTCAAAATATGAGGTTCTCTCGACTACCTCACAGCCTCCTTCCCTTGGTTGATCTCCATCCCTCACAGGTATTTGGCTTGCTATTTTATTTCTACTTTTGACACAATCCTGGTTGTCATCTTTCTTCTCTGTGAGCTGGAAGATGGTTGGCACAGCTGTCGGCTTGAGTAGCCGATGCTGATCTTCCAGCCGCTTGGAGAAACTATCTTTGGTGAAATGCTCACTGCAGAGAAAGGAGTACTTGGTGGGAGTCCAGTTGTCCCTTTGAACTGCTTTTAACCACTGGATCAGACGTTTTGAGTCCTTTAGAGGGAATCTGCAACAAAGAAGCACAAAAAGGGTAAAATAAATGGATATTTCTATAATCAAAGAAGCTCAGTGTTAGTGGACCATAAGTTTTGGAAACCAAAATTATCTAGAAAACAGTATAGTACTGATTATGCCTGGCTGATGATTGATTATTGAAAGTTTAAGTGGAATGCTAAATATTCGTTTCCTTGGCTGGCAGTTAAATTCCCCAGAGAAGACATAACCAGTTAGCTTTGTGCTTCTGCCTATTAAAATCAGTTAGCAAGCAACTGACCACTCCACTGTATATTTATACCAGTCAGAGACCATGACTCTGCTTGTAAGTGAGGAAAGACAAGACATGAATAATGAAACCCTCTGCCCCGAAAAACAACCTAATCCATCTACAATCTTCAGGGACTGACTAGTGTTTATGCTGAGTAATGAAGGGATATTAAACAAGATATAAAACTTCCTACACTCAGGCCTCAGTGCCAAGAAATTATAGTATTTACACACTATTTCTTATAGCTGACACAAATGCTTGTTTTAGACTGTTAACGGCACCTCTCCAGAAAAAACAAAAACATAGCCAGGGACTTCACACACAATAATTTTCATAAAGGAATTCAGTAGATTTTCATATCACATGAGGGAAGAAAAATTAAAAATTAAACTAGGCATACAAGATACAGTTTGAACTAGGCTTGCAAAAGTCATCTTAATTTTGAATTTTTGCTTAGCATTACCAGTGCTAAGGTTACATTTGGATTTAGGAAGATGGACCCCTGCACCTATACAGAGGCCACGGGCTGCATACAGGTCTGCCTGCATAGTTACATTTGCATGTTTGCGACTTTGGACCACATGGCCCACTCTTAAGAGAGCATGTGAAGTGAATGTGTTCAAGCAGAAATATCAATATTACCCAAATCAACTATGATTGTTCAGCAACCCTTACAAACCAAAAATAATCTGAAGAACTTTCTGAAATGTCAAATGATGGCCAAAAAAAAAAAAATCACAAAATTCATACAATGAAGCATAATGGATACAAAGATTATTAACAGCTTTGCATAATATAAAAAGAGACAGCTTACTGTATTTGCAGATTTTAAGTAAGAGACATACAGAACGGAATCAGTCTCTAAGGTGCCACAAGTCTTCCTTGTCTTATTTAAGCATAGTTAGTATTACTTATTTCATGCACAGGAAACATGATTACCTCAATTTCATTACAAACAAGTGTTGTATATAATTAGCTCTTGAGTTTCTACAGTTTCTAACTACAAGAGGAAAGCAATATTTTTATCCTGCGTTTTTTAGAAGAGAAAAAGACTACTACTACCGAGCATTTCTTTAATGGAGTTTCTCTTGGATGCCACCTGCAGTAACAGAACACGTCCCAGAAAGAAAGCTGTTTGTGTGTAACTCATAGAACCTCTTTCCCTACTGTTCATTCTGGGCCAAGCGGTCACCAAAGCCACAAGAGGATTGTGTGCATCCCGCATCACCAGCATGAGGGTACATGACAGCAAAACTATTACATGTACTAGCTGAGATATGCAGTGGAGGAAATGTGCGTGTGTACAGCCCTTAATGCCAGCCTTGGGCTATAACAAGATTAAGCTGCAGTTTCATTAGCCAGTGGAAAGTTTGGAGGGGAAGAAATCCAAGTGTGTGTTCCTCATCAATAGCATAAGCAGAGTTACTATGGGCAAGTCTATACTAGCAGCTTTTGCTAGGATAGCAATGTGAGAGATGGGTGTGATTTTTTTTGTACAATTTTATACCAACAAAAGCCCTAATGTAGACATAATTATACCAGCAAAAAAGTGCTTGTCGGTATAACATACCAGCTCCCTGAACAAAATAAACTATACCAGTAAAAGCATTCTTGACAGTATAAGCTGCATCTTAACTAGGAGAGTTTGCCAGTGTAGTTATACCAGCAAAGTTTTTACAATGGAGACTGGACATATGTCTAGGGGGAGATCTGCAGGAAAGAAAACACATTAGAGAGTGGGATGGGAATGCATTTTAGGTCTTGTTTACATTAGGAAATGTTATGGTGTTTATTCATGATTTTTAACAACACAGTTAGCCAACATAAACTGACCAGAGCTTTGTGGTCAGTGCAGACAAGTCATGGTCAACATAATGTCAGCTAGACTTCAAGATAAACTCTGTCACCATAATAAACACGACATGTCCTTGTCTATGCTGACCACAGTCATGGTCAGCTAACTCAACTGTTAAAAATGATGAAATGCTTGCTTAAACACCACACTTTCTATTGTAGACAAGGCTAAAAGGGTAAAGAGGGGGAAGAGAAGCCTGCATCCCTCATTCATCAACAGCTTAAGAACCTAACAGTTGGGATGTCTGCTATAGGAAAAATCTACAGGGATGGGAATATTGGGAAGCAAGTGTCTGGGGGAAGGGGAAAAGTAGATTGCAAGGGGGTGAAGTAGGGAAGGGAGATGTGAGAGACAGATGTGTATTCTGTCCCCCATATCAACAACTTTAAGAGCACAGCAGGGCTAACCAGTTATACTGGCTGGTGGCAGATATAGGGGGAGCAATGTGTGTCAGGGAATCAGGGTACAATGTGTATGTCCCGCATCATGGCCCTAAAGGTATAGCAAGATTTAACACTTATATGCTGCTCAGTTGCAGATTTGTCAGGGTACAGGAAATTCATGTGCTGGGGCAGCAGAGAAAGGGGAGGATAAAATGTGTGGAGCTGACAGGAGAGTCCGTCATCAACCATCTAAGAATGTAGCAGAACTAAACAGCTACACTGGCCAGTAGGAAACCTGCAGAAAGTGGAAGGCAGGGGTAGGTGAGTACTTGGCAATCTGAGGAAGGGGAAAAGAGAAGGTATAGGTGCATCTGGGGATGGGGGAGAGCTGTGACTTTCCATCTTAGGAGGATGGAGGACAGATGCAGCGCTGTGCAGTTCTGTTGGAGGAATAGGGCAGGAGTTTGGCATGTCTAACTGACGGTCTGGTTGGCAATAGAGAAACAAGGCATGAGCCTAGTGGAGGAGAAAGGTGTGAGTCTGTCTATCTGTGTGAGAGTGGGGGTGAACATGTGTCTGTGTGCAGGGGCCAGGAAGGAATGGAGGTAGGTACATTTGTGTCTGTCCACAACAACAGGGAGGTAGAGGTGTGTGTGTTGATGGGGTGAGGTGGAGAGAGACAGGGGTATATCCAGAGGTAAGTGTAAGCATGTTAAACTGCGGGAAATATAGATGTTCCTGTTAGTGAGTAGATGAACCAGTGTGTGTGAGGGGGGAGTAACAGGCGGACATCAGGTGTAGCTCTGCAAGGGGACAGAGAGGAGGTAGGTGAGTGTCTGTCCGCGGGAGGGGGGGCACAGAAGGGGGTTGGGGGAGTGGGGAGCTGCTTGCCAATCTGTGGCAGTAGGAAGGGTCGGGAAGGGTGTATGTGGTGGGAAAGGGAAGATGGAGGGCTGCCTGTCCGGGGAGTGGGTGGGTAGATGGCTCTACCTGTGAGGGATAAGCAGGTGTGTGTCTGTCAGCCAGGTGTGGGTAGATGTATGTCTGTCGGGGAGATCTCTCAAGTTGGAACCAGAAGGGGTATCAGTGTCTGTCTGTCTGGAGGTTGGGGGAAGGGAATGAGTTAATGTCTATCTATCTGTCGGGGGGGATGAGTCAGTGTCTGTCTGTACAGTCAGTCACTCGGTCGGGGTGGGGGGGCAGTCCGGAGAGGGGCGGTTCCGTATTCCGCGATTACAGCGGGAGCCGGGCTTGGCGGTCGGGGCGGGGGTACCTGGGCCGGCTGCAGCGGCCGCTATTACCTGTGGAAGGAGACGGCTCCTCTATGCACCTTCCCCTGCCGATTAGAGCAATTCACCGCCGCGCAGCAGATCACCATCTCCGGCCGGTTGGCCCTTCCCCCCAGCCCCCTCACCCCGCCCAACACAAGGGCCGCGGCCAGCCGTACAACAAGATGGCGGAGCCAGGTCACCTCAGTTGCCCCCCTTCCCTGGGGAAGGGATTTCGGTACGACGGTGCCGTCAATGAAGATGGCGACTACCATATGTGCGCCGCCATTTTGGTCGAGGCACCGCCGTACAGCACTATCTCCCGCGGAGGAGGACTTTCTAGCACCCCTCGCTCTGCCCTCACTGGGCCTTTCTTCGAGGCGAGGGCTGGACTTGTGGGGAACAGATAGAAAAGGGAGACTTGAGAAGTTCAAATTAAGCTCAACCTAGGCAACTATGTTGGAAACAGGGGGCGGGGCTTTCCTGATCCGTACTACATGATGGCGGCGCCCACGTATCAGACCCGCCTCCGGTATATAGGGGTGGGATTGCGCATAGGGTTGAGATCCGGTAATGGCAAAGCATTTAAAGATCATTACCTACTCATCCCCCGACTTCAGCCTGGTATCGCATGACTCCACCTCACCTGAGTCCTTCGTTCCGTACAGTAAAATGGCGGCTCCCGTGTGGCTGAGGAAACGGTGTGGCGTGGTGCGGCGCAGCTTGATTGCGGCAAGCTCGCCTCTCGACCTATCCCGACTGAGAAGCTCTGTGACACGCTCTCTGATTGGGCGCGCTTGGCTTCTAGTCAGCAGCGGACGGGGTAGACTGCGGCTTGTGTGTGTATGTGGAGAAGGCAGTAGCCGCAACTCACTTGGCCGTGGGGCTGGTTGGGAGGCAGGAATCGCAGGATGGACGCAGGTGAGCGGCGGTGGCGGGACCCCTGCCAGAGCTGTGGGTCGGCCCTGTCCCGCCGCGTCGAGCTGGCTGTGTCCCTGTTGGCCTGAGCACCGGGGTAGGGGTGGCGCTGTGTGTGGGAGGGAGGCGGTGGGGTGGGGTGGGGTGTGGTCTGGTCAATCTTCTTTGATAGGGGAAGGTCGTGTGGGGATCTATGGGGTGGCTGGGGATCACCAAGGCAGGGAATAGGGGCTTGGGATCCCGAAGGTAGGGGTGTAGTAAGGGATATGCGGGTGGGGTCGTAAACTGTGATCCATTGTTCATACGGGGCTGTTTGATCCCATGGTGATGACTTCTTGCATCTCGCTGCTAACTCGCATTGAAAATACACTGAGTCATACACTTTATTTCTCTGCTATATAGGTTGTTATAGCACACTCATCACTGTAGTAGCTGTAGGCCAAGCTTACTACACACACTAGATTGAGGCTCTTTGCATTCCTTCTTTCCCTCCTATAACCTGCAATTCGTTTGCAAATTTGACATAATCAGTTTAGGATTGAACAGGGACTATGAGTGGCTAGCTAACTACAAGAGCAGTTTCTCCTCTTGGTGTTCACACCTCCAGATCATCTGCTAGAAGAGGACCTCATCCTCCCTGATTAGAAATAACAAGGTGGCTCAGCCTGATTGAACTAACCTCCTTATCTCTAACCTGGTTCTTGCCTTCTTATTTATACCTGCCTCTGGATACTTCACCTGCATGCATCTGAGGAAGGTGGGTACTAGCCCACGAAAGCTTATGCTTCAATACTTTTGTTAGTCTTTAAGGTGCCACAGGACCATTTGTCACTTCTGCAAATCCAGACTAACACAGCTACCTCTCTGATTCTATAAGATGCCTGTGTTTCAACCTCCAATTCCCCTTTATTTCAGGGATTCCCTGTAACATGATCCCTTCCCCTTGCCAGGGGTTTGCTGTGACCCCATGCCAGCATGTCTCAGTTTCTGTGTGTACCCTCCTTTTCCAGGCCTCTCTGTATTCTTTCTCTCTTACAGCATCAATATTTTAAGCTCAGTGGAGATATGGGCAAAGCTAAAATGATGGCTATTGTTATGCTAGAATGTGTTCATCTCTGCCATCAATCTTGTATGCTCACATGGGGAGAGATGTCCACAGGCCAGTCTCTATTAAAATGTGGCCCATGTTATAAAAAAGTTTTACAGAACTTGGTATAGGATAGGGGTGGACAAACTTTTTGACCCAAGGGCCACATTGAGGTTAAAAATTGTGCGGAGGGCAGGGTAGGGAAGACTGTGCCTCCCCAAATGGCCAGGTAAGAGAGGCTGTGGTTCCCAAAACAGGCTGACCCTGCCCCTTATCCAACCCCCACCCACTTTCCACCCCATGACTGCCCCTCTCAGAATCCCTGAGACATCCAACGCGCCCCCCCCCCCCAGCTCCTTGTCTCATGATTGCCCCCCTTGGGAGACCCCTCCACTCTAACTTCCGCCCCAGAACCCCACCTCCTATCTAAGACCTCCGTTCTTTGTTCCCTGACTTGCCCCTCCCGAGATCCCCCCCCCACATCCTAACCACCACCCCCCGGACCCCACTACCTAACCCACCCTTGCTTACCTTAGTCAGCTGGACGCTCCTCGACCCGGCCCGGCCAGGGAGCGTGGGGCCCCATAGCTCCCCGTGCTCCACCCAGACCCCCAGCCCAGGAGTGCGGGAACCTGCGGCACGCCGCCCTTGGTCTGTCCCAGGAGCACGGGGACCCACGGCACACTGGCCTTGGCCCGGCACGCTGTCCTTGGCCCGGCCCCCAGCCCAGGAATGTGAGGCCCCGTGGCACACCGTGCTGTACGTGGCCCCCTGGCCAGGGAGCATTGGGCCCTGCAACACGCCACGCTCCCTGCGGCCTGAGAATGCGGGGCCCCGCAGTATGCCCCGCTGGGCCCGGCCCCCAGCCAGGGGGCGTGGGACCCGCGGCATGCCAGCCCGGCCCGAGCTCGCGGACTGGATGAAAATGGCTGGCGGCCCACATGTGGCCTTGGGCGTAGTTTGCCCACCCCGATATAGGAGGTGCCAAGGAGATATGTTAAGATGCCCCCTCACACTCTCTGGGCTCCCTCAGGCAATTAGAGGAAGTTGTTTGGCTTGCATTAGGAAGGACACAAGACTTGAAAACTTTCTCTTAAAGTGATGAGGAAAATGTAACTGTAGGAGAAAGGCAGAAGGGATAGCATTGTATCATGTAGCATCCTGATAACAAATCAGCAATGGACACTGTTACAACTTCAAACACACTGCAGATCCTTGATGCATTGACTCTTTCTGACTAGGGTGACCAGACAGCAAATGTGAAAAATCAGGACAGGAGATGATGGGGAGGGGTAATAGGAGCCTATATAAGAAAAAGACCCCAAAATCAGGACTGTCCCTATAAAATCAGGACATCTGGTCACCCTAATTTCTGACAGAGTCCTAAGGTTTGCTTTTATATTTGGCAACACTTACATAACTTTTTATGCCAACAAAGTGCCTTGAATTGAAGCAGAACATTGTCCATCTTCCTCCCCAGCTCCATCTTATGCATGGCAGTTTGGGAAAGGCTGAGTGTGTATATGGACTGGGAATAGTCTGCTCCTGTTCTGGGCGGTTCAGCATTTGAAATTAACTTGGTCAATCATCAGCACCACTCCCTGGAAGCTGCATTTCTTGTTCCACGGCACACCATTCTTTCTTCTGCAACTTGGTATGTGTGTGACCTGATGCCATATATGGAGTACTAGCTTACAGACTTCGGAAAAGTTTCCTCCTTCCAATTTTTCTCTAGTTTCTTTTGTAATTGGGGTAGTGGAAAAGGGCATCTTCAGTGATACTGAAGTACTTCAGTGATGTTGGCTTGACTTCCCTGCATGTGGAAATTCGCTGTACAGCAAGAGCCTGGTAATATTTTGCAGCCCTGTTGTGGAGATACCACTTCCGGAGATAATTGGTTGCTCCCCATGACTGTTCATTTCTTGCCTTCTCTGCTCAGAATGCCAACAAGGGAGACGATCAAGGCCAATTGCAGTAGTGTTTTTTTATATGGATAAGTATCCATTAGGAAATGGATTGAGACCAACTCTTTGCAAACAATCATCCGACTGCCATCATAGGGTGGTAATTTTGATCTCTTCTTTCCAGGGCCACATATAAGCCACTGTCCCATTGGTGAAGGACTCCATATCCATCTCTAATTAATACTCTCCTAAGACATTCAGCCTCTGCTTATTTTTCACCTTGGACCCAGAACTCCTGTGCTCCGGGGCTGCTGCCTTTATTTTTTTCCCTCAATACTAGTATTATTACAGCCAGAGTTCTCTAGCTGTGGGTATCAAACTGTCTCCCTGACCAGTGCACCATTGCTCATAAAAGCACAATATTTGGTTGCATTTAGCATAGTATGCCTGTTGACTGGAAACAGGATGAATAATACAGCAAGTGAATAGTATGCAGAGTGTATCAAGCAGTCTAGGTGCTCTCTTATGTGATACAAGGTTTATCCAGGGAAGAAAATCTTGGTGTGATGTACAGTAGATCCTCAAATGAGCCTTGCTTATCCAAATAAGTTAGCTACAGTTTTCCTCTGCTGCAGTGCTCAGGAACTGATGCAGCAATGGAATTTCAAGGCCCTGTTGGCCCTCTTCTCCAGCAACTCTGCTTAGCTAGTTGGATTTGGGAGGAGGAAGCAATCTGATTCCACTGGGGAACTAGTCAGCTGATTTTGAACTGTTTGCACTTCTAGTCATGGGCCACTGAGAGAAGAGGAGTTACCCTGCTGTCTGATTTCCTTCCCTGACTGTCTGAAGTACTTAGCTGTTCATTTGAGATCTTCAGATCGTCAGGGCCCTTCTCTTCTCGTTTGCCTCTTTAACATGACACGGGTTTAATTTTATTTTAGGCTTTTTGTGAGGGGCAAATGCTTCTTCCCCTGTTGAAACAGGGAGGCTTCAAACTTTTTCAGTGGCTATTTTAACTAGGCATTTTTCAGCAGCTAACATCACTTTATTTTTGTTTCTGTCTGATATTTCCTCCTAGTTTCTCTCTGTAATACCTCCATAAAAACAGATTGCTTATCACTTGATGCATTCACACATGTTCTGCTGCACAGTGACACTATTCTTGGCATCTATAGATTGAACAGAGTGGGTTTGGGGAGCCTGTTTTTAAACAACTGCTGGCAATGTCTGGGAAATGCTACTGTGCAGAACTAGGCAAGATAGCTCTAATTCAGTAACATTCTCCTATTTTGGTGATTTCAGAAAAATTCCAAGAGGATGTTGAAAAGCATGGGTTTCTTGCAATCTTTCACCCTACTTACATGCCTTCCAGAGAGTGCTGGCAATAAACGTTTTGTACAAATATCTTTATATTGTTTCTGTACAACTTATTCAGATCGCCCATGCTTAAATTCCACTTAGTGCGCACAAGGAAAATAATCACTTGCTGCACTCATAGGTCATGTTTTTGTTGAGTCATCCAAGCTTTGATTTCTTCTTAATTTTTAGGTGGATATAAGGAGAAGTATTACAATGACTAGTTCTATAAAAAGTAAAATAGTAACAAAGTTAACATGGCTGGTAACACTGGCTTACGGTAGTGAGAATGAAAGTCCTTCCATTTAGTAATTTAGTGTGATGGTTGCAATTTGACATGATGTGCAAGTCAGGAAATTCAAAGCCTGGTTCCTACAACTCTACCTGTTGTGTACTCATGTGATAACTTTTCAGGGTGCTAAAAATGAATTAGATTAATTTTTCATGTTTAAACTTTAAAAGTACAGAAGATGTTTGTTTTCACCTGCAATGTTAACTATGTCCCTCATGTGCTAAGATAGTATTTGAACATACTATTTCTCAAATAGGGAAATATAATACGGTTGTTTTTACAACCTTCAGTGCACCACATGTAGGATCTCCTACCAGTTTATGCCAGATAAACTGATGTGCAAACTAACACGGCTACCCCTCTGATCCTTGATGTGCAATGTGTCATAACTATACTCACTAGCAACCATAACTTTGACTGTCTTGACTCTTTTGCATGTAAATTCTTGACTATGCTGTTGAATGGATGTCACGTTTCACATTTGATTACCTGTGTTTTCTATGTTAATAAGCAAGAGATGTGCTGGTGTATCTGAATGTGCAGTCTGGGGTTCCAGTTGTGCAGCTGCTTCTTCATGGGTGAACCCTTGCATCTTCAGGGAGTCATGCCAGTGCAGGGAACTGTGTGCCAGATCCAGTTGCAAGAGTAGGGCTTGGAGCTCTCATCCTGGATATGCATAGTGACTGTTCAAATCAAATTTTGAATGCTCTGAGGCTTTGGATTCCCTGAGCACACTGTGTTCTGTAGTGTGCAGCTTGGGAATCCAGTAGACCTGCTTAGCTTCTTCCCATTGCAACTTTCATTGAATCAGAGCGGGCCTAGCAGGTCTGTCACTTGCTGGTCTGCCAGATTCAAATCATGTGACCCTTGTGCCCTTGTAGAATAGAAAGTTGCAGAACATGTGAAATTTGAATTGAATGCTATTGATTGGAAATTCAAATAAATGTGGGGGCAGAAGGGAGAGGGATGGCTTTCCAGGGTGCAGGTTGGTTCCAGAGCAGTCCTGAGTAAGAGAGACCCTCTAGGCCATTAGTTCTCAAACTTTGCGTTTGAGCGACCCCTTTTTCAGATGCAGCGTCAGAGTGCGACCCTGCTATGTCTGCCGAATTGAATGTTTTAACTTTCGGCGGCATTTCAGTGGACTTACCGCCAAAGTGACTGGGTATTTCAGCGAACACACTCATGCGCATGGGTCTGTCCGCTGAAATGCCGCCGAAACCGGAAGCATTCAGTTCGGCGGCATTTCAGCGGGGGAGAGAGCTCGCGACCCCCAGTTTGAGAACTGCTGCTCTAGGCAAATTTTAACTTGGCCATCTGAATCAGCTTCACATGCATTTAGAGTGCAATATTTGAGATATATGGGAAGTGGTGTATATTGCTGAATGAAAGGGGGGGAAGTGGAGAGTCATGTATTATGTAAATGTAGTCCCCGTCTTTTCAGTTTACTTAAACAAGTAATGGGGTAGAGCACGGGATTGCTACTCAGGAGACCTGCGTTCTGTTGCTGATTCTATTAATAGCCTGACTAGGTGACATTAAGCAACTCATTTCTCCACTCTGTGCCTCGGTTTCCCCATTTGTAAAATGGGAATGATACTGAGCACCTTTAAAGTGCTTTGAGTTCAACTGAGGAAATCCATTATATAAGAGAGAGGTGGTATTTATTATTAATGTGATCAATAGCACTCTTACCAGAGCTCAGACCAGCTGCTCAATATGTATGCATGTTACAATAACCTTAGAATTGTGAAGTGATCCATCCTCTATTACAATATCTTACATTATTTTAAACCGGAAAAAACAAACCTCAATGCATGTGATTTCTGTGTGTTTTCTGTTTCTCACCAGCTACTCTGACCTATGATACTCTCAGGTTTGAGTATGAAGACTTCCCTGAGACCAAAGAACCTGTTTGGATACTGGGAAGAACATACAGTGTATTCACAGGTACTTCACTCACATGCTAGTACTAACCCAGTGCTTTTCAGGGCTTGAGGGCTTTACATACATCTAACCATCCCATGTAATATTTTGAACTTGTATGATCCCAGCTTTTTCCAAGTAGCATCCTGCAGAAGTGTAGCCCCTGCTTCTAGTTTATGAGCATTCTGCTTACAGTACATGCAGTTGTGGTCTCCTCATCTCAAAAAGGATATACTGGCATTAGAAAAGGTTCAGAGAAGGGCAGCTGAAATGATTAGGGGATTGGAATGGGTCCCATATGAGGAGAGATTAAAGAGGCTAGGACCTTTTAGCTTGGAAAAGAGGCGACTTAGGGGGGATATGATAGAGGTATATAAAATTATGAGTGGCATGGAGAAAGTGAATAAGGAAAAGTTATTTACTTGTTCCCATAATAGAAGAACTAGGGACCAACCATTGAAATTAGTGGGCAGCAGGCTTAAAACAAATAAAAGGAAGCTCTTCACACAGCGCACAGTCAACCTGTGGAACTTCTTGCCTGAGGAGGCTATGAAGGCTAGGACTATAACAGGGTTTAAAAGAGAACTGGATAAATTCATGGAGGTTAAGTCCATTAATGGCTAGTAGCCAGGCTGGGTAAGGAATGGTGTCCCTAGCCTCTGTTTGTCAGAGGGGAGGTGATCTTTACCTGTTAGGTACACTCACTCCGGGGCACCTGGCATTGGCCACTGTCGGTAGACAGGATACTGGGTTAGATGGACCTTTGGTCTGACCCAGTACGGCCTTTCTTATGTGTTTTCCCCCTTCATGTTGCCAGAATAACTTTCCTGCTGCCTTGAGACACTCCTGCTGCATTTTTGGCTACAGGGGTTGTAGAACACCCTCTCCTTCCGTTTTTCTGGCTGGAGAAACAGGGTTGTGTTGCTTAAAGATAGGGAAGACTAACGCTGGAAAGGAGAGACTGAAGTAGTAAAGACTTTTTCCCCCCAAATGTGGTCCTGTTTTTTCTTCCCAGACCTCTCCTGCCCTGTGGGCTGGATTTTTGACTGGTCCATCCTTCATGCAATAGTCCACCACTCTTGTCAAACCAGGCACTTTCATAAGTGAAAGTTAAGTGGTGGGATTTAGATAGGATTGATGCCTTTCTTGGGGATGTCACGTGTGTGTTTGTTTCTGAAAATTCCTCAGATAAAGAGGAGATCCTGTTGGATGTGACCTCTCGGCTTTGGTTCACATACAGAAAGAATTTTCCTGCCATTGGTAAGTAGCACAGATACAATTAAGAAAATAACTATACTGTAAAGGAGTCTGGCTGGTCTCTTAGGACCTGAGCCAATGAGAGTGTTTCCACTGACCTCACTAGGCTTTGGATCTGGAATGTGTACAGGGTGCCATCTTGTGAGAAATAAGCAACTGAAATGCAGTGGAATGGCAGTAAAGTACTGGAGTGCTTTCAGAAAACACCATTCTAAAGAGAGACCTGAACTGTGAACAGTGACCTAGTGCAGGGAAGTAAGGTAACCTCCCAAATGTGGGAGAGAGCACCTGTCAAAGCCACCACATTTAGCATCCATCTCTGGCCTCTTATTAACATTTGGTTACATCTTGGACAGTGATAGATGTGGACGAAGTGTACTACTTTGCCTTAAGAGGGAAATGGAAGGTCCAGTGGTTAGGGTGCTAGGTTGGACTCAGGAGACAGTTTCAATTCCTTGCTCTTCCACGGACTCCCTGTGTGTCCTTGGCCACCTCAGCCTCTCTCTGCCTCAGTTCCCTACCTGTACAATATTGAGAATAGTATTGCCCTGCCTCATCAGGGGGTTGTGAGGATAATTCCATTAAAGACTGAGGTGTTCAGATACTCCATTAACAGGAGCCAGATGGGATGGAAATCAGAGGACAACTTAATACAGGCTAGCTGGTTGCATTGAAGCTAAGGCTATGTCTATACTAACAACTTCAAAGCGCTGCCACATGAGTGTTTTGAAGAGTGTGTGTGATCACGTGCAAGCACTGGGAGAGAGCTCTCCCAGTGCTCCTGGTAACCCACCTCTTTGAGGGGAATAGTTCTGAGTGCTGGGAGTCTGCCCACACTAGCACTTTAAAACGCTCAAACTTGCTGCACTCAGGGGAGTGATTTCTCACCCCCATCCTCCCGAGCCAGCAAGTTAGAGCGCTATAAAATATAATGGTAGACAAGCAGTTAGACTGATTCCTGGGGATTAACATTGACAGAGTACATCTAAGTCTACACCAGAGAAAAGGTTGAGATTAGATCAGGGTTAGCTAATGTTTTAGCAAGTCTCAATCTGATCTCAACCTCTCTGTGTAAATTAAATAAACCTTAGATGAACTTAACTTGTTCCCCTGAACTCAGTGTAGTTGTAGTTGTGTCAGTCCCAAGATATTAGAGACACAAGGTGTCAGAGGTAATATCTATTATTGGACCAACTTCTGTTTGGGGAGAGAGACAAGCTTTTGAGCCACACAGAGCTCTTCTGTAGGCCTGGGAAAGGTACTCCATGTGTTGCAGCTAAATGCAAGGTGGAACAGGTCATTTAGTGTAAATAGTTAGCATGTTCTAAGGGACCATTTTAAAGTAAAGTAGCCTGTTAACTCTTTTGCAGTCATAGGACAAAAAGGGGTGGGAGGTTAGTGGGTTACAGATTGTTGTAATAAGCCATAAATCCAGTTTGTCTGTTTTTAGTGTCTAGCAGAGTTATGAATGTAAGATCTCAGGCTCATCTTTTGCAAGTGTTTGTGCAGGTTTCCTTTGATGGTGAGGACTGATAGGTCAAATATAGAGTGATTGATTGCATTGTGAAAAGTGTTCACCACAGGAGATAGTGTGTTTTGTCTTATTTTCCTGTGTGAGTTCATTTGGGAGTGTGCTTATTAGTTTCACCCACATGGTAGTGGTTGGGGCATTTAGTGCACTGGATGAAGTATACTATATGTTATAGGCATGGGTAGGATCCTTGGGTCTTGATCAATACCCACTCCTCAACATATCTTTCATTTTAGCTGTGGAGATATGTCTGCAGATGTTGCATCTGTTCTGGCAGGGGATGGTGCTGATTTGTGTTGCTATGTTGTGGTCTATGGGGAGCTTGCTTCTGATTTTGGGAGTAGTTTGAATGCCACAATAGGGGTTCAGGACATTTGTCTTTCAGGATGGGATCCCCACTGAGTATGAGTTGTAGTATGATACCCCATATGGGTTTCAGTATGGGGTGGTAGGTGATGACTAGGGGAGGTTATCTCCTGGGTATTTGGGTGATCCATTCCATGATGCAATCTACTTCTCTGTTGGAATGTCCTTGTTTGGCGAAGGCAGTTTTAAGAGTGTTAAGCTCTATATCCCGGACTTTCTTCTCCGAGCATATCCTGTGGTATCTGAGTGTCTTGCTGTAGATAACAGATTTCTTGGTGTATTAAGGGTGGTCAGTGGATCTATGAAGGTAGGTGTGGTGATCGATGGGTTTCTTGTGTGGTTGTCTGCAGAATTCCATTGCTGACGCTGGTTGGTATCTAGGAAGTTGATACTACTGTGGGAGTGTTCCAGAAAGAGTCTCAGTATTCCTTCCGTAAGAGTGTTATGGCCAGATATGATGGATTTGTTTGGGTTCCCTTGTTTGTGTATCTTGGAAAGAATGTAGAAGGTCCCTGGGGTAGGTTCATCGGGGGACGAAGTTGTTTGTTTGGGGAAGGATTTGATGATATCCCTAAGTTCCCAGGTAAATCTTGGTGTGGGGTCGTCTTTCAGTTCTTTATAGTAGGTGGTGTCGGAGGGTTGTCAGATGGCCTCATCAATGGCATCATGGTTGAGGACTACCATGGCACCGCCTTCATCTGCTGGCTTGATCGCTATCTTGTGGTTAGATTTCACAGACTGTATGGGTGTCCTCTTAGTAATGGAGAGATTACAGTGGATGTGGTGATTAAGGATTTTGAAGTCAATTTTTTCCACTGAAGCAATCACTGTAATGATCACGAGTGCAGTTTCATCCGCTCTGTGGCACCCAGTCAGACTTTTTTTTCCTTATGATTGTTGGTGGGAATATGATTGCTGTGAAAGAATTCTTCGAGGCAGAGACGGTAGAAGAAGAGGACCTGAAGAAGAGCTCTGTGTGGCTCGAAAGTTGTCTGTCTCATCAACAGAAGTTGGTCCAGTACAAAAAAAAAAAACCTCACCCACCTTATGTCTCTGTTCCCCTGAATATCTGTTAACTTAAACTTCTGTAGGCTTAATTTATGAACTTGACTAATGCTATCCCAGTTAGGGTAACCAGATGTCCTGATTTTATAGGGACAGTCCCAATTTTTGGGTCTCTTTCTTATATAGGCTCCTATTACCCCCATTCCCGTCCTGATTTTTCACATTTGCTATCTGGTCACCCTAATCCCAGTTTACAGTAGAAAGGCCTCCTCTGTTAGTGAAACAGTACCCCTAAAAAAGTACCTAGTATGAGATAAAGTGCCTGTGGCCCAACAAGCTTCCACAGCTCTTTAAATGTCTGCTTCTACAGCCCTTTCGCTCTTTTCCATTCCCATCTCTGTGCCTTTTTCTGTGTTGTTTCCATGCAAGCAGTGACGTTCCAAGGAAGTCCCAAGATGTGCCCATGCTATAATCAAATAACCATTTGCTCTTATTACTGCTGTAGACCTTGTCCTCACCCCTTCTCTCCACTACCCCCTATATTGTTGGCTGCTCCTCTCCATTCTGACATATGAAATTTGATTGCAAACTTTTGAGGACAAGGGCAATGCATTTGTTCTGTACAGCACCTAGCATGTTTTTGGGTCCTCTGTAAGTGACAGACTATCAGCCTGGTTAAAGGAGAGCTCTGCTGACCAAATAGGAGAAATTGATATAATACATTGGCATGAATCTGGGTGTTGATCTGGAGGATCTTCTCTTTGGCTCTTTTACTTTCTATCTCCCTACGCTCTGGATATAAAGTGACCAGAAAAAAGAGAAAATAGTTGAAAAAATTTTGTGCTACCAGTATATTAAGAAGCAGCTGAGATCTGTAAAACCAACCCACTAGTTCTGGTCCCTCTCAGTGTTCTAAACTTTATCTTAACAGCTGGCCAGTCTGGAGGGGAAGTGGCAGCTTTCTTTGAAGTTCTGCCCTAGGGTGTGCTTTTAAAGCCTTTTGGCTTTTAGCCCCTGCATACCAATAATATGAACCAACAGTTTACTTACCCTCTGTCTTTTGGCTTATTTCTATATTGTTCACTTGGGAACCTTGTCTAGCCATTAGCAGCTGTGGAGAGTCCTCACCTTGTTTTCATGGCAAAGTGCCTTAGCAGGTGTGGGATCTGGAGGAAGATTATGGGGGAAATAGTCAATAAAACCCCTTTATCTGAAATATCTAAATAGGTTTCTGGTAGCTTGGGCTGGAGATCTGTTCGCAGAACCATGCCGAAGGGTTGGTGTGATCCCATGTCTCATTTCATAGTCTGAATTGGATATTTACTTGAAACTCACCTCTGTCTTCTATAAGTGCCTGGCTTTATTTTTCTTAAAGGTCAGGTGGTAGAGTTTGCCTCTTAAATGTGTATTTATTCCTCAGCATCACTGTCTGACAGATGAATCTCTGTTGTCATAAAGCCGACCTTGCATACCTAGAGAGCTCCAAGTTCTCCCTACTTCACCTGCCATTGTACTGCACTGTGACTAGGCAGCTGGTCTAACCCTTACGTTCTGTTCTGATTGTTTTCTTTTGGCTACAGGAGGAACAGGCCCCACGTCTGATACCGGCTGGGGCTGCATGTTGAGGTGTGGTCAGATGATCTTTGCTCAGGCTTTGGTCTGCCGGCACTTAGGCAGAGGTAAATCAATGCATCTTTAAGGGAGGTGTCCCAATCCAGTCCAAATGATGGTGCACTTGTTAGGGCAACAAAGAAAGAGGGTACAACTTGAAATTCCTGTGGGCTTCATGTAAAGTTTCCCTCACTTCTTCTCACCTGAAAAGCTAAATGATGGAGCAGCCCCAATGGAAACATCCCAGTGAGTTTCAGTAGCATCTCTTTCTTTCAGATCAACATCTGTATGGACAATTGGCAAGGGCTGTGCTAGCCAGTAAAAAGTGTTCTTTAAATTCCTTTGCATCAGTGGAACAGCTTGCTTTCCCCTTGTACCAGTGGGTGTTTGGAGACAAGGTCATGTCATGCTGGGGCGGGGGATGACACCCTAGCATTTGGATTTATTGCTATGGCAGCCTGCAAATATTCTGTTGACAGTTAGACTGTGGTTTTGTTTGCAGAGCTTTTTTAAAATTACTCCAAACCTTCTTCCCCATCCTCCAAGATAAGCAGAATGCCATTTCATATTTGAGACCCCCAAAAGGGCTAGTCAAGAGAGCCCCATACTTCCCAGGTTTGCATGCCTGAAACCTTTACGCTGGTTAAAATTGCTGCATGGTAGGCAACTGTTAGTTTTATTTTTAACCTTCTGTTGAAATGCCTTCAGGCCTCTCCTTGAATCCCACTTTCCTAGAACTGACCTCTGTAGTCAACTGATACTTTGTGATAGATGGTCTCTTTTATGGCTGCTGCTGCTAAAGTTCTGTGGATTGGCAGGAGACATCTTTTGGCACTGGCATCCTGGCCTTCCCAAACCAACTGCCCCACTTCTGCAATGACTTCCCAGGCACTAAAAATTCCAATGTTCTTTCACGCTTGTGGGATTTTAGGGTTGTGTAATATTTTTCACACTAGTATTCCCTTTCCTCGGGAGCCAATGCATCCTGACAGAGAGAGGTCAATACATGTCCTGGAATTGATTTTTACTATGTCTTCAATTCCCACCTCTGAAAAGACCCTTTTACTTGTGTTAAATATGATCCTTTTTTTGGGATCTCCACAGGTCTCTAGTAATAAGACTTCTGACTCATAGCCTGAAGGAAGTCCTACTAAGCAGTGACATGTGGAGAAGTATACTAGTAAGTAACCTATTTTTTTTTCCCCCTTTATCTCTTAGATTGGAGGTGGGTGAAAGGGAAGAGGCAGACGGATAATTACTTCAACGTACTTAATGCCTTCATTGACAAAAAAGACAGCTACTACTCCATCCACCAGATAGGTAAGAGGCAATTATAGATAGCAGTGTCCTGCCTTGGGCTTCCCTGAATGTTACAGAACAGCAACTGATTCTTCAGGTTTATTTTAGTAGCACAGCAACTTCAGAATAACCTACTTGTGAGAGATTGATGTAATAATAATTTGCTAAGGGCTATGGTAAAGTGTGTCCAAATCAGCTGCTATGTATTTGTGCTGCTGTATATGAATGAAATATATACAGCACTGCTTCCTGTGTGGTGTGACCCAAAACTAAGGTTATTGATTTAAGAGTTGAAGGATTTGTGACATGAAAACCCTTTCAGTTTAATGCCAGTATCCTTATCTCCCTTGTATTTTTCCTTTCAAGACTGGAGAGAGAATATGATGAGTCATGCTCACAGCAGCTACATAGGAATCTTTCAAGTAAAAAGATTGCATCAGGTGGGGAAATGAGTAAGAGGCGCTCATGAACTCCACAAAGATGCTATCTGGGCAAAAGTGTTCTAAGGATGAAAGAAAAGCAAACCAAAAATGGCAACAGGACTGTTTTTGAGAGGAGCTAAGCACCTGCACTCCTCGTTAGACAGCAGGAACGGTGGGTGCTCAGTACCTCTGAAAAATCAGGCATTGTTGTTTTAAATAGAATTGCTTCTAAATAGCATTTCCTCTGAAGCATCTGCAGTTCTTAGCCTTTTTAGGAATTCCCTTTGCTTTGTTCCAGAGTCCTAAACCCATCTTGCTTCCAGGCTTTTCTTGAACCTGTTAGTCACATGGGGTGCTGTGATCTCATCACACCCCAGGCAAGATGGCATGATCTGACTTCAAAGCATGTCTAAGGGCTTGTCTACAATTGCAATGCTACAGTGGTAGTGCTGCAGTGTAAACACTACCTATGCTGACAGGAGAGGTTCTTCTGTCAGTGTATGGTAATCCACTTCCCCGAGAGGCAGGAGCTAGGTTGGTGGTAGAATTCTTCTGTTGATGTAGGGCTTGCTTACACTGGCACTTTATAGCGCAGTAAAGACTCCCAGAGCGCTCTGCCTTACTACTTGTCCACACTGGCAGGGCACGTAGAGCGCTCTAACGCCATGGCTTTACCGGTCCTGGTACTCCTCCTTGCCAGAGAATTAACAGCTGTTGAGAACTGGGTGATACACTTTAGCTCCAGTGTAAATGGGTAGTAACAATACTGTGCTTTGAGTGACCTCTGGAAACGCCCCCAATCTACTTAAGTCAATTGACCTCTCTTCCCTTTGTTTTGAACTCCGCTGGAGGAATGCGGAAGTAGTTTTCAGAGCTTATCTGTAACTGGGAAAATCAACAAAGCAAATGTTTGCCGAGTGAGTGAGAGAGAAGCAGAAGATTAGGAGGATCTGCATTTAAGACAGCTTGCTGATGCACACTCGGCACTCCTAAAATCCGCTTGCTCTCCCCCTCCACGTACACACTCTACCTCACCTCCCTTGTTTGAAAAGCACGTTGCAGCCAGCTGAATGCTGGGATAGCTGCCCATAATGCACCACTCCCAATGCTGCTGCAAGTGCCGCAAATGTGGCCATGCCAGTGTGGTTGCGGCTGTTAGTGTGGACACGCTGCAGGGCTTTCCCTGGAGCTATATCCGAAGGCGGGTATAACCAAAAGCGCTATAAAGCTGTAATTGTAACCAAGCCCGTAGTGCTGTCTACACTGGCGTTAGCAATGTAGTTAAACTGACCTCAGGGGTGTGGATTTTTCACATCCCTGATAGACATTGCTGGGTTCACTCAACATTTTAGTGTAGCCCAGACCCAAGTTGTAGATCTTCCCATAAAATCCTTTGTTGTAACTGATCATGACTAACAACATTAAACTCCAGCAATGGGACACTAGGAGCTATGAGAGAGAGCAAGGGGTGGAGGCTGCCGACTAATTTGGTTGTCTATTTGGTGCAGCCCAGATGGGAGTTGGAGAGGGCAAATCGATAGGCCAGTGGTACGGACCAAACACAGTTGCACAAGTGCTCAAGTAAGTGCTGGGTTTTACCTTTTATTCATTCTGTGCAATGCAATGGGGTGGTTTTTTACTTTTCAGTCAATCAAAATGCCCATCACCCAAGTTTCCGGATTCAGTGTGTGGTATAAAAGCAATCATGCTGAATAGTGTGGCGTCCCAACCAAATCATCTCCCACTTCCCTGTGAAATCAATCCCAGTGGGGCAAAAACTTGAGAGAGGAGATAGACTCTACTCCCTGCTCCCAGGATCAAAAAGACAAGTGAATGCCAATTGAGGACAGTCCTCCAAGAATCTGTTTCTAGGCCTGGCAAGGTATTGGGCTTGCTGCTAGAATCTTTGTATTGTACAGGACTAGGTGATAAGTTCTCTTCTGGCTTTAACATCTCTGAATCTGTGGTCACATCTGAGGACTGCCTTTGCAGATCTTGACGGCAGTGGCATTACCTAAAAGTCAAGGACTTAGGCAGTCTCACCATTTGACTGACTAATGCAGTGGCAGAATAAAGCATAAACCTTAATTTATTTTTATTTTATATTTTATTTCCCACTGTTGTGGCGAGCCCACGGAAATAGCTGTATGGGAGTACCCTTTTACCTGCAGGAATTAGACATGATAATACTGCACTGCTGTTCAGTCACCAGTGTAGGTTAGAGGAATTTTCTCTCCCTACAGCATTTCCTCATTGCTTCGACTGGATAAGCAATGAATTCTTGCAGTGAGTCCAACTGAGAGGAGGTAGGACTGACACAAACTGTGAAAGCCAGTATCTTCTCTAGTTCAGTATCTCGTTTTATGAAAACTTTGGGGAAATGGTGAAAGTTCTTCTTTGCTAGAACCCTGCCTTTGTTTAGTGCCTTGTAGTTAGTCCTCTATTTACTTCTCTCTCTTTCTTATAGAAAACTTGCCACTTTTGATACATGGAGCTCGTTGGCAGTGCACATAGCAATGGACAACACTGTAGTAATGGAAGAAATCAGTAAGTATAACAGAGGCAGTCAAAGTTGTGTGCCCTGGCTGCAAGATGTATGGAAGGAACCAGGAGAGCAATTGCAGTATAACACTACTAACTTTACAGTAAAGTCCAAAACCATGGCCTTGTGGGTTAGAAACAAAGGGTATGCCTACACAGCAAAAAAAAATCCATGGCTGGCCTGTGCCAGCCAACTTGGGTGTGCAAGTGTTGGGCTACCGGACTGTTTCATTGTTGTGTAGAGTTCTGGGCTTTGGAGCCTGGGCTCTAGTACTCCGCAGCGTGGGAGGGTCTCAGAGCTCAGGCCAAGCCTGGAAGTCTACACAGCAGTGAGGAAGCCCCACAAGACCAGGACAGCTGTGAGTTTTTCTTTGCTCTGAAGGTATACCCAAAATGAGAACTGCTGCTTTTAGAAGCAAAAAGCAAAGCCAAATAAACAATGTTATTGCTCTTATTGTAAAGCCTGGATTGACCTGGCATGTGAATTCTGGCTCTGGTGAGAAAAATAACTACCCCTGAGACAATATTTAGGAGCTTTGTGAAGGTTGGTGATGGCAAATCCATTAGGTGACCACATTGTATGTAAATGGTTGTCTGTATTTCTCTTGGAATTGAGAGCTGCAGTGTCTCTGCTACCACACAGGAAGAAAACAAGAACAGATTTGAGGAGGAGAAAAAAATAAGCAAAATTATGTTGAAAATCCCTTGTGGGGAAGGAAATTCTGGCTAATAGGAGAGGTCTTTTAGTGAAAAATGATTAGCTGTTCCTTTCTGGAATGGCAGAAAGAACTGGCTAGCTCAACACCGGTAATCAGCAATGTTTAATTTGTGCCAGAGTTGAGCCCTGTCACCTCTAGACTTAGCAGTTTGTAGTCCCAGCACCGTTGGGCTTGCTGCATCAGTTTTGAATGTAGAAAAAATTGCTTGAGCTCTGGTAAGCACTGGTAATCAGCCTTGGAAACTTTCAACTTTAGATCACTGGTTCAGATCAGCCATAGGTCAGTAGTGGCTAAAATTGATCAGCCTATGAGGGCATTTTGGCCCTAGAGTGCAAGTGTCTGTATTACAAAAAACACCTCTGTCATTCAACGGTCTCTGCAGAAACACAAGGATTTGAGGCCCTGACTCAGCAAAGTACCTGCTTAGCTTAACTTCCATGTGGCTACTCACATGCTTAATGTGCCGTCAGTGGCTTGTTATGCCAGGGCCTGAATGAGCATAGAGTCCAAATTAACCTTTCCTCTCTAGAGGTAATGCGTTCAGGTTAGGATTGAAGGACATTGTTAGGAAGGTATGGGGAAGCTGTAACTCTTGCTGCCTGTTATCTGGGCTTCATTATGCAGGGCTGTCAGGCTGATGCTTTATAGAAGCAATATATAACCTAATTTGTAAACTGCTTTTGAAATGCTAATGATTTAAATGCTATTCCCAGTCATTTAAATCTGAAGACAGCTAAGTAAATCCGTTACTCTGCACTTATTCATATGAGTTTTATTAAATAACACATTGTTCTTTCGACACCGAACACCTAAAAGACACGCAGACAGTGACACAATTCAGAAGTTAAACGGTATTTTCCACAAATGTAGAAATTAGCAGTTAATGTGTACTGTACAGCTATTCTTTCCAAAGTGAATAGAAAATATCATTTTGTTAGAATGGTGAAAAACATTCATCCATTCTCCTTTCTGAATTAGTCCATTGTATCAAAAAGACCAAGGTGGTAGTGTGCTGTAAAGAGACATTAAGAAACCAGGAGAATGAAACTAGTGAGAGAAAACTGGCAGATGTCATGGCAGCAAAGTCATATTATCGACTTAATGGAACATGCTCTGAGTAAATCACTTAAACCCAAAGCACTGTTAGGAAGTTTTAGTTTAAAGGAGGTTGGGACATAAGGAGCACATGAGATCAAAGGATAAAGAATTTCACAACTGTAAATGGGATGAAAGCACAGAATGGTTGCAAATACCTAAATCCAGGTAGTGATTTGTTATGCAACAGAGAAAATAGCTGCAATAAGAGTACAAGATTTTTAGACGGCTGGCAGGAAAGTCTCGGAAGGAAAACCAGGTAATGCTTCTGAGGGTATGGAATAAATCCAAAAAGTTTTACAGGATGGTCGGATCAGTCCACTATCCCAGTGATGGCAAGTGAAAAAATAAATGGACTCAGATAGAAGTACCTAGAGAAGGGTCTGTAAATAGCCCAAACAAAAAGTTGTAAAAAGCTCAGTTATTCATATATCAAGTATCACGCAAACAAGTTCCTCCAAATGCTTCCGTTTCACAATGCATAAATGCACTAGATGGATATCTTGTGTCCTTGTAGCACCTTCTCTTGGTTCCAATGGGATATAGGGTCTGGCAAACAAGTGCCCTGCTTGAAATGAACATGCCTGGAAGTACTTGTACATGTTGTGCCATACATGGCTGCAGCTTCTTGTTTGGGCCACCTTTTCTGTTTGTTTTGGATTTGTTAATCCACATCACTTTACTATAAAATAACACCAGTTTCCTATGGAGTGGTAGACTTGGCAAGTGAGGCAGTAAGGCCTAGAGAAGTGTAGTTGGGTAGAAACTCTCAGATAATGGGAAAATCTGTTTGTCACTGAGTTGCTGGGTGGCCTTAAGAAACCTGGTTAAACTTTCTGCCTCAGTTTCCCCATCTGTAAAATGGGGGTACTCAGTGTTCATCTCGCAGGTGTGCTGTGAGGATCAGTATTTGTACAGTACTCTAAATGGACAGCTGTTAGTGCTAAGTGTCACTGTTTAAAATATGAAGCCACCTTGACGTAAATTGCCTCCCAATTGTAATGTTTTCCCTCCTCCACTCCCCTTAGGGCTCTTAAAGTAGCTTCTGAATGATCCCTGACTTCACAGCATGCATTGTGTTGATTAGTATCCCTCACATTACCCTCCTAGGCTCTCCACTTGTCAATATCCTCACTGGTATGGTGCAAGCTGGGAGGTCTCATGGAGTGGAAAATTTGGGATTGCTTGGAAGCTATTTTGTGGAACCAGACAACCAGAAAAGGTATTAGAACTGAAAGCTTTCTTGAAATACCCCTAATCATAGTCAACTCTGCTGCTTGTAAAGACACTGGCATGGTTTGTCATAGCTAATGCAGATGTATTTTGTTTTAAGGGACTTTAGTTAACTGAGATTCCAGAATTTTTGAATAGTCCAACTTTGGATCTTTCTGGAATTGCCTCTTGTACTCCTTTCATCTGGCCTGCCTGACCTTGGCAAGAATACTTGCCAGAAACCCTGTGTTCTTTGTCTTTGAAGACTAAATACTGTGAAGGATCCCCATAAGACCCTTAGTGTGGCCATTTGTGTCTTATTACAGATGAAGACCTCCTGTGTTCAGCCCCAGTGTCCTGTCCAAATTACAACTCAAGCATTTACATTCTTTCTACCTAAATTCTCCATGTGATTTGAATTGCATAGTTGTCTTGCCTCTCCTCACAAGTGTACTGTTCAGTCTTGGTGGCATAGGGCAGTTGCTGGTTCTTGCATTGCTGCCCTAAAGATGGCTGCTTTTTAACGGTGTCCCAAGTGATCCCTGTAGAGATAATAAAACAATAAAACACCTGCGGCTGGCCTGTGTCAGCTGACTTGGGCTCAGATGGTGGGACTCTAAAATGGCAATGAAGATGTTTGGGCTGGAGCTGGGGCTCTGGAACCCTTCCCCGTCATCGGATCTCAGAGCCCTTGCTCCAGCCTGAATCTGAATATCCGCACTACAGTTGTATAGCCCTGCACCCCAAGCCCAAGTCAGCTAACACAGGCCAGCCCTGGGTGTTTTGTTTGATATGTAGATATACCATGAATGTTCTAAGTACTTTGCTGTAAAAGGCTTGATGTACAGTATTTCTAAAATAAGTTTACATCGATGTGAACTTTACCAGAGGGTTCTGGAGTGAATATATAATCCAAGCAAAGCGCTTGCTTTTTAAACCAGATGCTTATTTAAGTGCCATGCATCTCTGAGAAATTAGATGGCAGTTTCTGTTGAGCACTGAGGCGGTGGGAGGGGGGAAGTTAAGGGTGAAGTACTCATCAAGGACTAGAAGCTGTCTGATGCTTTTCCTGAAACCATTTCTGCTTGTGTGTGTATGCTCCCTTTCTGTAGGAAGGTTATGCAAGTCCAATTTCTTGTGTGCTGGGGCTGCAGCGTTCCCTGCTGCAGAGTCAGACCTGCTCTGTAATGGGTACCCGGATGGAGCAGAGGTTACAGATAGGTTGTCGCTATGGAAACCATTGGTGCTGCTGATACCTCTTCGCCTTGGGCTCACCGATATCAATGAAGCTTATATTGAAACACTAAAGGTAGGGGAATTAGTGCTGTTTGATATAGCCGTGGATGAGCAGACTTCCCAGTGGTGTTCTGCTGAGAGCCAGTGTTTTACTGTACTGATTAGGTCAGGTGTAAAACTGGTCCTGGGGCAAAATGTTTGTAAGTGCCCAAGTTCCAGTTGACATTGGTGTTTAGGTGTCTAAGTCATCTTGACAATCAGTGGGACTTAAGAGCTAAAGTGGCTAAGTCACTCCTGAAAATGAGATTTAGGTGCTTCTGAGAATTCTACCCATGGTCTAATCTCAGTCCGTACCTCTGTCTGTACCCAACCCAAGCCACCAGAGCATTCAGCATGACTTCCAGTCTCTGCTCAGCAGCAGCCTGAGCTCTAAGGTGCTGTGTGTTGCAAGTCCACATCTGGCTATGGTGTCAGAGCTGTGTGTGCTGCAAATCAGAACTTGGGTGAGCAGAACTCTGAGATTCCAGACCAGCCCTTGGAGCAGCTGAGGCCAGCAGAGATCAGGTTCTGAGGAGCACACGATGACTTTGTGAAGAAGGTTGCACAGTGTCTTGCTCTAACAGTGGTGTCAGTCCCTCAGCTGTGTGAGTATGAGCACTCTGAATTCAGGCTGGATACTTGCCCTAAATTCACTGAATTGTGCTTGGATTCAACAACGTGGATGCTAAATTCTCTCATCCATTTCCCAAGAACATTCGGAACAGTGTAATTCCCTTGGGAGTGCTATTGCAGATCAATTGA
This sequence comes from Dermatemys mawii, assembly GCA_007922305.1. Lineage (NCBI taxonomy): Eukaryota > Metazoa > Chordata > Testudines > Dermatemydidae > Dermatemys > Dermatemys mawii. The sequence goes on from ML677407.1 coordinate 1,472,769, forward strand.
CAAAAGATTTAGGGTAAAATCCTGACCCTATTGAAGTCAATGGGAGTTTTGTCATTGACTTAGTGGAGCGAGGGTTTTGCTCAGTTGCTTGTGGAATTTGTGACCATAGTGCAGATTGCACCATGCAATGTCTGAAGTCTCGTCTCATCTCATCTTCCTCCTCCTGCCTCTTTTTCTTCTTGGTCTACCTCGCTCAGAGAAGCCTCAGAGCCCTGGGAGAATCTTTCCCTTGAAGTCTCCGTGTTGCCACATCCTTCCCTCCTGTCAGAGATCTTCTACCATAAACAGTTGCTTCTGCAGCTGGGCTTGCTCATGGTTCAGAAGCCCAGCACGTGCCACTATCACAGTGATTGCCTTTGATTTCTGCTCCAGTTGCTGCTGCCTGCCAGCTGCTCATGTTCTGTCTTGCTTTCCAGCACTGCTTCATGATGCCTCAGTCCCTGGGAGTGATTGGAGGGAAACCCAACAGCGCTCATTACTTCATTGGCTATGTAGGTGAGTGACTAACCAGCCTAGTTTTCTGCCACAATAGGGAGGTGTTCAGTCTGTGTTGAGATGTCTGCCCACAGATAGGGGAGTGACTGCGGAGCAGTGCTACCCTCGCCTTCCCCAGAGTGTTATTCCCCCTTTATTTTAGAACAGCTTAAGGGTGCTGTGAGAAGCCGCCTTGTGAGCGAGGATCCACAGGTGACTGCAGCTGTGGGTATAGGCTCTCTTACACAAACCCTAAAGTGCTATTCCTTGTGGAACGTTCCTTTCATAGACCCATCTGCTACAATTTAATTCTATCTGTCTGACCTTGTCCTAGATCCAGAGCCGATTTCCCTTCGTGGGTTTGTGAAACTTGTTTACCCTCTCCTCCCCCTTTCCTTTGTGAGCACCTATCTGTTTTCCAAATCATGAGCTGATTATGAAGGGACAAAGGCTGCGTTAGTGACCTTTATCCACTCACTCAGAAGGTGCTCATCCGGTGTGACATACCCTATTAATTTCTCCTCTATTTGTCCAGGTGAGGAGCTAATTTACTTGGACCCCCACACTACACAGCCTGCAGTGGAACCCAGTGACAACGGCTGTATTCCTGATGAGAGTTTCCATTGCCAGCACCCGCCCTGCCGGATGAGCATTGCTGAACTTGACCCATCCATCGCAGTGGTGTGTACCTGGACTTGTTTCTGTGCCAGCTGTAGAGAGCTTGACCCTGCCTTTTCAGTTGTGCCACTGTAGCTGCCAGAACAGTGTTTTTCGCCTTCTCTTCTTTTCTGGCTGTTTCCTCTCCTTACATGTCTGCTGATACAGATGTTATTTACTTGCCAGTCCCATTGGCAAACTCTTCCATACCCTAACTTAAGTTAAACTTTGGTCAAAAATAATTCTCCTGAATGAAATAATTCAAAACAAAACAATAGAGGGGAAATCTTCCTTACGTTGCTACATCTACAGAGTGACTAATTGCAAAAGGTCTGTCATGCAGCGTGGCAAGTGCGGCAGGCAACTCCGAAATAAAGTGACTGCATTGACGATAAGGCCATTGTGGAGAAACTAAATGAATTCTTTTGCACTGGTCTTTGCTGTTGAGAATGTGAGGGAGATTCTCAAAATGGAGCTATTCTTTTTGGGTGACAAATCTGAGGAACTGTCCCAAATTGAGGTGTTATTAGAAGAGGTTTCGGAACAAATTGATAAAGTAAGTCTCCAGGATCTGATGGTATTCACCCAGGAGTTCTGAAGGAACTCAAATGTGAAATTGAAGGACTACTAATTGTCATCTGTAACCTATCATTTAAATTGGCTTCTGTACCAAATGACCGTAGGATAGATAATATGATGCCAATTTTTAAAAAGTGCTCCAGAGGTGACCTAGCAATTAGAGGACAATAAGCCTCACTTCAGTACTGGGCAAATTGATTGAAACTGTTATAAAGAACAAAATTGTCAGACATATAGATGAACATAATTTGTTGGGAAATAGTCAACGTGGTTTCTGTAAAGCTAAATCATGCCTCACCAATCTACTAGAATTCTTTGAAGGGTTCAACAAGCATGTGGACAGAGGAGATCCAGTGGAAACAGTGTATTTAGATTTTCAGAAAGCCTTTGACAAGGTCCCTCACTAAAGGTTCCTAAGCAAAATAAGCGGTCATGGGCTAAAAAGGGAAGATTCTCTCATGGATTGATAACTGGCTAAGAGAAACAAAGGGTATAAATAAATGGTCAGTTTTCAGAAAGGAGAGGGGTAAATAGTGGTGTCTCCCAGGGACCTGTACTGGGCCCAGTCCTATTTAACATATTCATAAATGATCTGAAAAAAAGGGTAAACAGATGGCAAAATTTGCAGATGATTAAAACTACAAAAAGATCTCACACAACTGGGTGACTGGGAAACAAAATGGCAGATGAAATTTAATGTTGATAAATGCACATTGGAAAACATAATCTGAACTATACATATACAATGATGGGATCTAAATTAGTTGTTACCACTGAAGAAAGAGATCATGGAATCATTTTGAATAGTTCTCTGAAATCATGCACTCAATGTTCAGCGGCAGTCAAAAAGGCAAACAGAATGCTGGGAATCATTGAGAAAGGGATAGATAATAAGAAAAGATCATATTGCCTCTATCAATCCATGATGCACCCACACCTTAAATACTGCATGCAGATGAGGTCGCCTGATCTCAGAAAAGATATGTTGGAATTGGAAAAAGTTTAGGAAAAGGGCAACAAAAATAATTAGGGATATAGAACGGCTTCTGTACGAGGAGAGATTAATAAGACTGGGACTTTTCAGCTTGGAAAAGAGGCGACTAAGAGGGGATATGATAGAGGTCTAAAATTGTAAGTGGTATATAGAAAGTAAATAAGGAATACATGAAAAAGGGGGCACCAAATGAAATTAATAGGTAGCAGGTTTAAAACAAACACAAGAAAGTATTTTTTTCATGCAACACACTGTCAACCTCTGGAACTCCTTGCCAGAGGGTGTTGTGAAGGCCAATACTATAACTGGGTTCAAAAGGGAGCTAGATAGATTCATGAAAGGTAGGTCCATCAATGACCATTGGGCAGGAATGGTGTCCCTAGCTTCTGCTTGCCAGAAGCTGGGATTGGGTGACAGGGCATGGATCACTCGATGATAACCTGTCTGTTTCTTCCCTTTGGGGCACCTGCCATTGGCCACTGTCAGAAGACAGGATACTGAGCTTGATGGACCTTTAGTCTGAGCCAGTATGGCTGTTCTTATGGAGATCATAACAGTCCCAGTATTCTCTCCAGCCCAAGGGTAGAGTGAAGAGTACCTAGAGAGAAGTGCCTCTTCAATACCTCTGACTTTATCTTCATGCAGTTGTACTTACAATTGCCTTTCTGACAGAAGCCTAATAATGCTGAGGTTCTGCAATCTCTGAATTGTAGTCTGGATTTGCATCCTGCCTTGTAGTGAAGTAGATGACTGAAGTATAGGTGCTGACTTGTACTCTCCTCTCGTCAGCTCCTCCCCCTCCCTCCAGTACCTCCCATCCACTAGCACCCCGCCGATCAGCACCTTCCCTCCCCGCCAGCACCTCCTGCTGCTATGAATCAGCTGTTCCATGGCATGCAGGAAGTGCTGGGGGGAGGGAGAGGAGTGAGGGCAGAGGAGAGAAGAGGCAGGGTGGTGTGGGAATGGGAAGGGATGGAGTGGGGGCAGAGCCATTAGAAAGTCGGCACATCTGGACCCAAGTACAATTGTGACACTCTGTTTTCAGGTAAATTTGAGATGTCTGAACTGTGTGTCCAATTGGGCTGACTCTGTTCCCATATCACTTCCATCATAGAATATCAGGGTTGGAACAGACCTCAGCAGGTCATCTAGTCCAACCCCCTGCTCAAAGCAGGGTCAATACCAACTAAATAATCTCAGCCAGGGGTTTGTCAAACTGGCCTTAAAAACCTCTAAGGATGGAAATTCCACCACCTCCCAAATAACCCATTCCAGTGCTTCACCATCCTCCTAGTGAAATAGTATTTCCTAATATCCAACCTAGACCTTCCCCACTGCAACTTGAGAACATTGCTCCTTGTTCTATCATCTGTCACCACTGAGAACAGCCGAGCTCCATCCTCTCTGGAACCCTCTTCGGTAGTTGAAGGCTGCTATCAAATCCCCCCCCCTCCCCCTCACTCTTCTGCAAACTAAATAAGCCCCGTTCCCTCAGCCTCTCCTTGCAAGTCATGTGCCCCAGTTGAGACCATAGTCAGTGTTTCCAGCATTGGAAGAGACTGGCCTGAGTAAGTCAATGAGAAGTAGCCAGTTTTACTACATCTGAATTGCAATTTAAAGCCAGGTAGCTAGAACTACAAAAACATTCTCAAATTTTTGGCCCTGTCACTACATGAAAAGCAGAAATGTTTTTATTAGCATAGCTGATGTTCAGAATGTATATTTCATATAATTGCTTGGCATTTCTCTGAGGCTTTGATAGACACTATCCACAAATTGTTTTGTTTTCATTAAAAGCTAATGAAGATTGTACAAAATTTATTTTCAGGGCTTTTTCTGCAACACAGAGGAAGACTTTAATGACTGGTGCCAGCAAATCAAAAAGGTTTGTGTTCAGCCATGTCTCTGGTAAAGGACATTGTCTACATTATTTTCCATCTTCTGCAAATGCATCCGGGACACTCTGCAGGGTAACCACCTTTTAAAGAGTACACAACTGGTTAATAATTAAAACCAAAAAGAATGCAACCCCCCATATTTAACTAGCAAGTGGACATGAAAATGCCTGAGAGGTGATCTTCTATGCCTTGCCTGGAAGGCCAGCAGATTGGCACTGTCTGACCAGTGTGGGGGGACTAGCTCAGTTATTATCTCTAAGCACCTTACAGCCATTAATGTGTGAAGCTCTGCAGGTCTGAAAATAGGAGTTATGTTACAAAAAGTTATAATCACTTTTAGAAGAATTAGGCAGGTCTGTGAGGTGAGATTCGTGACTTGCCCAGGGTGTCATAGGAAGTCTGCCAGAGACTGGATAAAGACCCCTGGTCTCCCCAGTCAGTCTCCGCGGTAGCAATGAGAAAAGGAACTGAAGTGCACCACAACCTTCTGAAACTGCATAAGGAATTTGGAGTGAGCAAAATAACATTACCCAGCTTGGAACTTTTGAGGACACTGAGTCTAATACCCCTGCTAAAACAGGCACTGTGGGATCTCTGTGGAACACCCTTGGTTTATTCCTTGGAAGTATGTGGGAAGAGTCTCAGATCTGTATAATAACGATGCCCTATCCTTCCCTAATTTGAGATCTGGTGGCTTTAACACAGGCCTGCACAACTTGGAAAGCAGCGAGGGCCATATTACTGCAAAAAAAACCAGCTGCGGGCCAAAAAGCCTCGCCCACACCCCGCCCCCATCCACTTCCTCCCACCCCACCGCTTGGCTTGCCCCACCCCAACTCACCCCCTGCGGGCCGCACAGTGAGCCTGTGCGAGCCGCATGTGGCCCCTGGCCGCATGTTGTGCAGGCCTGCTTTAACAGTTCCAGGAGGTAGAGCAGCGGTGGGCAAACTTTTTGGCCTGAGGACCACATCGGGTTTGCAAAATTATATGGAGAGCCAGGTAGGGAAGGCTCCGCCCCCAATCCAGCCCCTTCCTACGTCCCGCCCCTGACTGCCGCCACAGAATCCCCGACCCATCCAATCTCTCCCCCCCCAACCTTGATCCCTGACTGCCCCTTCCAGAGACCCCTAACCACCCTCCAGGACCCCACTCCCTACCCAATTCCCCTGCTTCCTGACTGCCCCGACTCCTATCCACCCTCCCTCCCCCTAACCACCACCCCAGAACCCCACGCCCTATCCAACCCACCCTGCTCCCTGACTGCCCCCTCCAGAGCCCGACCACCCCACTCCCTATCCACCCCCTTACCATAGCTGCTCGGCGTGGCTCCAGGGGAGTGGGGGAGCACACAGCCCCAGTCCCCCTGAGCGCTGCCCACGCAGCATGGCTCCGGGGGGGGAAGGGAGGGAAGCATGCAGCCCCAGCTCCCCAGAGTGCTGGCCGCATGTCGTAGCTCTGGGGGAGAAGGGGAGTGCTCAGCTCTGGCCCTGCAATGGTCCATGCATGGCACAGCTCCAGGACGGGGTGAGCGCACAGCCCCAGCCCTGCAGTGCTGCCTGCGCAGCATGGCTCCAGGGCAGGGAGGGAGCATGCAGCTCTGGCCCCTGGAGTGCTGCCCGCGTGGCTCTGGGGGAGGAGCTGGGGGCAGCCTTCCTGGCTGGGGGCTGGATAGGACGGTCCAGTGGGCCCCAGTTTGCCCTGTCACCCCTGTGATAGAGATACAGTTAAGATGTGGTTTGGGGCTTAGAAGCTGAACCCTCACAACTAATAACTCATTTAGCTTGAAGAACAAATATAACAACTCCCTGATGATGGCTTCAGTATTTCCCATGGCAAGCCCTGCTGTTTCCTCTGGACACTGTGAGGCTCTAGTTCCCCTTCTTGGTGCTTGTGTGTATTTGTTGCTTCTAGGATAGGTCTGCTCTCAATCTCCACGCCAGAAATCTCTACACATGAACTCACTTTAAAATAAATACTCTGCTGTACTGCTCTTCCAGGACTTTTCCTTACCAACTGGGAGGAGGGCCAAAGGAATTATAGATCCTCTTTGCCATCCCTTGCTGTCGAGTGATAGAAACCAGCTAGCTGAATACTCCTTTCCAGAAAAGTCAGGGGTTTAAAGGTAGAGAAGAGGAACATACTAGTCAGTTTTTCTGTCAGAGTCTTCACCTTTCTTCCAGCTCCTGAGTGAAGAGGCTGTCATTTCTATCCTTGATTGGGGGCATGTTTGTGATAACAGGCTGGCTTCTGTGTTCACTCCACAGCTGTCCCTGCTAAGAGGAGCTCTGCCGATGTTTGAACTGGTAGAACATCAGCCTTCACACTTCTCCAGCCCTGATGTTCTGAATCTCACACCAGGTAAGGCCCAGCCATCTGGTCGTTTTTGGTAGAAAACCCCTGGGGTGGGCTTATCTCTTCAGCTTCCTTGAAAGCTTGTGTGATTCTTCCTGTTAGAACTGCATGGTGACTTTTGGCTCTTTGCTTCCGTGCAGCCTAGAGAATGATTTGGCACTCTAGAAATAGAAAAGGCCTTGGAAAGAATTACATTTCTTTTGGTTTCCAGTGTTATTGATTTCTTCCCCTTTGTGCTAACAGGGCAGTGGTGGGTAGCTGGCGCATACACAGGAGGAACAACTGCCATGCAGTTCCTTTTCCGCTAGTCCCAGTTTGTGTTTAATAATAGGCATGGACATTGCAGGAGGTAGAGCATTTAACAACTTCTTTGAGTAGTGTCCCTTTGGGTGCTCCACTGTAGGTGTGTGTGCGCCCCCACACTGCTGATCAGAGAATTTCAATAACAGTTCGTCCCACCTGTTCATGTGTGGCTCCCTGCCTTGTACCTAGTCAGTGTGCGTGGGCATTTCTTCCTCAGTTCCTTCTCAACGGCCCTAGGCTATATACAAGCTGCGAGGGGTCTGTTCACAGCTTAACTCCTGATAGTTTTGTGAATTTCTGTTTCCTGAAGCCCTTTTTCTTTTAATATTTGGTTTAGTTGGTTGTACCAAAAAAAGAAAAGAAAAAGTATGCCTCCCACCAGCCTCGGTGTGGGGAAACCCCCCTGGATGAGGGTATGCCTGACTCCTGAAACCTCAGGAAGTGACTTAACTGTAAAGACTCCATCCCAGTAATGGATGGACACTTGCAATGTGTTCGCTGCCTTGGGAAAAAGCACAATCCACAAAAGTGTGGCTGGTGCCAGCCACTAAAACCTAGGTCCAGAAAGGACAGAGTTAAGGCTAAAAGAAAGACTGAAAGACTGGTAAGAAGAGGTTTGTGAGTCCACATTGCAAGCCCTGATCGAGCTGGAAACGTTCTCTGGCTTTGTCCATATCTTCAGTATGGTGGTGTCAAAGCTGTATCTTCGGTATCAACGGCGTTGAAGCCATCAGTATCCAGGGCATGCATGGTACTGACCCAAACGGCAGGCCAGAGATACCAGTACCATGGGGGCAAGACAAACCTAGTAGATCTTCCCCGCTGAAAGCTACATCAAGGAGAGCACTGGCACTGATGCTGGTGTGCGTGGCACAAAAGGACCATATAGCCAGGTCTACATCTCCAACTCCTTCAGTGCAGGCTCTTTGGCACCCGCAGCTTTCAGCACTGATATCGTCCATACTGGAACTACAGGTGTGCACTGGACCTCTCTGAATCAAAGCGTGACAGGTTTGGTCACAGGGATCCCTTGGGACTGTCACCTGACGTGCTGAGATTCTCTGAGCCCGTTTTCCCTGCCAACTTGGGACTCCAGAACCCTGCCTTGTTGAGACAGACATGCTAGCCTCCTGCAACACAGACCCAGGTCTGGTCCACACCCCCAGAGCTGGAGACTTTAACTAAAAACTGCTCAGCAGGTTACTTGCCTCCAGCACCCAGACTCCTATGGGACCCAAGCCCCAAATAAATCCGTTCTACTCTGTATAAAGCTTATACAAGGTAAACTCATGAATTGTTCATTCTCTATAACACTGATAGAGAGAGGTGCACAGCTGTTTGCTTCCCCCAGGTATTAATCACTTTGGGTTCATTAATAAACAAAAGTGATTTTATTAAGTATGAAAAGTAGAGTTTAAGTGGTTTTAAGTAATAACAGACAGAACAAAGTAAGTCACAATTTAAAATAAGACACGCAAGTCTAAGCCTAATATCTTAAGAAACTGAATACAGATAATGTGTTGCCCTCAGAGATGTTCCACTAAGCTTCTTTCACAGACTGGACTCCTTCCTAGTCTGGGCCCAATCCTTTCTCCAAGAATCTTGTTAGGTCCAGCAGACCTTTTCAGTTGAAAAGAGGGGCTTTCTGATAACTGCCCTCCTTCATTCTGTTCCACTCCCTTTTTGTAGATTTGGGGCACAAGGCAGGAGTTTTTTGTCTCTGGATCCCTACCAGATTTAAGATGGATTTCATTATTAGGTGACATGGTCACATGTCCCTGTGTGACCTCATTCCTGATTACACAGGGGCTGGCCCAAATGTACACAGGAAGGCTTGCAGGCAAATAAACAATTTACAACCGATTATCCTAGTCAATGGGAGCCATCAAGATTCCAAACCACGATTAATGGCCCACAGTTTGCATAGTTACAATAGGACCTCGGAGTTATACTTCTAGCTTCAGATACAAGAGTGATACATATATATACACAGGATGAACACACTCAATATATTACAAGCTTTGTAATGATACTTTACAAGAGTCCTTTTGCCTAAAGCGTAGTTCAGTTGCGTCATATTCACATTCATAAGCATCTTTTCATAAAGCATATGGTGAGTGTCATGAAGTCCCCGGGGTGATGCTCTGGAACTGCTCCCTATGCAGCCAGTCAGGACTATGGGGAGGTGGGGGGAAGCTTCCTCTCTGTAAACAGCCTGTCTCCAAGGCTAGGAGCTTCACAGCTTAGAGCTTTCACCTTCCTGGGTCTGACCTCAGAGCTTTCGGCACCTTCTGCCCCTCCGTGTGCTTCCCCCAGCGAGCCCGCCTGTGGGTCCTGCACCCCAACTCCACAGTCAGATGTCACTCTCAGCCAGCCAGTAAAACAGAGGTTTATTAGATGGCAGGAACGTGATCTAAGACAGAGCTTGTAGGTAGAGCGAACCGGACCCCTCAGCTGGATCCATTTTGGGGGCACAGGGAGGCCAGACCCGGTCTGGGCCTCCCTTGCCTTTCCCCAGCCAGCTGCAGACTGAAGAACTGCCCCTCTAGCCCCTACTCTGCTTTTCCTTTCTCTTTCCCGGGCCAGGAGGTATTACCTGACCTCCCTCCCCAACCTGGGGTCAAGTTACAGCCTTAGATATGGACGTCCCCACACAATAGTCAGAGGAATTATTAAGGACATTCCTACTTCATCACAGTGAGCAGTGTAGACCAAGGCACTGGACTCTCCCCTTCTCATCACCAGGACTCTGGTGCCAACCTCGCCAGGAGCAGTGGACGTAATGGTGTCTCCATGCCATGCACTGCTTCTTTCCCGTTCGGACTCAGGTAGCAAGCTGGGAGGAAATAGGTTCTCATCAGTTATTTACCCCACATACAGACCCCATCCCATCAAGAGTACCAGGGGTACCATCCAGCCCTCAACCTCCCTGGTATGGGCAGCCATGGACCCAGCCACCAGCTCCCTACCCACAGTGTCCATACTGGGACCCCCGGCTGCCCCGGAGCGTAATTTACGACCCTGCAGAGAAACGTCTCCTTCAGCGACAACATCAAGGGCACTGAACCTGCTGGAGTTTTTGAAAGAATGGGAAGCGGAGGTGGAAAAGGAAGAGGCCCCCCTCAAACCTACCTCTTGTCATCCTCACCTGATGAGGCAGTGATGCCTCCCCTGCCATTTCTGGCGAACGACTTTAGGTCATTCCAGGACCTAATTCAAAGAGTGACTGAGACCCTGCAAGTGCAACTATATGAGGTGTCTGAACCTCATCACAAGCTGGTGGACATTCTTCATCTACCTCTGCCAGAGTAGCCCTCCCAGTTAACAAGGTGCTCCTAGACCCCCCTAGGGTTATATGGCAGGCCCTGGCATCCATCCCACTGACGTCTAAGCAGATGGACAAAAAGTACAATTTGCCTGCAAAGGGCACAGATTTTCTATTCACCCATTTGCCTTCAAATTCCATCATAGTTGATATGGTCAATTCAAGGGGTCATCAATACTAATTTAAACTTACCCCATATGCCTGGAATGGGAAATGTTTGGACTTATTTGGCAGAAAAGCCTATTCTTCAGCCACCCTCCAATTCTGGGTAACTATCAGGCCCTAGTGGACAAACATGATTTTCAGAACTATACAAAATGAAACTCCTTAATTGAGCAGCTTCTGGATACATACAAAGACCAATTCTTGGTCATCATTAATGAAGACCAGCTAGTTGCAAAAATGTCTCTGTAGTGTGCGTTGGATGCAGCCAACATAGCAGAGTGCTCTAGCTCCATAGCGGTGGTTATGAGGAGGGCCTTTTGGCTCCATTTGTCTGGCTTCCCCATTCCAGAGCAGGGATCGGGCACCACTACAGGGAGACGTTCTCCTCCCGTGAACAAAGGCTTCCTGTACACCTTTTCTCCATTCCCTCTGTTATTAAAGGTGCTGTTGAAGATAAAAAAAAAAAAAGGAAAAACCGAATATTCTGATTGCTCCCACCAGGCCCAGACAGACATGATACCCTTGCCTGTCCCAGCTAGCATGATGCCCTCCAGTGACCCTACCGATCACCCCATACCTTATCACAAAATTGGTCACATCCTTCATCCCAGTCCATGGATCCTACATCTCAAAGCGTGGGTCTGGCACATAAAAGCATCCTGCTCAGAGGAGGTGTAGGAGGTACTATTGGATAGTAAAAAGGATTCTACTAGTTGCACCAACCTGCAGAAATGGAAGAGATTCCAGATATGGTTCCAGTCCAAGTCCTAATTCAGCCACCTTGCCAGTGATCTGGACTATCTGTTATCCTTACAGAAGTTATGTCTCTCTATTGGCTTGCTGAAATTTCACTTGGCAGCAACTGCTACCTTCCACCAGCAAATAGAGGCTACTCAATTTTTTGTCTCCCAACTATGAAGAGATTTCTGAAAGGTATAGCAAACCTTTTCCCACAACCCAGGACCCCTACTCCACAGTGGAACCTCACCTAGTGCTAAAGGACTGACTAGACTGCCATTCGAACCCATGGCCACTTGTTCGTTAACTCACCTTTCCATGAAGATGGTATTCCTCATCACCATCACTTATGCCAGAAGGATAGGCGAGATAGCAACTTTGATGATACATCCCCCATTTACAGTGATCTTCCCAGACAAGGTCACGCTCAGACCACATCTGAAATTCACTCCCCAAATAACTTCTGCATTTCACATAAATCAACTCATTCAGCTCCCAGTATTCTATCCAAAACCTCATATGGACAAGAGGGAGGTCATCCTCCATATACTCGATGTGACACTCAGTTCTATCACTGCCTTTCTCACAGCCTCCCTTATCTCACACTATCCATTCCTCCTCCAAGAAAGCTTTTCCTTTCCCTTATTCTTAATCAGTTCAAATTTTCCCTATTTCCTGTCTCCTAAAATGTTGGAATGGGCTGCTCACCTTCTGTTTTCCCTCCCTTTACCAACCCTTTTTTTTTGCTCATCTTATTGCCCTTGCCCTCACTAGAATTAGATTTCCTTGCGATTTAATTCAGTCTCACTTTGGTCTTACTGTAATCATTGTCCTCCTTGAGATATTGGCTGCTTTTTCCCTTATTGCCTCAGTTGAAAGTACTTCCCCTTGGGTATTTTCTGTATAGATACATCCATACTCTTGGTGCACATGTGGGCCCTCAATCTAGTTGGAACACTGGAAAGCAGGAACAATTGGGCTCTTTCATGTGCTCCCTCATCCAACTGAATGAGCCACAACCCAGAGCCCCACCAATTCTTAGTGGACTAGTCGCGTCTGTTCCTGCTGTGCAGTCAGCATTTCATTAGCTGTTGGTTACTCTGATAAAACCTAAACTACGCATTCTTGTTGCTTTAGCTAGTGCTGATCTCTGCAAGGTCCACTCTGTTTCACTTCTTTCCCTTCTCTGAGTTTTCCCCTGTGGTCAGCTCCAAATTTGGAGGGGTCAGTTGGCATGCCTGCTGTAATGGTAAAACTATCATAGACCAACACCCTCAGTGCTGCTGTGCTGAGCATTCACCAATGCCTGCTCCATGTGTGGCCTGACCTCTTCAAATCAGTAGGGAACATGACTCTGCCTCAGTGTTAGCTCCCTCCTAGAGCTGGCCTTAGCTGAGTCAGTAACATCTATGTTGTGGTTTTGCCTTTTCTTAGTGTTCTAGATCAAAGGCATTAATAAAAGGAAATGTTTTTTCAGCCCATGTTGGGATGTGTGACATCTCCTAATACTAGTGACAGAGGATTGAGAATGGTCCATATAAAGCCTCAAGACAGCACTGGTTCACTCTTTCCAAAGATATGGTTGAACCCAGCCTTTCTTTAATCAGAACTCTCTCTCTCTCTCTCTATATATATATATAGTGTACAGCATATATATTTATGGCTCTATAGAATGCATTTACAACACAAGGTTGTGCCACATTAATGACCCACACTATCCAGCCCTAAGGAACATACCATGTAGGGATAGCTAATATATTCTGTGCCACACATAGTGTAGGTATAATGTGGATTGTCCATTGTTACTTAAAGCATGCTGTCCTCTTCCCCTCCCTCCTCAAATCCCTCAGCCAGTCATGCCTCCCTCTTCGTTGCATTGGCTTGATACCCATAACTTTCCTCTCACACAGCTTGGGCTGGTGAGTGGCTTTGGTATAAATCTGTTTTAAGCAATGGGCACATTAAACAGAGGTGGTTTTGTGTCTTGTCTTTCAGACTCTTCTGATGCAGACAGGTTGGAAAGATTCTTTGACTCGGAGGATGAAGACTTTGAAATTTTATCTCTTTGAAAATAGATAGGAAACTGACTGCACATCTGTGGGGGGGGGGGCATGGATGGGGGAGAGAAGTTCCTTTGAGCACCTAGGCCCTTACTGGTTTTCAGAGGTGCTTGCTAACATCCCTGCCTTCCATCCATCCCAGCATCTGTGCCGTCTCAAGCACAGTGTGCACTGTCTGCATTGGGATCAAGAAACAAGTCGTCATTAAGGCTTCAATGGCCAGAGTCAGGATTTCTCAGCGTAAAACACGTGCAAGAAGTGGATGCAGTGGTGCCTAGGAGTTCAAAGTTTTGTTTGCTACAGCAGCAGCTCAGCTGGCCCTACAGGAGTAACAGCAGAAACCCTACATGGAGCTGGATGAGTACTTCCCAGTGATATATTTAATCAGAGCTATTCCTCTTTAAGGAGGCAAAACCTATACTGTTGTTAGTTCCTTCCACAGCTTTCCTACTTATGGCTGACATGGGCCAAATTTAGTTTTATGGAAAGCACTGTAAATTAATACCAGGCATGCCCCCTATAGAGCCCAGTAGTATGTGAGCTAGTCACCTGGATGGTCATATTTTCCATAGTAATAGGCCATGTGCTACTGCTCATACTTAATAGTAATTGTAGTGCTTTCTTACAAACACAGTGCTGCCTGTTACCTCACCGTACCCTGAAGCTGCCTGCTCTTATAAGGGCAACCTTCTCTCAGAGGTGAAGCACTTCCTCTATGTGGAGTACCTCATGGTAATGTCCAAGATCTGAAGATGGCAACCAAAATGGAAGGAGAATCCCAGTTTAAATAAAGGGAGGAAGGAAGATAAAGGATGTATGTGAGGGCTAGAGTCTCCCTAGATTAGTCTGCAAAACACCAAGGCTTTGAAAAAGATGGATTGACAAATACAGCAGTGGGGTGTCTTCATTAAAGTATCTGTTAAGAGAGCCAGAGTCCTGTGAGAGGTTTTTAAATCTTAAGAGCCTGATATTGCTTTTACTTAAAAATGGTTGAGGGTGGGGGAGGCAGAACAGGAAGACAGAGAATCTGCCATGTCCTTTCTCATATCTAAACCCTTTTCTGACCACAAGCTACCTGGTGTTAGTATGCAAGCATCCTGTATAGTGTGGTCACTCCTCCTGGGTTGATTGAATGGTTCCAGATACTGCTCCTATTGGACTGCCTGCTTTCAAAATGATGTACAAGGGGGCCTGAAATTTAACTGGACATAGAATATATTTCTTAGCTGATTGGTACCATTTCACAGCTTATTCTGCAGCTTCCCTCTGTGATGATCCTTCTAGCAGTGTGGCAAATGCATACTGTAGAAGCTAGTCAGAGAAACCCACTTTAAGTGATCATCTGAAGATGTCAGAAAAAAAAATGGTTGCCTAGAAAAGTTGATAGTTAAACATCAAACACAATTGTACTGGAAACCTTGGAGCTGCTTTGATAACTTTACAGGAGCTTGTCTGTGGTCCAAAGAGCTACTTAGTAAAAATGGGAGCTGGATTGGATGCATAAGAGAACTGTGTCATGATGTGAGCCACCATAGAAGCTACTCCAGTCTTCTCCTTTCTCCAGGGCTGCTGCAGATGTTTGCAATGTATTTTTCTGCATTTGGGAACCGAACTTGTCAGTTGATGCTTTTGTGCCCAGCAGGTACATAAACTGGCCATAAATGCTCTCCTCCCTGACAAGGCTGACTGGCCTATTGATGCTAATCTCATTATCTACCCCAAATCTCCCAGAGAGCCAGAGGTTTCAACTCTTGAGCCATGATGCTTCTGTCACTAAATTACATGCTGCTTTCTCTCTGCTGCTGTTCCTCCTCATCTCTCTCACATTAATTTTAAGCAGCGGAAAGGAGATGGTGGAAGAAGAGGGGCTGTGCTCCGTTCATCAGCTGCTGTCAATTTGTATTTGAATAAACAAACTTAAAATCTTTGTTTTTTTAGTGCTTATTTCTGAGGAGCAACCTAAGTTGTTAGGGAAGTGAAGGTATATTTTACCCATTGCTCCTTGGCTGGACTAAGCCTTACGCCATAATATGGAAAAACCCTCTTGAAGCACTTCTAGGGCATCGTTTTAACCAGGCTTTGGGTGGCAAAGGTGGATGGGGCTAACTTGTTAAGGCGGTAAGGAGTGTCCAATAGTTCACAGTGGATGCTTGGAATTAGTGCTAGGCTTAACTAAGCTAAGCTGCCATTCCTCAAACATAGTTGAGTGTCCTGGACAAGTTGACTTGAATCCTTCTGTCAGGCTCAAGGTAACTGAGCCATTTCCTGTATGCTTGCTTGGAAAAGTTATTTTTGTTTGGTTTTTTAAAAGGGGTGGCATGGAAGAGACAGGAGAATACTAATGCACTCTTCTCAACCTCAGGAGTCCTCTTCCCTTATTGCAGTCCTAATGCCAGTTTATTTGCTTCCTAAAGTTATTGCAACCTCCTGTAAGAATACAGGGCCTAGTTCTGGACTGCTAGAGCTTCTTAAAGAGAAACATGGTGGTGAAAAATTCACCATCCTCCAGTAAGTTTTAAAGGTGGAGGCTATGGGAAAGATGAAAGTATCCACTCTGAGGCTAAAAAAAATGACCAACCTATGGGCTTTTAAACTGCTCTAACACCTGCAGTGCTTTCTTAAACACTTGCCACTATGTTTATTTGCATTACCAACAGCAAAGCTAGACTACTATCAGCTACAGTCAGGATCCCATGTGTGCTAGCTATAGAACTGTGTTCAAGAATGTTTTCATTTATAAAAATTACAATGCTAGCCTTCATGCTTACAATGATAACTTAAAAATATGAAGTGGCAGGTCACATTAAGTTTACAGAAGGGCTGGGTCTCTGCTTCCCGGTCCTGTACCTCAGCCACACAGGCCCTCCTTTCTCAATAAACTTTATGGTAAAAGTAAGTCTCCAGCAGTTACTCTCAATGATACATAGCTAAATTAAAGCCTGTTTATAACAGTTTTTAAAAAGAGATATCTGTAATAGCCTCATACTTAGAGAGAGTTCCAGTAAAACAAGAGTTTACCCAATTTATTTCCATCATATTGGATCTTGTCAGCACAGCCTCATCTAAATTTTAGAACTCCATAGCTGAATTTCTGTGTCTGCTGGGCCAAGGAGTTCAACCTTAAGTTCCAGCCAGCAGAAGGGAAATCTTCAGTGCCAGACATAACTAAGAGCTGCAGCGTTGACCTCTCATCAAATGAGGTGAGCTGTTTCCAACGTATGTTAAACTAGTGTTCAACCTATCAAAAAGCCAACAGTTGTCTAACAGAAATGCAGCAGAAAATATAAACTGATGCCTGACAGATTTTTTTTTTTTTTAAAAGTGACCCATAGATGCAGAAACTAAAACCCTGCAACATTTTAATTTTACGTCCACTCAAGCCACCTGCTTGATGTAAGAACACAGAAGATGCTATTCAAGAAATATCATGGAATCTGGTTTCAGCCAGGAAGGAGCTGAGAGTCAGGTAAGACCACAGTCCCTAGCAGATGTGACATCAGGATCTGTAAAACAAGAAAGCCTAACTTTAAGCTGCTGACATGTTATCCTGGCTATGTGGGGAACTCAATTCAGTTTAAAGATAATTATGGCTGGTGTGCAGATCACCTTTCAAACCAGTCCCACACTACAGCAACCCTACCTAGCCCAGGTTCTTGATGGCATCCTCATCTGAGTACCTCACAGTCGCTTATGTATTTATGCTCACGACACCCCTATGAGATATGAGTGATAGGGAGGTACTATTTTATAGCTGGAGAACTGAGACCCAGAGACACTAATTGACTTGGTCCCAATAAAAGTCTGTAGCAGAGCAGGAAATTGAACCTAGGTCTCCCACATCCCAGAATGGTGTTTGAAACACTGGATCACCCTTCCTCTAAGGAAGTATACAGGCTTGGGTTGATACTCTTCCAAAAGTGATTTCAAACTAGTTTACTTAAATAGTTGTTGCTGTCACAAAAAAGGACACTAAAATAAAAGTATTAAAATAATATAATTTATTAGCAAGACTTCAACAAATTAAGAGTTTGAGTTAGTATGTTAAATAAGTTATGGGAAGGGGAGTCCCACAGGCATATGATTGTGGAATATGACAGTTCTCTAAGTACAAATGTAGAAAACCCCCTCTCCCGTTCTCTTGATTCACAACCATATCCCTCCCCCCGACTCCTCCTCAAGTCCCACTACTATAACTTATCCTGGTAATTAGCCAGCAGCTCCAGTTACAATTACTTGTTTTATACATTTTGTCATTGCTCCAGCACAAGACTTGTGCCTGGATTATAGGAAGGTTTATAAAAAAAAGTTCTCATTTATAAAATACATCAGGAAGATGGCTTGTAAGATCCAATTTACAGAGGAGTTACATAAAATCAGAGGTCTCCAAAGTATTTTTCGTCTATAAAAACAATGTTCTGTGATCTAAACTGCAGCTATTAAAGGTGAAGGAGTCTGTCTGAGGAAGATCTGAGATACGCCAGTTCCCCGTCCAACAGGTCTGGAGCAGAATATGCTGCAGGAAAAGGGTGGAGTAGGAGCCAGTTCTACTTCCAGAGTGCTCCTATGGGCTTATTCTGAACCTCCTGCATGGCCTCCTCAGTGAAAGACTTAATATCATTATGCAACTCTTCAATGCTCTTCGAAGCATCAACTGTCTGTTTCAAAAATAAAAGCATTGCATTTAAAACATTTCTCGGTGCCCAACATTTTCATTAGAGGAGAAAATAAGACAGAAGTGTTTAGAAAGGGGAAGCCACTGACTGTCTTGGACTTATTTCCATCCTTTCCCCACTATATTAAATCCTTTACATCAGCTAACTCTATTCCAAATTCATGAATCAAGGAGAACAGTGAAGAATGTTGAATTTTACCTCTTGTGTGCAATTTTTGTCCTGGAATTGGAAGAGACAAATTGAATGCAGGGAAGAACACCTAACTAGCGTGCAGTGCCATGAAGGAAAACACAGACAGCTATTAATGAACAGGATTTATTAGTGACAGAGGCTACTGGGCATCGGATTTTACAATCCGAGATCTAAAAAAATCTCCCAGAAGATATAAATTTGACTATTATTTGGACAAAATGTTAATCCTTCACTGAGTGTGCAAAAGTTTCACTCTTGCTGGGGATGTGGGGTGGGGATATTATGTTCCAGCTGTTTTCTGAAACATAAAGAGCTGACTTCAACAGAAGTAATACGCTGCACAGTGCTATCTAAGTGAGGATCTTGAAAAACTAATGAATTAATCCTCAGCATACCCCTGTAAGATACATTAAAAAATCCCCATTCTAGCACTGGAGAAACTGGAACACACCAGTTTAGCTTTGCCTGTCTTCCAAGGCACCATCCCTCTTGCAGGAGACTCTGATAGGACTTCATTTGTTTAACTCTGATTTCTGTAAGGGGTGGTCAAATAAAGGAAAGCTACTGTCAATGTGAAACACCAATGTGCTAGTATCTATTAAACAGACATTCCAAACCACCATTAAGCCAGGAAATTATGGGATTTTTGCAATTTGGAACAAAACAGTTGAATTTTAAAAGACAATCGGATGACTTTTCGCTTTAGTTGCTGCTCACTCATTGCTACAAATCCATGGTAGTTGGTAAGGTCAACACATTTCCATGGCTTTAGACTACTTAGATAATGAGCAGAACGAAGTTAGCACTTGATGGATGAATTGTTACAACAGATACAGATTTTGTTTCTTTATAAATGACCTAATCCTGGAACACTCAATGGCAGAGATGGAAAGTGCCAGGTAAAGAATTCTCAGATCACTAAATCGACAGTTAACAGGTGGGTTTAAAGTCGAGCTGAGTGAACAATTCACAATAGTTTATCAAGCCTTGTTTTCTCCTCATCCATAAACAGATTACAATGAGGAAATTGCAGTTATTATTTGAAAGTATTCAACCTGCTTTTAAATCTACATTTGACTGTGAACAGTTCTCTGTGAGTGGCTGATATTCTATCCAGTGATCACTGTAATATCTTTAACAGCTTACATATTGACTTTATAAGAATATACAGACAGAGATTTTCAAAACCATTTTAGGAACACTTGACGCTATTTCAGTCTCCGTTCAGCGCTTAGAGTTGTTCTGTAAAAACTGACATTTTGCTGATACTTGAGACTGGAACTCTAGCTGACCAGTAGATCCAGACCAAGGAAATGCAGGTCACCATCTGCATGAATTGGAAGTCAGGTTTTCAAGGAAGTTGTACATAATTAACCACATTTTTAAAAATACAGAATTTACCAGTAGTTTAATATCTGCTGAAGTGATCACTTACTTTCTTGACCTAGTTTAATACCAAGCTTGATAGCTTATTGTTCCAGTCATTCAAACGGTGTGTTGCAATTCCTACATCCTAACTATATGAGAAGATCAAGATGGCATCTCCTTGTGATTGTGCTACATTGTAGCAGTTTTGTCTTCACTGTTTAATTTCAAGCATTAGAAAACGCTTTATATTATAGAACAGTTTTTCCTTGAAGGGGACTCCAAAGGATAAAATCTTGAAGTTTAGTTTTAATTCATTGGCCCATCTAGAACATTCCTAGAAGATTATTCCCTTACCTTCCAGTTTAAAGTCTTGTCCTTTATCAGATGGTGGTAGTTTTGTAGAACTTTCTCCTGGAAGGAGCTCTTCTCATAGCGTTCGTTTCCAAAGTCCCCTCGTTTTGCTGCCTCCAATGTGCTCAACTGAAGAAATAGGATCAAATCTGGCTTTGGAAGCCCTACATCAGGCTGTTTGCACCAATCCAAGGAGAAATTCTGTCCAAAGCGAGAAGGAGAAATAAATCGGAAGTGGAAGAAAAATCAATTAAAATGAGAAAAAGCAGATCAACAAGAGACCAGCATGAAAAGGACTTGGGGAAAATGAACAACCACTGAAAAAGTACTACTAACAAGTGGATCAGATTCTCATTTGGTGTAAATCAACGTAGCTCTATTACAGTGGTCTCAAACGCAAATGACCATGAGGGCCGCATGAAGACTAGCACATTAGCCCGAGGGCCGTATCACAGACACCCTGCCCCCGCTCCCCCTCCTCCCTTTCCATGAGGCCCTGCCCCTGCCCTGCCTCTTCCTACCCCTTCCCTGTCCCCATTCCAACCCCTTCCCCAAAACCCCCACCCCAACTCCACCCCCTCCTTACCCCCAGGGGGTGCAGGAGGGGTGTGGCAAGGGTTCAGGGCAGGGAGTTGATGTGCAGGATGCAGCAGGGAGCTGGGCTGCAGGAGGGGTGTGGCAGGGGACTCAGGGCAGGGGGTCAGGATGCAGGGTGCAGCATGGGGCTCAGGGCAGGGAGCTGGGCTGCAGGAGGGGTGTGGCAGGGGATAAGGGTGCAGGAGGGATGCAGGCTGCAGCATGGGGCTCAGGGCAGGGGGCTAGTGGAGGGGAAGGCAGGACAGGCTCCCTACTTGCCTGTCTGCCTGCCTTGTTCCCTGCATGTCCCCCAGAAGTGGCTGAAACCTGGAGGAGGGAAGGAGGGACTCTCTGTTGCCATGGCTGAGCCTCCAGATACCTCCCCAAAGCTCCCATTGGCTGCGATTCCCAGTTCCCGGGCAATGGGAACGGAGAGGGACAGTGCCTGGAAGAGAACTCTGTGCCTCTCTCCCACAGGGGCTGCAGCCATGTGCTTTCAGCTGCTTCCTGGAGGTGCCTCCTGCCTCCAGTGCGTGCAGGGTTGGAGTTGCCCTTAGGCAAGTCAGAGGAGGGAGTGAGGGGGAGCCCGGGGAGCGAGACGGGCCGCAGAAGAGAGCCAGGCGGGCCTCCTGCTCTATTGACTTCAAAGGAGTCATACCAATTTACACCAGCTGAGAACAGCCCACTTTGTGTGTACTAGAAAAGACACCCCCAATATTTACGGCCTGATGTTCAGAGGTGCTGTGCACCTGTACTCTGTGCCCAGGCAGACACTTTAGAAAATTCATGGCTTGCCATGTTCACTGATCTAGTCAGAGAACATCTTTTAGACCATCTTTGCTAATATAGTACTTATTTTTAAGGGGTGGGGGAAATGATCCAGGAAATTACAGGCCTGTTAGTTTGACCTCAACTGTATCCAAGGTCTTGGAACAAATTTGGAAAGAGTAAGTAGTTAAGGACATAGACATAAATGGTATGATAAAACACAGTATGGTTTTACAAAAGGTAGATCATGCCAGATCAAGCTGATATTTCTTTAAGATAAAAGGTTTTTTTAGACAAAGGACATGTAATCTACTACTTCAGTAAGCTATTTGATACAATTCCACATGGGAAATTATTAGTTATATTAGAGAAGATGTGGATTAATGTAAGAATCAAAAGGTGGGTAAGGAACTTGCTAAAGGAGAGACTACAATGCGTCATGCTAACAAGTAAATGGTCAGACTGGAGGGAGGTTACTAATGGAGTTCCTCAGGGATCGGTCCTGGGACCAATCTTATTTAACATTTTCATTCACGACCATGGCACAAAAAGTGGGAGTGTGGTAATAAAATTTCCAGATCACACAAAGTTGAGAGGTATTGCCAATATAGAGGACTGGATTATCATACAAGAAGAACTGGATGATCCTAAAAACTGTAGTAATACAAATGGGATGAAATTTAATAGTGCAAAGTCATGCACTTAGCAAAAATTCTTATTGATAGTTCCTATAAGCTGGGGATTATCAGTTGGAAGCAACAGAAAGAGAAAAGTCTGTGTGTATTAGCTGATCAAAGGATGACTATGAGCAACCAGTGTGAGGTGGCTGTGTTAAAAAAAAGTAGTGCATCAGGCAAGGTATTTCCAGTAGAGATAGAGCATGTCAGTACCATTAGACAAGGCACCAGTGAGCCCTCATCTAGAATCCTGTGTGCAATTCTGGTCTCCCATGTGAAAGAAAGATGAATTCAAAATGAAACAGATACAGAGTAGGGCTACTAGAGTAATCAGAGGAACAGAGGACATACCTTGCAGAGGAGACTTAAGCTTGGCTTGTTTAGTATAACCAAAGGCTGAGGGGAGATATGATTGCTCTCTATAAATCCATTAGAGGGATGAACACCAGGAAGGGAGAGAAGTTAGAGGCCAATGTGGATACAAGAATATGTGACTATAAACTGGCCATGAACAAGTTTAGGTTTGAAATATGCGAAGGTTTCTAACTATCAGAGGAGTGACATTCTCGAACAGTCTTCCAAGAGGAGTAGTGGGGGCAAAAATCCTAACTGGTGTCAAGACTGAACTTGATAAGTTTATGGAAGGAGTGGTATGTTGACGTTGCCTATAATGGCATGTAGCTGTTCTGCGACTGCTAGTAGCAAATATCTTCCAAGGCCTGCGCTGCATCCCACAGCCCCCATTGGCCCGGAGCGGCGAACCGCAGCCAGTAGGAGCTGCGAACCGCAGCCGGTAGGAGCTGCGATCAGCCGAACCTGAAGACGCGGCAGGTAAACAAACTGGCCCGGCTCACCAGTGGGCTTATCCTGGCAGGCTGCGGGCCAAAGATTGTTGATCCCTGAGTTAAACCTATAAAGCTTTTGCCACTCACTCACAACTATAAATCCTTTCATTAGTCTCCTTGAAGATTTCAGGGCTGGAGGCAAATTCTTAAATAGCCTCCAATTTCTCTGGGCTAGTAGACCAGATGAAGGTCTTGAATGAATCAATCATCTAAGCAGAAGTGATTAGTAATTACCATAAATTAGGGCTGTCAAAATTTTAAAAATTAATTGTGATTAATCATGCAATTAATCACACTGTTACACAATATTTAAATTTTTTTTTGATGTTTTCTACATTTTCAAATACAGGAATTCCTCACTTAAAGTTGTCCCAGTTAACGTTGTCTCGTTCCTGATCAATTAGGGAACATGCTCGTTTAAAGTTGTGCAATGCTCCCTTCTAACGTCATTTGGCAACTGCCTGCTTTGTCCACTGCTTGCAGGAAGAGCAGTCGGTTACAGCTGGCTGGGTGGCCAAATTGGGTGGTTGGAACCAAGGCGCACTGGCAGCCCCCTTATCAGCACCCCCGATCAGTTCCCCACTCCCCTAAGTTCCCTGTGCAGCAGCTGCCCAGCGGGCTATCAATTGCCAGCAGTTCAGCTGTCCCTCCCCCCACTGCCATGTTCTGCTCCTTCCTTCTGCCTTGGAGCTGCTCCCTAAGACTCCTGCTCGCTGTGGGGGGGAGAGAGGGGAGAAAAGGAAGAGGGGGGCTAATGTCAGGGTGTCCCCCTCCCCTGTGTGTGTTTGTGTTCACGTGTGTGCGTGATAGAGTCTTTCCGCTGGTGAAAAAAAAAATTCCCTGGAACCTAACCCCCACATTTACATTCATTCTTACGGGGAAATTGGATTTGCTTAACATTGCTTAAAGTCTCATTTGTCAGGAACATAACTACAACATTAAGTGAGGAGTTCTTGTACATTGATTTCAATTACAACACAGAATACAAAGTGTATAGTGCTCACTTTATTTTTTATTACAAATCTTTGCACTATAAAAAATAAAAGAAATTGAGCTTTCAATTCACCTAATATAATTATTGTAGTATAATCTTTTTATCATGAAAGTTGAACTTACAAATGTCAAACTATGTACAAAAAATAACTGCATTCAAAAATAAAACAATGTAAACATTTAGAGCTCACAAGTCCACTCAGTCCTACTTCAGTCAATTGTTCAAACAAACAAGTTTGGTTACATTTGCGGGAGATAATGGTGCCCACTTCATGTTTTCAATATCACCTGAAAGTGAGAACAGGCATTCGCATAGCACTGTTATGACTGGTGTTGCAAGATATTTATGTGCCAGATGCACTAAAGGTTCACATGTCCCTTCATGCTTTAACCACTATTCCAGAGGACATGCATCCATGCTGATGATGGGTTCTGCTTGATAATGACCCAAAACAGAGCAGACCGTTGCATGTTCATTTTCATCATCTAAGTCAGATGCCACCAGCAGAAGGCTGATTTTCTTTTCTGATGATTTGGGTTGTGTAGTTTCTGCATGTGAGTGTTGCTCTTTTAAGACTTTGAAAAGCATGCTCCACACCTCGTCCCTCTCAGATTTTGGTCGACACTTCAGATTCTCAAACCTTGGGTCAAGTGCTATAGCTATTTTTAGAGATCTCACATTGGTACCTTTGCATTTTGTCAAATCTGGAGTGACACTACTCGTAAATCAAACAACATGTGCAGGGTCATCATCAGAGACAGCTATAAGATGAAATATATGGCAGAATGTAGGTAAAACAGAGCAGGGGACATAAAATTCTCCCCAAAGGATTTCAGTCCCAATTTTAATTAATGCATTTTTTTTTTAAATGAACATCGTCAGCATGGAATGGTGGCTGAAGCATGATGCTGCATACGAATGTTTAGCATACCTGGCACTTAATTACCTTGCAACATCGGCTACGAAAGTGCCATGTCAATGCTTGTTCTCACTTACAAGTGACAGTGTAAATAAGAAGCAGGCAGCAGTATCTCTCCTGTAAATGTAAACAAACTTGTTTGTCTTAGCAATTGGCTAAACAAGAAGTAGCACTGAGTGAACTTGTAGGCATTCAAGTTTTACACTGTTCTGTTTTGGAGTGCAGTTATGTAACAACAAAAAAAATCTGCATTTGTAAGTTACACTTTCACAAGAGAGGTTTCACCACAGTACTTATATGAAGTGAATTGAAAAACACTATTTCTTTTGTTTATCATTTTTACAGTGCCCATCCATTTAGACACAGACACTGCCTCTCTGTTCATTCACTCACCTCTTTGGCACTTGTGAAGGCCACCCCGGAAAAGGCATATCTGTCCACTACTAGAGTGATGCCTTGATTTAACTTCTGTTTAATCAACGGTCTGAACAACAACAAAAAGAAAAGACATGTTACACTCCATTGTACCCAGAAAGAAACACAAAGAATTCAACACAGAGGACATAGCACTTTTCAATTAATTGATGCACTTCGCTATAGTGATCTCCAGCAACTGTAGGGGTTACAGTAGTTTGTCAGTCCAGGCTGTGATTTTTGTTCTTAAGCTCTGTCACCCACAGTCTCTCAACGCTCTGAAAATCTCCCCCAACCTTGTTGCATCACTATCCTTCCAGCCAAGGAGGAATGGATGGGACTCTTTTCAGAGACACACTGTTCTGCAAAAAGAGTGCTTGCTGTGGGTGCTGCTGCTTGAAACACCGCTATTTGCATCCTGCCTTTTATTAAGGGCTGAGCAAATAATCTCCCATCACCCAGTGCAAAAAGCAAGTTCCAGAGCCACAAACTGCAAGTCTCCTGCATGGCAATGCAGAGCACTAGTTCATCCAGTTAAATGACCTACGGACAAAATCACAGCCAAGCTGGAAGTATTCACAGAATTGGGACCAAATGAGTGGTTTAGTTCAATTTTTCTACTTAGTGTAGCAGATACAGTACAGGACTGTGTGTCTCTTGGGCAAGAAATCACTTGAACTTCTCCCAAAATGGACAATAATGTGTCAAGACTCACTCATGTCTTCCATGCTGAGAATTCAAGCATGTTCTCAGTCTGCTTGGCATTAGATAAGAATGAGCTACCATCAGCCTCAGCAGGATCAGAGAAGCCTTTGGAATATGCAGCTTTTAAAAAGTGAAACGTTTTCTATTTTACAGATTTCCAGCTAACAGCACTATTTTCACAAATTTAAACCATTACACTTGTAAAAGTCTGGTTTGGCGAAAACCCTACATCATTCTACCACTTATTGCACAAAAGGAGTAGCATCCAGGATGAACTGTGAATAGGATATGTATTAAAGGCAGTACCCACTCTCTGTAATAAATAGTGTAGTGCAGGGGTCAGCAACCTTTCAGAAGTGGTGTGCCGAGTCTTCATTTATTCACTCTAATTTAAGGTTTTGCGTGCCAGTAATGCATTTTAATGTTTTTAGAAAGTCTATTTCTATAAGTCTTTGATATATAACTAAATTATTGTTGTATGTAAAGCAAATAAGGTTTTTCAAATGTTTAAGAAGCTTCATTTAAAATTAAATTAAAATGCAGAGCCCCCCTGGACTGGTGGCCAGGACCCGGGCAGTGTGAGTACCACTGAAAATCAGCTCGCGTACCGCCTTTGGCACGAATGGCCATAGGCTTCCTACCCCAGGTATAGTGCATACTTCCTCATAAAGCAAGAAGAGCTGAAGCTTAACTTGAAAAATGAAGGGAAGAACACCAGTTCTTTTAGAACATCTCAGCAGCAGGAAATATAATGAAACTATAAGACCTCAGTTCTGCAATTGGATCCATGTGAGAGCAGAGCCTAAGAATGTTTTACCCTCTGATATCAGGAAGCAGATATGGGGGCTGATCCTGAGAGTTCTCACACTACATTAATTTCAAGGGGATTTAAGGGGTCTTAGCACATAGAAGATCAGGACAGATGCTTTAACAAGCTCTCCACTGGTGAACCCCATGCATGCCCAGAGATCTACTGCAATCAACGAGTCTCACACAAGTGCCAGTTCATTGCAGTCTTGGGGCCTTATTTCAGTGCAAATTTAGGCACCAAAGTTTGGAAGCCTGGGGAAGTTTGTTTCAGAGAAGTGTTAAGCACCTGCTACTCCCACTGAAGTTTTAATGAGAGAGGCTCAGCATCAAATCATAAGCTTTCAATAGCACGTTAGGTGAGAGAGCAGTGAACTGCTCACAAATGAGTGGCTCTTACATTTTTTCTTATATATGGATATTGAAGTAGAAAGCTGTCCTTGGGCCACTCTTCTTAAATCACTTAGAAGTGTCATCACACTTTCCCTTGATTAAAGCTCAGGGAGTATGACTCAATCAGAAGTCCTAGGGACTGGTCAGAATCATGTTGAATGTTGTTAGCCATGTATTTTGAATTTTATCATCATACAGGACAGGAGCATAATACATGATTTAGAAGGCAAATGTCATTTTTAATTGTATGAAAAACACAGAATCCATGCCCTACCTCCTTACAACCATGCCACTTATGCCAAGCTCCACTGGGAGAAGCTGTGGTTCTCTGTGGCTGCCATAGACTCACATTTACTCACTCAGTGCTCTTCAATGAGCTCAATCCACCCTGTGATTGTTACTGTTCCCTCCACTTAAGAACGGGCAAAGGAAATACAACAATAGGCCTGGTAACATTAAAAAAATATTCCCATGCCATAGGCAGGCATCTGGCCCCCCCAGAACATTAATAGACTAGATAAGGGATTCAGAACAGATGCTGTGGTCAGAACAAAGGCAAGTTACCATCATAGTTTAGAGAGCTATAAATAAACTACAAATCAAAAAACCATCTGAACCCAAGATTAAGAATACCCATGTGAGAAATCTAAATCAGTCTTGTTGGTACGGCAGATTCAGAGCCGGAGAAAAGCTCCACATCAGTCTCTGTGCCTTCAACTACAACATAAGGAAAAGCATGAAGTCTTTTTTAATTGTAGCATTATTTAATTTAGTGCTCATAAAGTGACAGATTTCTAGTTCTAGCCTAATTCAAGATGATACTAACAGATGTTTCAGTACTATACAATCCTAACCTAAGGTACTCTTAATTCTGTTCCTAGCTGCTCTTAAGAAAAGGATGCCAATCAGATCATTTCAGGAGATGACTTTATGATACACACAGAAGTTGTAGGAAGAAACGACCACGAGATTCACTTTCACCTATAGTTGAGTATTTAACTAAGATTTCAAGAGATTATCAAGGTAACATGTTAATCCACTGTGTGATGGAGTCTCCTAAAACCTCATGTAAGGTCTGAGGCCTTTTTCTGTCGCCATATAAGGAGAGCAGCCAAAAAGTGAAAAGTCACGTCCTCATCTTCCTTTTAAGTTATATCAAAACAATGTAATACCGGGCTGTTAAGAAGGCACCCCTACTAATAATACCCACCAAATAATCTCTTTAAATGTTCAAAGAAAATGTTGTTTGACAGCATTCTGTCTGGCAAGGAATCACTTATCAACAGTTTGGGTGTGAAATCTCTACTTCTTTATTATTTTGCGTTTATGATCCCTTCTTCTCTATTGTTTATAGGTATGGTTTCTATCTATTATATATCTAATTTTGCTAGGTGTAAATCAGCTGTGGTCGTGGGGTTTAACTGGTTAAAGATATTTTCATAACGGGCCAGGATTAGTAAAAGATACAGTTTTGTAGTACTTTAGTTTAAAATGATTAGTTAAGGCACAGCTAAGCAGGACTCAAATCTCACTATATAAACTGTCCAACTTCAGGACACAGCCGCAAGATCAGAGCTGCCAGATCTGAACAGCCTGCCAATCACACCATGCAGAAGCTAGAGTCCCCGGATGGCCTGATCCTGACTGGCCATCAGGAAAATAAGGAGATTTCTTGGGAGTGGTGAGCATTGTATTCTTAGCATGCTGATTCTGTTTTGGTGATTGTTAACAAATAGAGGTTAAGGATGTTACTGTGTACATCTCTTTCACTGGTAAAAGACTATACAAACCCGCAGAAGAGTATGCCCTGAGCCCAGGAATTGGGTATGGGTGGCCCTGAGCCTTAGGAACTGGCTAAAGGTAGGTGCCTTTTGCCTGGAGCCCTAGGAACTGGGAAAGGGTAGAGGTGCCTAAATTAACTGGGTTATGCCTTGAGCTCTAGGAACTAGGTGAAGGTGGGTGCCCTAGAATGTGCAGGTAACAAATTTGGTGGAGAATGCGAGCATCTTATGGTCATTTGGACTGAACTGATAGAGCTTCACACAGTGAATAATTGTACAAAAGTAATAGCAGCAGAAACCTGTGCATTTTGTCAATAAGGGTCGCTACCTGACAGAATGACCATGCTGAAGTTTCAGGAAGGAACAAAGCAAAAGAAAAGGAGCAGGAGGGGTGAGGGTTAGCTGAAGAACCCATCTTTCTTGCTAAATGCATAGCAGAACAAGGTCCGTGCCCATGGGGGCAAGATTCCTTCCTTGAGTCTGCTTGTAAGAGGCTTAAAGTAGGGCTGTTGATTAATCACAGTTAACTCACAAGATTAACTACAAAAATTAATCATGATTAATTACACTGTTAACTGAAATTTATTAAATATTTTTGGATGTTTTTCTACATTTTCAAATATATTGATTTCAATTACAACACAGAATACTAGTGTACAGTGCTCATTTTTTTAATTAAAAGTATTTGCACTATAAAAATAGTATTTTTCAATTCACCTCTTACAAGTACTGTGGCAAAATATTTTTATATGAAAGTGCAACTTACAAAATTAGGGTTTCTTATTACATACCTACACTCAAAAACAAAACAATGTAAAACTTTAGCGTCTACAAGCCATTTTAGAGCCTACAAGTCCTACTTCTTGTGCAGCCAGTTGCTAAGACAAAAAAGCTTGTTTATATTTACGGGAGATAATGCTGCTCACTTCTAAATTATATCACCTGAAAGTGAGAACAGGCTGTCACATGGCACTGTTGTAGCTGGCATTGCAAGATATTTATGTGCAAAATGCACTAAAGATTCATATGCCTCTTCATGCTTTGGTGATCATTCCAGAGGATATGCTTCCATACTGATAATTCTTGTTAAAAAAGAAAAAGTGTTAATTAAATTTGTGACTGAACTCTTTGGGGAAGAATTGTATGTTTCCTGCTCTGTTTCACCCACATTCTGCCATACATTTCATGTTATAGCAGTCTTGGATGATGACCCAGCACATGTTGTTAATTTTAAGACCACTTGCACTGCAAATCTGACAAAATGCAAAAGAACACAGCAGTGTGAAATTTCTAAAGATAGCGACAGCACTCGACCCAAGATTTAAGAATCTGAAGTGCCTTTAAAAAATCTGAGAAGAATGAGGTGTGGAGCATGCTTTTAGAAGTCTCAGCTCTGATGCGGAAACTACAGAACCCACCAAAAAAGAAAATCAACCTTCTGCTGGTGGCATCTGACTCAGATGATATATATGAACATGAGTCAGTCCGCACTGCTTCGGACTGTTATCAAGGAGAACGCATCATCAGCATGGACACATCCTCTGGAATGGTGGTTGAAGCATGAAGGGATATATGAATCTTAAGTGCATTTGGCATGTAAATATCTTGTAACACCAGCTATAACAATGCCATGCAAACGCCTGTTCTCACTTTCAGGTGACGTAAACAAAAAGAACGCAGCATTATTTCTGCAAATGTAAACAAACTTGTTTGTCTGAGTGATTGGCTGACCAAGAAGTAGGACTGAGTAGACTTGTAGGCTCTAAGTTTTATGTTGTTTTATTTTTGAATGCAAGGGGTTTTTTTGTACATAATTCTACATTTGTAGGTTCAACTTTCATGATAAAGAGATTGCACTACAGTACTTGTATTAGGTGAATTAAAAATATTATATATTTGGGTTTTTTACAGTGCAAATACCTGTAGTAAAAAATAAATATAAAGTGAGCACTGTACACTTTGTATTCTGTGTTGTAATTGAAATCAATATATTTGAAAATGTAGAAAACAACCAAAAATATTTAAATAAATGGCATTCTATTACTGTTTAAACACACGATTCATTTGATAGTCCTTAACTTGAGAGCCCTAGTTTAAAGCATTCTGTCAATGCATGAAGCCAAAACCAAAGAAAAAAGGCTATCAAAGCAGCAGCAGCATGGGCATTATGGAAAGCTGTCACCAATCTTTCCATCCTGGTAGCACTCCAGGAAAGACAACTGGAGGATTTCAAATTGGAGTTGGATATAGTTAAGGATAATTTGGCTCAGTATAAGGCACCGCAGTGTGCCAGTGCAGCTTCAGTATTGTAGAATGCAACAGCTCTATAAGCAAAAACAGGAGTGTGTGAACATTTAAAACTGAAAATAGAAAACCTGAATGAAGAAGTATCTACACTGGAAATGAAACTGGGGGATGCTCAGGCAGCTGTCAGAACAGTGTTATAAGAAAATAAGTTTTGGACTCAGATAATCAGTGACCAGGTCTGGGTTGCTGCTCAGTTACGGGGACCCCTGGAAAAGAACATGTGTCTGGACTGGATGGTGAAGGTGTTGGTGCAATCTGGGTGAAGGCCAGCAGATTATGAAGTTTTAGCCCAGGCCTGTACTAGTGCTTCTGACTGTGCAGTAATGCGGACTGGGGAGGAGCAGTTAGTTGCAGTGTTCTTGCTACCAGATGGGATTGGGTGAAAGTAGTAATATTGATCCGACAACAGGGGAAATTGTTCCATGTAAAAGAACAGGGACCCTAAAAGTTCCTGGAATTGTATGTCATTAAAAAGGAGATACTGGCCATAGCTGCCAGGGTTGTGCCAATAGTCACTGGAACCCAACCAGATCTCAATTCTTTAGCTTTTAAGACTGCATTGTTACACGGTTTGAATTAAAAAATGAAGGTTAATTTAGAACCCATAGATCCAGCTAGCGAGTACCCCAGGTTAAATCAGAACATTTTTCAAGCAGCTTTAGTTTTTCAAGACACGCTGGGACAATCGGAAAAAGGAATTGACAGGAGAATGGAACCTGTCCAGGTGGTAACTTCTGCCAACAACTGGTCCCCCAGATCTCCAAGGGGAACCAGGGGAAAATGGGCCCCAATGCACAATGGCAAGTTAGAGAAAGAGAACGGGAAGGTGCAAGGGACAGTAGAGGAGCAAGAGGAACAAATGGATAGAGGTATCAGATGCAGAATAAAGGATATATGGCACACTGAGAATGAAGGCATAGGGGAAGCTCATGATGGCAGGAGAACCAAAAGAGAAATGGGATGGGAAGACTACAAGTGAGTTATTCCAGAGGTTGTTCAGTTAGAAAGGCAAGAGGAATTGACGGACAGGGCTCCTGTAACTCCCATAACAGACCCTTTATCATTGTGGTGCCCAACTCCTCGGACTTCCCTGAGGTAGTGGCCCAACTACAGTACGACAAATGGGGGTGTCCCATTGTAGGGGCAAAAATAGGAAGATTTGGGAAACAAACATGCCCCATAATGTTAATTGACACAAGTGCATCAGTATGTGTGCTTGGAGAGCAGTGGCTTCCCAGGGATGCTCTGGAAACCGAAAATTCAGCTCAACTAATATCATATACAGGAAAGTCAATGAAAGCATTTATCACAAGACCAATCCAGATCTGAATAGGAAATCAGGAGTCATGGGTAAAATATTGTTTTCAGAAGCAGGATCAAATGGGGAATGGGGCTGCACAACCAGATTATGCCTTTAGCTCTAGGAATTAGGTTAAGGTGGGTGGGGTACCCTAAAGTATGCAGATAATACTCTGGATTCAAAGCTGTGCACATTAATTCAAAACTCAAAAAGAATGATATTTACACTTGTTCCCAGCGGTTAGCAGAGAAAAGCAGATGCACTGTGTGGTCCTCCAAATTGCTCTTGTTCTCCAAGTAGGAGCTAATTAGCCGCCCAATTTCTGTTGTTCTGTCTGTAAGAAAGAGTACAAGAACAAATCCAGTGAGTTATGCAGTCTCTTGCTTCAATTACCATGCAATATGACTTAAGAAACTCCATATACAAATTCCATAGAACAAATATTTTTAAACCCCAAACTAAAACCAGTCGTGCTTGACACACATACAGCTATTCTGAAAATCCAGCTGTTCAGTTTTTAAAAATTGCTACAAAACGAGAATGTTCAAGTTGCAATGTAAAGAAACCAAAAACCAGGAGATGCCATAATATGGGAAGCACAACCTCAATGGCAGAGTAAAAATAAAAGGGACAGAGAGAAGCAAATACACTAAATGTAGGGAAACATGACAGAAAAGCCATGTGTCCTGGCGTTTCTACTGTGGAAATACATTCCCACCACATCACTGTGACAGTCAAGGGACCATGTGACACCACAGCTGAGAATGCAGCTACAGGTATCAGTTTTAAATTCCCCAATGTTTTCAGTAATCTTATCCCATGTGGGGGTGGGGGGCATGCCTCAGGACAAAACAAACACTAGCCAAGGGTGTGAATAGGTACAGAAAAGGTATATCTTTAAGATGACTAGACCTTTAACTGTACATAGCAGGCACGAAAAGGGGGACAAGACACAGCACAATTGGTCTTATTTTCCTGAATAGAAACCTAGCTTTCAAACTTTGGGGAACAATGAGTACTGGAAAGCTACAGCAATCACCAGTCCTTGGTATGCACCCTTCAGGGCCTCCCTACCCCTTACTAGTGGGCTAAATGGGGCTGCCCCACTCTTCATCAGTGGAGTTAATGTTGCTAATACCTGCCCCTACTTCCCCACCCCCATCAGGGAGGTTAGTGGTGTCTCCCCCTCCATGTCACAGGGGTTACCGATGTCCCTTGTCCCTTCCATGTCACTGGGGTTGGTAGCAACCCCTATGCCATGGCAGTAACAGTGCCCCACCCTCTCCTCCATATCACCGAGGTTGGGAGTATTCCCCTCATTACAGGGGTTAGCGTTGTCCCCTCCCGTTTCCCTTTCATGTCACTTGGATTGATGGTGCCCACCCACCTGTAGTATTTCACATATCACGGGGTTGGTGGTGCCCCCCCGCCACCTCCCCGGGGTTAGCGGTGCAGCCCAACCCCGTCCATATCACGGGGTAGGGACAGACAGGGCGCCGGGGGCACGCAGGAAAGCGGGCGGGGGGGAATGGCCAGGTTCCCCCCATACCCGGGAATCGCAGGAGCTCGGCGTGGTGCCCAGATGCTCGCAGCGCTTCCACCAGCTTCCGGCTCTGCGTGGTCTTCCCGCTCCGGTCCACGCCCTCCAGCACCACCAGCGCCCCACGTCTGCAGGCCATGGCCGTAGCAACGCGCGCCACAACCGTTACCACTCCCGGCAAGCCAGGCGCGGGAAAGAGGAACGTCCGCTTCCGGCGAACCATAGAGAGCCGCGCGGAGACCGTCTGAACAGCAGGGGCTGCCACGGACTTCCAAGTCCTCCAACGCGGAGCTCCGCCCGCTGCTCCGTCCCATCTGCTTAGCCCCGACGCGGGGCAAGACCGCACGGAGGGGGCGCAGGGGTTGCTTAGGGCACCTGCCTGTCGGCAGCTACACAGGAGAAGCCCCATTGGAGTCGGGGAGCCCTGACCTTAGATGGGGGGGGCGGGGGGCTGTGTGGGAGACAATGTTGCGGCCCCGGGCTCGGCCGTGGGGCTGACAGGCTGCCGTTGCCCTAGACGGGGGTGAGGGAAGAGTTACTGGCTGTCACTGTCCCGGGCTGTAGGGCGGGTTACAGACTGTCACTGTCCCGGGTTGGGGATGGGTGGGGAGGAGAGAGTGTCACTGCTCCCGGGGTGGGGAGACGAGAAGCTGTCACTGCTCTAGAGAGGGAGGGGTTACGTGCGGTCACTGCCCCAGACTGGGGGCTAGTTACAGGTTGTCATTGCCTGGGGAGGGGGGGGGGCTGTCACTGCCACGGGCTGGGGCGGAGAAGAGGCTGAAGGGAAGGTGGGTCTGCATGAGGGAAGGCGGGTGGCGCGCGCATCCCCGGACCACCTCCCACTGCCTGGGTGACACCTGCTCCTGCCCTCTTTGGCGCCTGTGCCGTTGCCCTGCCTCCTTTTTGATATACAGCTGGCCGTGTCCCGGGCGGCCAATCAGCGGCGGCAGCTCCTGAATATGGAATGAAGCCGGGGCTGCGGCCTTTGTCATGCGGGCCCGAGCGACGAGGGAACAGCGCGGCAGGGAGCGGGGCACAAGATGGCGACAGCCATGTACCTGGAGCATTATTTGGACAGTGAGTGGCGGGCCTGGCGCGTGGAGCGGGCTGGCACACGGCCCGGGAAGGAGGGGGAACAGGGACAGACGCCAGAGACGGGGCGCCCGCGGGGGGAAGAGTCCTCACGGCGGGGCGGACGGGGGGTACTTTGGGAGGGGGGAGCGGAGGCGGTGACGCCACCCAGCTCTGGAGGGGGTGGCGCTTGGCGGGAGCGCTGTTACTGCAGCTGGCTGCAGGAATTACAACTGCGTCACTCTCCCGTGAGGGGCGTGGTCTCCGGTGCGTCATCACCCGCGACTCTTGCGTGTGTGTCGTTTTTCACCTGCGGAGGGAGGGAGCAGTTCAGCCTTTGCTCTTAAGTGCCCCTCCCTTGGTCCTGGGCGCTGGGGTGATCAGATGTCCCAATTTTATGGGGACAGTCCCGATTTTTGAGTCTTTTTCTTATGCAGGCTTCTATTATCCCCACCTCGTTCCCTTCTGATTTTTCATATTTCCTGTCTGGTCTCCCAACTGGGCATAGTGGTTTGTTCTCCGGGCTGACCTTCCCCGGCTTAGGGGCGTGTCTCCCCTCCCCTCCTCAGAGCGCTGACACCCACCCACTACCTGCCTCAGCTCCCCTTCCCTTCCTTATGGGCAGAGCCCTACCAAATTTGTGACCATGGAAAATACCATAAACCGTGAAATCTGATCTTCCTGTGATCTTTTACCCTAGACTATACAGATTTCATGGGGTAGACCAGCGTTGCTCAAATTGTGGGTCCTGACCCAAAAAGGAGTTGCAGGGGGTGTATGCTATTGCCACTCTTACGTCTGTGCTGCCTTCAGAGCTGGGCATCCAAAGAGCGGCAGCTATTGGGTAGGCTGGATGAACAGTTTTGAAGGCAGCGCCCTGCCAGCAGCAAGGGCCGACTCTACCTTTTTTGCTGCCCCAAGCTGCTCCACTGCTCTTCCCCAGCGGAGCTGCCACAGGCGTGCTGCCAAAGAGGGAAGAGTGGCGGAGCTGCCGCAGCTGTGTCACCGAACACGCCAGCAGCAGCTCTGCCACCTGAGTGCTGCCTTGGCAGCACCCAGAATGCCACCACCTGCCATTTGCCGCCAATGCACCTGTTTGCTAGGCTGGTGCTTGGAGCAAGCCTTGCCAGCTGCAGCCCAGAAGTAAGGGTGGCAATACCATGTCATGCCACTCTTACTTCTGCG
Source organism: Dermatemys mawii (assembly GCA_007922305.1). NCBI lineage: Eukaryota > Metazoa > Chordata > Testudines > Dermatemydidae > Dermatemys > Dermatemys mawii. Next base: position 1,509,180 of record ML677407.1, read on the forward strand.
CTGCTGCCTTCGGAGCTGGGCGGCCAGAGGGTGGCAGCTACTGACTGAGGGCCTAGCTCTGCAGGCTGCAGTGCAGACGTAAAGGTGGCAATGTCATGTCATGCCATCCTTATTAATGCGCTGCTGCTGGCGGCGGCGTTGACTTCAGAACTGGGCTCCCAGCCAATAGCCACCACTCTCCAGCTGCCCAGCTCTGAAGGCAGCACTGTCGCCAGCAGCAGCACAGAAGGGTAGCAGTACTGCAGCTCTCCCTATGATAATCTTGTGACCCCTCCCCTCCATCCACCCTCAACTCCTTTTTGTATCAGGATCCCTACAATTACAAAACTGTGAAATTCAGATTTAAATAGCTGAAATCATGACATTTATGATTTTTAAAATCTTATGATGGTGAAATTGATGAAAACGGCCTGAGTTTGGTAAGGTCCTACTCATGGGGGCTGCCCTTGTTCCCCAGCCCCCCTTCCCCATGGTGGCTGCCGCAGCTTCCCCAGTGTATGCAGGGGCTTGTTACGTTATGGTATGCAGTCCAGGCCACTAAAGAGTTATCACCTCTTATTCTAAAACCTTAAGTGCCCTAAAGAATAACCACTGTAGCTTTCTGGCTGGAATGCCTACAGTCAGCAACAAGCATGCTTCCTGTGTCTGTACGTTGGGCAGCCCTGTTCCAATGCTTTGAATCCATGAGTGTGCCTGCAATATCAGACATCCACCAGTATTGGTTAACAGCTGATAAGGAGAGGCCATACTTCTCCCCAGCTGCAAATTTCTCCAGAAATGTGTGTTCTGAAATACTCAATCATGACTTGGAATAATCGAAGGAATGGTAAGGTTTGTTGCTCTTTTGAAGAGCCAGTATCCAACAGTTCGTTACTTTAAGTAGTTACCAGATAGTTCAGTTCAACAGCAATGAGTTGATTTAGATTAAAAATAAAACAGGTATAAGAATGCAAGTATACGAACTAAAGTTAGAAATGGTTACAAAAAAAATAAAGATAAAACTCTTTCTAGTAACTAAAATTTAACAAGCTTGGTTCAAGGTAAAATCCTCACCATATTTCCATCAAGATGGCTGACCAAATCCCTGCATCAGAATCTATCCCCCAAAGTCAAAGAGCTGGTATCTTTGGGCAAGTCCACACTGCCAAATTAAGTTAACCAAAGTTATGTCGATGTACAAACCCCAACAGGAATTGAATCAGTTTTACACATCCACTCTGTGTTCCTTGTATCAGCGGAGCGCGCCGTCACCAGGAGCACTTGCGCTGATTTAACTGCCAGTGTCGGACATTGTGGGATGATTTCTGAAAGGCAGCAACAGTTAATGTAAGCAACACAGTGTCTAGACTGATACTGGATCAAAGTAACTACATTGACGTAAGCGTTATTCTTCTTGCAGAGGTGGAGTTATTAAGCTGGGCAAGTTACATTGTTGGGAGTTACATTTTAGTGTAGATGCTTAGAGTTAGGTTGACGTAAGCTGCCTGAGTCGTCTTTGGTGAAAGAGAGAGAACTTGTGGGTTGTTCCACTTTTATAGTTTAGTGAACCTTTGAAATAAATTCTTTATATAGGGTAACCTCTATATAAAGTTCATTCAAGCTGTGAGAAAGGCAAACATGCAGTCTCCTGTGAGTGGGTGCATGTGAGTATTTTGCCATGTGTTTTTTCAAACACAGCTACTGAAAGCTTAAGAGCAAGGAAATAAAACAAAAGGGAAAGATTCAAGGGAGTTTGCCCATATCTTATCTTCTGAATCTCTCTTCCTGTCATATGTAACTTTCAGTCCATGGATCTGGCTGAGCTGGCGAGTGGCAGCATGATATGAGGAGAGTTATTCATGTTGCAGAAATGAGTCCAGATAAAAAGATATTGTACTTGTGTAGCTCCAAAGCAGAAGTTTTGTTCCTTTGCAAGTTTAATTACAACTTGTTAAAAAAGGAATGAAGAACTGGCATTTAAATTTCTCTCTTTCCTTGAAGCCATAGATTTTAGAGGCTATTTTAAAAAACTAAATCTCCTTTCCCCCCAAAAAATTCAATCTCCTGGTGAGGGAAGTTTCTTGTTGGGGTTGTCTGCTGAAATATTTACTTTCTTCACCCTCCAATGTAATTGGAATATGAAACATGTACTTGTCTATCTCCTTCCCCACTGTGATTGTGTGAGGTTTGCCGCTATCCCTTGTTACCCTGAAGGGTTTGTTTATGTGATAATGTAAATACATTCTCATTAAGATGAGGAAGACTTTGCAGCACCTTAGAGACTAACCAGTTTATTTCAGCATAAACTTTTGTGGGCTATAGCCCACTTCATTGGATGCATAGAATGGAACAGAAGTAAGATGCATTTATACACACAGAAAGCAAAAGAAAGGTTGTACATTAGCATACCAATTCTAACAGGCTGTTTAATTTGGATGGGCCATTATCAGCAGGAGAAAAAAGTACCTTTTGAAATGGATATCTGTGTCTGACAGGAGAGATACAACTATTGAAGGTAAATTAATTAGGGGAGTGCAATCAGTTAGTGTAATGAGCGAACCATTCGCAAGTTCTATTTAGTCCTTGGTTAATTGTGTCCAGTTGCAGGAGAAAAAAGTACCTTTTGAAATGGATATCTGTGTCTAACAGGAGACATTCTCATTGTCTTTCAAAATACTTAGGCAGTGACTCCCTACCAGGTGGAAAAACTACAGTCCTTTGTCTAGGATGGAGTATCTACTGCTTGGCTGGCAAACACATTTTAAGAATTATAATTTCAGTTTATGTCCATAATTTTGCATCATTTGCTTGCACCTACATTACACAATTACATTAATCAATGAGTCATGAGCTTTTCCTTGTAGGGTGACCAGATGTCCTGATTTTATAGGGTGTTGAGAAGCTTCCCCCATGCAGTCCTTGGCTGACTCCAAGCCTCTGCCATTCAGTCAGGCATGTCTGCCCTTGTCCCCGCACCTCCCATTCCCATGGGTCTCTACAGCCACCCTCCCCCATCCCCAGGCTGATCGCTGTCACCCCACTTGCTGCTGAGCCCATGCTCCAGTCTGCCCCACCCACTAGCCCAGTGGTTCTCAAACTGGGGGTTGCGAGCTGTCGACACCTTTGGCGACATTTCAGCGGAAGCTCCAAATATGCGAGTGAGTCTGCTGAAAAACCACAGAAGTGCAAGCTTCTGCTGTTGGCGGCATTTCAGCGGAAACAGAGACGAACGCTGTGTGCCTGCCGAAATGCCGCCGAAACCAGAAGAGTTCAATTCGTCGGCATTTCTGCAGACATACCTGGGCCACGGGAGGACACGGGAGAGCAGAAAGGGGTCGCCGAACCAACAAGTTTGAGAACCATGAATTATACATGAACATGAAGATGAACCTCTTTAGAGTTGTCTCCTTTCCTGCTACTGATTTTGCAGGTAAGAGCCTCTGAGAGGTTTGGAACCTGTTCAGTCTGATCCACTTGGTGCCGGCTCAATTCTAGACACAGAAATCGCAATGTTAGGGTGGCAGAATTTGATTTCCTGCCAAGGACTTTGTCCCTTAGAATCTCTGGGGACATTGGGGTTTGTCCTTTTTGTTTTCCCTTTTCCTTCCTCCTTTCTCCTTTTCCTCTTGCTTTTTTCCCTTTTTTTCTGCTTCCATCTCTTTACCAAAGAGGTATGTGTGTTTCTGGGGAGGAGGGTTGTTCTCATTGTGGGAGGCCCTCACAGAGAGGTGGGGCTGGAATAGTGCTTTGAGAGTGACCCCCTCCAGTGGTGACCTGGGCCATCCTTCGGGACATCTAATGAGACCCCTCAGCACCCATCAGTCAGAGTCTCCATCCTGATTGGCCATGCAGGGGGCTATTGACAGGAAGGACTCTGGTCCTTTTGTTCTCTTTGTACACCTTGCACGTAAGTCATAACCAATCAGGTATTTAATTATTATTGCTGCTTCTCTCCCATAATTGTCTCTGAACGGTTGATGATTCTAATGTTCTAGTTTTTCTAAAATACTTGCTGAATAATGACTAGGAACAATTGTTGGTCTGTAGTTCATTTGAGAGCACTTCATTCTGATCAGTCAGTGTATCCAAAAAGGCTGGCTGGGGGCAGGACATCAGTCTTGCAGGGGAGGGGTAGATGTGGCAGTGACATCACAAAGGCCTTTTGCATCACCTAAGCCTATTGGGCAAAAGTGTTTGGGAGGCGGTGACCTCACAGGGAGAACCTGACATCAGCCAGGCAGGACAGAGGTGCAGGGCAGGGGCAGCCTCAGAGACCCCTGTAGCTTTGCTGCAGCAAGTCTCTTTCTCGAGGTCTCTCCTTGAGGACTGAGTGAGAATTAGGATTCATATACACTAGCAATTCTGAACTTCAATCTATGACCTCTCTATCAGCCCTGTGTGCCCCACTCTGTCCTAACCTGGCTCTGTCAGGAGAGTCCTGTGATGAATTCTACTCCTGAGGGAATTCTGCCACACTGGGCATAGAATTTTGTATTTTCCCATATAAAATATACACTTTGCCTAAGTAGTACTGCAGTTCTGCGTTTTGCTCACCAGAAACCGATGTGGCACTAGAACTGCTGGCATGAATGCAGCTGACTGTTCTAGTGCCACAGCGATATCTGGTGGGCAAAAGGCAGAACTGCTGTACTTTTTAGGCAAAATGTTTTTTATACAAAATTATGTCTGCCCCATTCTTTTCAGTTTGCCCTTCTCACTGTGGCCCCCGCATGGACTCTGGTCACAGACCCACGATAATGGGGGCGAGATAAACCATAAAGAGACAGGTAACTGATATAGAGCAATTTGGATCATTTGGTGTGCCAGCACACTATGAGTTTGGGTGATTGTGGACTATCATACAAAATTATGCGAGACAAATTAATTCTGCGCATCCACAGATGCACAGAATCTCCCCAGAAGTAGGGATTACACTAGATGAACCTTGTGGTCTCTTCTAACCATATGATTCTAAGATAACAAAAAGTTTTAAATAAGTTTGTATAACAGAGTGGTGGTATCCATATTAGCCAGTGCTGAAGGTGACGGTGATGAAATCCATCCGATGAGCTTCCCATTTGTAATTGATCACAACTTGCTGAATGTTTTGCTTAATAAAAATTTGTTAGACCCATCTGTTGAGTAAATGGATTTCGATCCTATAAGAGGCTGTCTGTTAATCCCCAGTTCTTTACAGACTCTCTCTGCACCCCTCTTTATAAAAGTGTTTCTCTCCTAGTATAGCTGTTTCTTATAGATTGTAAGGCCAGAAGGAACACCTGTGATCATGTATTCTGACTTCCTGTATGACACAGGCGATAGAACTTCCCTAAAATAATTCCTAGAGCAGATCTTTTACAGAAACATCCAATCCTGATGTACAAATTGTTGGTGATGGAAAATCTACCCTAACCCTTGGTAAGTTATTCCAGAAGTTAATTACTCTCACTGTTAAAAACATATTCCGTAGTATCAATCTGAATTTGTCTAGCTTCAACTTCTGGATGTTGGATCCTGTAATATGTTTGTCTGACTGCTTGAAGAGCCAATTATTAAATATTTGTTCCCTGAGTAGGTTCTTACAAACTGTAATTAAGACACCATTTAACCTTCTCTTTGTTAATGTAAATAGATAAACTCAAGGAGCTTAAAGAGTTCGTCTTTAAGGTGCCACAGGACTCTTTGTCACTTCAAGGAGCTCATTCACTATAAGGCATGTTATCTAATCCTTTAATCCAGTGGTCTTTAAAGTTGGGTGCACGAGATCCCCCATGGGGGACCGCAGCAGCCCGGCACCGCTTCAGGATTGGCCCCAGGATGCCACCAAAATAGTATGGATTCTATTTGTGTCCCGCCGGAAATGTCGCCGAAAGTGGAAGCTTTCTATTCAGTGGCATTTCAGCGGACACACTCCCAGGCCTCGGGATAACGGAAGGGGGCCACAGCCGAAAAAGATTGAGAGATGCTGCTTTAATCATTCAAGTGACTCTTTTCTGAACCCTCTCCAATTTATCAACTTCTTTCTTAAACTGTGGGCACCTGAACTGGATACTTCCAACAGCAGTTGCACCAGGGTCAGCTACAGAGTGTCAGCTAAAATAACCTCTCTAGTTCTACTCAAGATTCCCCTGTTTTTGCATCCAATGATCACATTAACTCTTTTGGCCACAGCATTGCACTGGGAGCTCATGTTTAGCTGATTATCCACCTCCGACCCCAAATCTTATTCAGAATCCCTGCTTCCCATGATAGTCCAAAATCACCCAAACTCATATTGTGTGCTGGCACCTGGCATACCAAATGATCCAGATTGCTCTATATCAGTTACCAGTCTCTTTATGGTTTACCACGCCCCCATTATTGTGGGTCTGTGACCAGGGTTCCAAAGGTGGGGGGCATACTGAGGTTACTCAGTTAGGGCAAACTGCAAAGAATGGGGCAGACAATCCCAAAAGTTAGTGGTTATTTTAATACTTGGATTAACCAAGCTAACAACAAAACGGTTTCCACAATAGCTTACTGGTAACACAGAAGCCAAAACACAGTTCCCGGAAAAGCAACCTAGCCTTGGGCTCCCTCCTAGACAGCCACGTCAAACATGAAGGTTCTATCAATCACAAAGGATCAGACACATTACCTCCCAGGTTAATATTTCAGATCTTACACAAATACACACTTACAGCCAATTCTTATTAACTAAACTAAAGTTTATTAAAAAAAGAAAAGAGAGTGTTGGTTAAAAGATCATTATACATACAGACATGATTACAGTTCTGTCAGTTTCTGGTGAGCTTTGGAGTTGCAAAGAGTTCTTAGAATAAGTCCATAGGTTCAGTCCAATGTTCCATACCAGGGTGATCCAAATTAAATTGGAGAACTCAGTCTTCTAGCTCAATGCTTCCCCTGATAAAGCATAAGCAGATTTGAGATAAAAAAGGATCAGGATCCAAAAGTTCTTTATACAGTTCCAGGCCTCCTCTTGACATCACGTGTCCTCAGGTTAACAATAGGCCATCATCACAACTTTGAAGTAGACCTATTTCCTAAGCATCACTAGTAATGAGCTACATGGATTAACATAAGGTAATTGCCTATCTTCCACCATTTGCAGGTGATATGCTATATAATTCAAAGAAAAATAAATACAGTGATATCACTGTATTTACAGTTCATTTAAATGTCAAGATCTTTTGATCTCAGAATTAACAGAATACATACAGCATAGACAGGAACTATTAGATTACATTGTCAACCTGTAACTATATATATATATATATATATATATATATATATTAAAAAACCACACAAATTATCTACCAATATGTCTCTAAAGGTTGGATCTGGGTTAATTAGCCTGCAAGCTGCTCTTTCCTGGCCATGTGTCAGAGTTATCTGCAACTTTTATTAGTAATAATTTTATGTTTTCTTCCAGGTCAGTGATAAAATTTTTTAAATATGATGAACAGATCCCTGGGGGAACATACTAGAAACACACTCGGATGATGATTTCCCATTTATAATGACATTTTGAGATGTAGCAGTTAGGCATTGTTTAATCCATTTAATGTGTGCCATGTTAATTTATATCATTCGTGACAAAGCTCTGTCCTTATCTTCGTGGATCCTGGGTTTCCTGGCAGATTTCACTAGCCTCAGAGGCTCACTGTGACCCTCCACATAGCCCTTCTCTTTCTAGAGGACAAGGTCACAGCTTATTGAGCCATTTTCATCATAAGCCAGTGAGGAGAAGCTATCCTTCCTGGCACAGTCTCTGTTGTCTCCCAATCTCAGTGATTAATTAGGGGAGGTAGAAAGGGGGGAGCCTGGGCCCACCCTCTACTCTGGGCTCCAGCCCAGGGACCCTAATAGTATCAGCTAAGATGGCTGACCTTTTAACCACAAAACACAATACAATTCCCTGGGCTACTTTCCCACAGCAGTCCCCGCTTCTTCAAACTCCACTTCACCCTTACCTCAGGGCCTCCTTCCTTGCATATGATATGTTATCTATCAGTCTCACAACTTCCTCCCTCAGATCCTGACATTCCACACCCACCTGACTAACTGGGAGGTTTTTAACTGGTTTCAGCCAGTCCCTGATTGGCTTCAGGCTAGCTATTTCTACTGCTTTCTAGAAGGTTCCAATGGTACCAGGAATTTGTTTAGCCTGAGACTAACATATCTGTTCCTTGGCACTTTCCTATAGCCATCTGGCCTTGCCCCATCACACAGTCTAGTTTTCTTAACCAAAATGTTGTGTGATACCAAATCAGACACCTTCTAGAAGTATGTTACATCAGCACTATTTCCTTTAGCAACTAAACTTGTAATCTCGTTAAAAAAGATACCAAATTAGTTTGACAGGATCTGTTTTTCATTAACCCATGTTGACTGGCATTAATAAATAATAAAAGGAGGGTGATATAATTAATCAAGTGCTATATTAGTTGCTCCATTATTTTGCATAGGTCCAATGTCAGACTGACAGGCCTATATTATCCCAGATATCTTTTTAAAATATTTTGCCCAAAATTAGTTTTCTTTCTGCATTCTGCAACTTCCCCAGTGTTCCAAAATCTATTAAAATTAAAAATAATCCTTCAGCGAGTTCCTCAGCCAGCTCTTCTAAAAGTCCTGGGTACAAGTTATCCAGAGATGCTGATTTTAAAGTGTCTAACTTTAGAAACTGCTCTTTTATCATCCTACTGAGATGCTAGTTTATTGATCACTTCTGCCTTTTCTGTGTTATTATTGGTAATTTTAACATTTACATCTAGTAATGGACCAGTACCATTTTTAGGATTTCTTTTGTACCCAATACAGTTTAAAAACTTCTCCTTTTCCTCAGCTCTGCTAACTGTAGATTTCTCCTTCTGTCTCATTTTATTTCCTTTATGAACCTTCAATATTCTTAGCTTCTGTTTTACATTCATTATCAGCTTCACCCTACTTCAATTTGTTCCATTTAAAAAAAATATATATAGATGCCTTCACTTCCCTGTAAACCAGGTCAATTATTTTAAAGCAGTATGGCCTTTTTCCTTAATTATGACGTTTTGGGCTTCTAGGAAAGTGTCCTTAAACAATTCGCTATTATCATTCACATTTTTCCGATTACTTTTTAGTTCCAGCTGATTTGGCTCACAGTTGTTTCATCTTTGTGAAATCGGTCCTTTTAAAGCACATATTACTGGTCTGGACTTCATTCTGTTTGCACACTATAAATTTTGAATTTGTGAGTTTGCTTTTCCTGGAAGTTTTGATGGGGTTCATCTTCTTCTCTACAATTCGGAATTTCAGACTGAAAAATGGAAATTTCCTGGTCCCAGGGACTGTGCAGAACATTGGGAAAGGCAGGGAACAGGAAGTTGGTGCTTAGTATGCAGCCATGAGTCTAGTGCCACAAACATGTGAATTATGATGCCACCTCTAATTATAGACTTACATGGTATTCCTCACTTAAATCCCACACCGTCTGGTCATCATTGTCTGTAACAGTCTGATCACATAATCACAAATGGCATTATATGAAATGCAGCATAGGAGCACCATCTTTGTGCTCACTATTCCTGACTTCTGAGAATTCTCTGTGCAACCATATCAGTGCAATAAGTTAGTTTTTTGCATTTAATTTTCTTTGTCACTTTAAATATTTTAATGGAAAAGGAAAAAGTTTCCTTTTTTCATATCAACATGAGTCACTGGTTACCTGGTGCCTATCAGTATTATTAATAACTTGTACATGTGGGGTCAAAGTCTACTCTTTGGATCTGACGATTGTAGAGTACACAGCAGGGGACTAGAGGTCCTTTATTTGAGATTATATGTCCACGTGGTGGAATTGCAGACGCACAATGCAATCTTGTGACCTGAAATTAACACTGTATGTACCTAGGGTATCAAATAATAATGTAGGTGTGTCATGCCCCACATATTGTTCATGATGTGAGTTGCATATCATGTAGCAGAATCCCTCCCGTTTGGAAAAGTTTGCAAAAGAGTGGTGTGGCGGGTTGCCCACCCTGCCCCCATCTGGCATGCCACCTGATGTGCTGGAGTCCCACTGGTTCCACCAGTTCCACCAGCCTGGGTTTCCTTACCCTGTCCTAGCTGAGCCGGGCCCTCAGGCCTTCTCCAGCATGCACACATAGGTACGGACACACCGTGCTACAAATGGACACAGAGACACTGAGCTCTGTGTGGGAGGAATCAGCTTGAGGATTCACCCAGCACTCGTGCATGCCCCCTTTGGGGAGTAAGCCCAAATAATATTGTCTTGCACTGTATAGAAAAATCTCTACAGCGCAAGCTCATAAAAGTCACCTCCCTCAGTGTGGAAAGAGATAGGCACAGCTTCTCCAACCCATTCCCCCTCCGATATGAATTGCACAAACTGGGTTATGCTATAAACATAAGTTTATTAACTAAAAAAGGTAAATTTTAAGTGATTATAAGGGATAGCAAACAGAACAAAGAGGATTACTGAGCAAATAAAACAAAACATGCAAACTAAGCTTAATACACTCAAGACACAGATTACAAAATGTAATTATTGCTCTAAGTGTTGTTTTAGGCAAGTTGCAGAGTTTCTGTAGCTTAGAGTTCCAGTTATTTCTTTTTACAGACTAGATTCTGTCTTAGGCTATGTCTACACTACACAGCTTTTAGCGACATGGTTGTGTTGCTACAGCCATGCCACTAAAAGTCATGCAGCATAGCCACTGTTTGTCAGCTCTTCTGCCAACAGAAAACTTCCACCCCCAATGAGCGGGGATTGTGTTGTTGGCAGGAGAATGCTTCTGCTGACAACATGCTGTTCACACTGGCACTTGTTGGGGAAGTTTTTTTGTCTGTTGTGGGGGAGGGTTTAACACCCTGAAAAACAAAAGTTTTGTTGTTCAGTTGCCAGTGTAGACATAGCCATAGTCTGGACTCAGCCCTTGCCTTTCCCTCAGCTCAGTTGCTTTGTCTCTTCACGTACTTTCAGAAGTCTTTCTTCTTGGGCAGAAAGGCATTGGAGAATAGTCCTGTTTGTCTTACTCCCCACCTTAAATAGAATTTACATAAGGTGGGAAACCTTTGTCTCCAGTGGAAAGTACCAGCTGTGTTAAGGTGGTACTTTGTACCAGGTGACATTATCACCTGACCTTGTTGAGTCAAAGCAACCATGAAACCAAGTTTATTTGGAATGTCCACAGGAAGGAACTCCCCTGAAGATGGGTGATCCACATCTTTGAAGACTCATTGTCTTTCCCTAATGGCCCATTAAGGCTGATTGCTTATTGTCTTGTTGGTGTTTCTCAAGCACATACCCACACAGTTGTAATTGTTACATAGACAATATTCCTAACTTTAGATACAGAAGTGATACATGCTTACTCTTTGGATAAACACATTCAGTAAATCATAACCTCTCCAGTGACACCGCACATGACCCATCTTGCATAAAACATATCTCAGTTATGCCATATTCATATCAGAACAATATTTCTATGAAGAATATGGAGTGTAATGACACAAATGGAGCTTACCTTCTTGCCACCCTTCCCTGGACAGACAAAAGTGTAGTCAAATTCTTGGCTGTGTCAAAGTCTTAGAGCCTCAAGGTTGAGCAAGAATTATGTTTCCCAATCCAGCTGGCAATTTCAGATTGCGGTTCCACTTATCCAGTTGAATTCTAGGATTTACTACTAGTAGAAATGTAATCCATTTAAACACTTTCAACCGCGGCCTATAATTTTGATTACCTCTATCTTTAACCCACCTCAAACTTGACTTTCAGAAGTGCCGAATACCCCCCATGTTCCCAGTTAAGTCAAAGAGAGCTTTGGACGCTCAGCATCTCTTAAAATTGGACCTAAATTTTCACAGGTTGGCTAGCCAAAAATTGAGGCAGCCTGACCTGAATCATGGCATTACTATCCTTGATGTATGGGGGAGTGCTCACTTTTCTTGTGTCTATGTAATCTTATGCCAAAAAGACTGAAATGAAATAGACATGTTACCAATTATAATCATTATAGATTCACTCACATGCTTAATTTTTACTCACATGCTTAATTTTGTGCATTATAAGTAGCTCCATTGATTTCAGTGGGACATATTCATGGTGTGTAAAGTTATCCTGTTAGTCATTGCAGGATCAGGGCCTTCACAGTGTCATGGCTTTCTTTGCAGTAGGAAGGGTTAGAATCTTCATTTTATTTATGTTTATTTTAACCAAAATCTTAGATTCTTGAGAGCACAGCAAGCTCCATAGAGACTTCGGTGTCTCAGTGAACATGTATGGTTATTGTCATACTTGTGGCTAGTTATCTTCATAACTGTATATCACTAGCTGGTGGGCGTAACTCTTTTTGTTGTACATGACGGGCATCTCATCAATGTTCTGTATCAGAGATGACGATTCATGTTTTGATGGAGCAGGGGATTGACTTCAATCTCTGTGTCTTTTTGTTTCAGGTATTGAAAACCTGCCCTGTGATTTGCGAAGGAACTTCCAGCTGATGCGTGAACTGGATCAGAGAACGGAAGGTATGTTAAGGTATTCCAGTAAGCAGTCAGAAAAGAGATCCTTCATCTGAAGGGTCATAACAATCCCCCTGGGGCTTGACATGACTATGAGGTATGGAAGAGCAAAGCTTTGGCTTGGAGTCAAGATTTAACTATGTTGTAAAGCAGGGGTGATCTGTCCCGCCGGCTCCTCCTATCTGGCACCTGAGCACCGGCTGGAGAGGCTGCTCTGTCCCCTCCCCCGGAGCCTCAGCGCACCGCCGAGCAGCGCTCAGGGGGGCAAGGCTGCGTGACAGTGTGTCTGGCTCTGGGCCAGACATGCTGCGCACTCTAGCGGATCAGTGCAACAGCGTGTCTGGCTCCGGGCCAGATATGCTCTTCTGAGTGGCGGCATGGTAAGGGGGCCGGGGCCAGGGTGGGGGTTGGATAAGGAGCAGAGGATCTGGGGGGGCAGTCAGGGGATGGGGAACAGGAGCGTGGGATAGGGCGTGGGAGTCCCAGGAAACCTGTCAGGTGGTGGTGGGGGGTGGCTAGGGGTTGGGGCAGTCAGGGGACAGGGAGGAGGGGGGTTGGATAGGGAATGGGGTCATGGGGGGTGATTAGGGGGCAGGGAGGTCTCTGGAGGGGGCGGTCGGGACAAGGAGCAGGGGGTGGGATCTTGGCAGGGTAGTTAAGGGCACGGGGTCTCTGATGGGGATAGCTGACAAAGAGCAGGGGGGCTTAGATAGGAGGTGGAGTTCTGGGGGCAGTTAGGGTGGGGGGGTTTCCGGAGGGGGCAATCAGGGGGCAAGGAGTGGGTGGGGGCGGTGTTGGATGGGTCAAAGGTTCTCGGGGGCAGTCAGGGTGGGAAATGGGTGGGGGTCGGATGGGGGGGGCAGGCTGTTTCAGGAGGCACAGCCTTCCCTACCTGGCCCTCCGCACAATTTTGAACCCCAATGTGGCCCTTGGGCCAAAAAGTTTGCCCACTTCTGCTGTAAAGGTACAAATGCTAATGTACTCACATAGTAAATGTGAGAACTTACACTCTCCTTCATTCCAAGCTCTAGTCAATAAATCAAACCAATGGACTTCTATTATAGACTGATTTATTTATTTTTTTTACCAGTTATAGCCATGTTTAATATCAAATCGTTCCAGTAGCAATGCCTCACTACATATTGGAGGAGAGTCTTTCTTAATCTTTATTCTATAACATTTTATTTTGTGATAGATTCAGGTTGCAGCATTTATACTTTTGGAGGTCACATTTAAGTAGCTTCTTCTAGTGTCTGTCCATATATAAATATACCCTATAAAACTGACGTGAACACTGCATGGATGTCATCATAACATAGGAGGGAAAGTATGTGTAACCTGATGGCAAAGTAGTAGAATGCTGCATATTTTGTGAGAGATTCATGTTTCATTTTTGGGTCTGAGCTTTCAAACAATGTGTGGCTGTTATTGCCAGATGGGTTTCCTTTCTGTTGAAATGGCACTGGAGGGAAAGGGAGTTAGCAGCACAGAAGTTAGAAAATTCTCACACTCAGAATGAAGGTGAAGAAATGTTGAAACTCATGAACTGGAGTCAGTGAGTTCAGTTCCGATCACACACCAGTGTAAATCAAGAGTAGCTTCACTGAGGTCAGTGGAATTGCAATGGTGAAAACTGCTGAGTGCAATATCAGATCTGGGTAGGGTGAATCCTTTTTGTGATTTCCTAAAAAGGATACATACATTAGTTTTTAAAGGGGTTCAGGCACTATAGTAATTGGATCATAAGGTAAGTACCATCACTAGCTAGAAAGTACTTCATTTATGAAATTAATGCTCATGTAATTGAACTGTTTTCTTTTCAGATAAGAAAGCAGAAATTGACAGCCTTGCAGCAGAGTACATTTCAACAGTGAAGCACTTGTTGCCAGAGCAGCGTGTGGAGTACCTCCAGAAGATTCAGAATGCTTATTGTAAATGTAAAGAGTACAGCGATGACAAAGTGCAGTTAGCCATGCAGACCTATGAGATGGTGAGAATTAAGTGCACATGTGCTATGATTGTGTGGTCAGTGAGATTCTTGCAACTGTAATCATAAACTAAGAAGGAGCTTTTGGGGTTTTTGCCAAAGTATCTATATATGGGTTAACTTTGTTACTGACAGAGAGCAGCAGTTCCCTTAAGATTCATTCTTTTCTGATTTACCATTGTTTTACCAAGAAAACTCCAGTATTCTTTTTGTTCTGTTAGGTTGTGTGTTAAAAAAATTTCATTGTGAGTACCCCACAGCTGTATGGTTTGTTAGTCACTGCTGTGATTTGTCCTGCCCATCTACAGTGTAATATAGCACCTGCAACTTGAAATTGTTCCCATTCTTTGCTGTTTCCTATTGCATTTTTTTTGAGTTGACATCAAAGGTGCTGTTGGTAAAGTCCAGGGAATATGAAGGATTAAGCAAAAAGTGTCTATCATTACTTTAGTATCTAGGTGACTGAAAGATGTTAATTTCATGCCAAAGTCCCTTCCTCCTAATTACAGCCTGAACACTAAACTATTTGCCTTTTCTCTTTGGACCCGGGGGGAAAATATTCTGCTCCTTGAGAGAAGAGCTTCTTACTAGCACTGTTTTCTTATAGGGGACCCTGGTGGCAGTCACCACTGTATCTGTTTTATTGACTTTTGAGTGGTGCTCATTTCCCTGCTTATTTTTCCTCAGACATGATTCACATAGAATGAGGACTGCCTTTGTGACTTACACTTGGCACACTTCGGCTTGCTACAGGAGAGAATGCAGAATAAGCGGGTCAGGGAATAGAAGCAGTTGGACATGTTGGTCTGTGATTGCAATGCCCTCTATTGTAGTCCCACAGAAAGAGGGATGAGGAGGGTGCAGAGCTTGAAAAGATGACTTTGTAGCCCAAAGACTAAACATACTAGTTAGAGTAACAAAAAACAAAAAAATGTACCAGCACTCCCCTACCTCCCAAAGCCACGCCATTCAAACTACACTCTTGCAGTTATAACACTGCCAAGCGGTTTTGTATTTAGTACGTTTTTTTTAAATGTAATAGTTCTAAGCTGGTCAGTTAGCAGAAAATTATATTTGACTGTATTATTCAAGAATTATGCTAATGTTCATCAAATTGGTAATCTGCAAAACAGTATTTGATAGTTCTACGCCTGGTTAGATAGTGAAATAAAAGTATTGTTAAATAAATTATTCAACTAATAACCAGTGACAATTGTTGAAAATATATTTACTGGCTTGCTCAACCAGCCCTTCTTATAAAAACAACAGATGTTAGATCTTTTTTCCTTATCTTGCTTTGCTCCACTGCTACTTTGTCTGAGTTGTCTTTAGAGTGTGCTTCCTCATCTCTCACTCTTGGCTCCCTTATTTCTTTCTTCCTTCCACACCCCCTATCCGCACATTGGGACCTCTGCCTTCTTTCCTTTTTTCTAAAAATGAAACTTAAATCTATCTCTGAGTTGTGAAGAATATGTACTGAGATCGTAACAACCAACAAGAATGCACTTTTATGTAGAAAACCATGATTAAATCGAGTCTTCCTGTCTAGTGATTTAAATTGTGATCGTGAATCAAATCCACCCTGAGTGGAGGTGTGCTGTTAAAATGGTTTGTGTGTAGGCTAGTGCAGGCCTTACTCTGCCTCTCCCTCAGTCTCTGTTCTTGAGATCGCTTCCCCAGTGAAGCATTTCACTGCCTCTCTCTGTTACTAATCTTGACTTACCAGCAGCAGAATGAACTTTTATAAGTTTGACTGCATACCTAAAGAAAAAAAGAATTTTAAAGAGACAATGGCCTTTTAAATATTTTACGAGAATATCTGGACAGTTTAGCTCAGATAAAGTTAATGAAGATTTTGTTAATGTTGTGGAAAGTTTGAATTGAAATTTTCGATTGTATCTTACTCAAAGTGCATAGCAGACCTAGGGCAGAAATCACTTTTGGAATATTGATGTGATCCCAAAAGGGATTCTTAGCTTTTGAGTTCTCCAGACTTCGCTGTGTTCTCTATTTTTTATTTTTCAAAGACAGTTGATTGTGAAGGAAAGAAGATATTTTTTCAAGTGAGGAAAGACGTTCCATTCCTAGATACGCAATCCGTTTGGTTAATTTCAAAAGAATATTTGTCATGGAAATATCTGGGACAGAGGCAAGTTTGATGATTTTTTTTTTAATCCCCATCTTATTTTGTAGTCTGTGAAGCTGCAATCAGTTCCAGAAATTGAAGAATCTGTTCTGATAGACTAAGTTAGTATATGTTGAGATCTTATAGGAGGAAGGTCTTATGGTGATACCAGAGAAACATGAGCGAGCTGTAAGTTTAATTGCTGGTGGTTCCAATGCTATGTTGAACAGTGCTTTGTCTGGTACTTCTCCCATTATCTTTTTCCCAATTATTTTTCAAAAAGGGTCCATGAATATCTTCAGATTGATAACCTTGAAGTCTAAAGTCCTCTGTCCATAGGACAGATGTGCACGAGGAGCATGAATGTAAGCTTTCCTGCACTGTCCCAGCCATGTGCCTCAACCTTGACCTGGTGGGTGAGATAGGAAAATAGTTAATTCTTAATCTTTGTTCCTGGTACAGGCTTAGACTGCTAAACATGATGTCAGTTGAGATGGTGGCTCTTGAAGTATGTACACTAGTTTTGGAATCAAGACAGAATTTATTTCAGGCTGATTAATAGTAACAACTTCTGATCCTTGCTGACTTCACTCAGTTTTGAATTAATAAACCAGAAGTGAAAGACTCTGTCTCATTACAAATCCTCTGAGCTGTCCAGTCCCCTAGTATTTGTGGTGTAGTATTCTTGGGGGTTGTAAATAAGTGCTGTTCAAAGATTCCGGATTGATGGAGCTGGAGTCCTCTCTTTAACCACAGCATCAGCAGAGCTTTCTCTTGTCACTCCAACAGTATGCCTTAGCCCTGACGTTAGAATGATCATCCCTAAAGACAAGCAAGTTCTTCACCAGCCCCTTTGACTTTGACCTCTTTTCAGAAATTGCTACCAATGTCTCTTGTGATGAGGACACCTGCCTATAGGGACTGGAGTGAGACCAGCTCAATTTCTTATAGACCGCAAAACAGGTGTCAGTACTAACTTTCAAACTCTATCATCTTGGCAAGTTTGATTCCAACCCATCATGCCATTCAATCTTCCTATAGCAGTAATATTTTATTAGGTGATTGTTTTTATTTAAAGACTGTTGTCACACTCTGTATTGATGCTTCATTTATAAATAGTTCATAAAGAGTTAGTACAATTATTAAATGTTTAATTAATTGTTATACATTGCAGCAAGTCAATAGATTGCTTTTAACTAGGGCTTACAGCCATCTGTGATAACATTTTCTACTGACATGCTCTGAACCATCTATAACACATACAAACATATTGCAGACATGAGTAGTAACATCTATTAATACTTATTAACCTATTATAAATAATATACAATGTACCCTTTATTGTAAAGTGCGATTGCATATCGATCCAAGGAAGGACATGCTTAGTAAGGGTGAGTTGTCTCAGTGTGCCCTGAACTGTTGGAGTCCCACCTGCTAGAATAGCTCGGATTTTTTTGGTCCGTTGATTGAAGTTTGTTTTCAGCCATGTAGTTTCTCTCACATGCAGGTGGATAAACACATCCGACGTCTGGATGCAGACTTGGCACGATTTGAAGCCGATCTGAAGGATAAGTTGGAAGGCAGTGACTTTGAAAGCCCTGGAGGTCGAGGCCTGAAAAGTGCGTGAGTTATTTTTAATGTTATCATACCATCTCGCTCAGTGCCAGAAAATCTTGGTGTAAAATATCCATATCCAATGTATGGCAGAAGGACTGTGATGGAGCATATATTACTTTCTTTTGCAGCTTTGGTGTGTGTGTTTTTTTTATTTTATTTTATTTAGTGCTTTTAAAAAGTTTAGGTCATTTTGACAAGGTGTCACCATTCGGTGGGCAGAGGAAGAAAGAATCTAGTTTAGAACCCTCTTAATCTTCCTTGCTGGAAGCTGGTCCTTTGCCTCGCTGAGTCAGCACATCCTGAAATTGTCCATTCTCTAAGTCACTGGTTATAAGCACTGCTACAAATGAAGCTGAGTTGTGGTGACAAGAGTGCTATCCACAGTCTGTAGTTCTTAAAACTTTGAAACTAAATAATCTACTCTGAGTTGAGCAAACTTTACCATAGCTATGCCTTGCCTTGAGAAGTTAAAGACATCATTAAGAAAAAATATTAATTAAAATAAAGTTAAGATTTTATTTCTAACTTAAGAGTCCAATGTAACCTGATGACAGTAGGAAATTTTAAGAGTTAAAGGAAAATTCCTGTTTCTTTAATGTAGATTAGAAATTTCAAATGGCAAAAAGCCAAATTAAATACAGTAGACAGTGAACACTGTACAGCTCTTCTTTCCTTTAAATAGCTGAGAACATGGTTTTGAAATGAAATATATGATTTTAAATATACAGTGTGATGGGGCAAGGCGAGATGGCTATAGGAATGTGCTAAGGAACAGATATGTGAGTCTCAGGCTAAACAAATCCCTGGTACCACTGGAACCTTCTAGAAAGCAGTAGAAACAGCTAGCCTGATTGGGACACCTGAAGCCAATCAGGGACTGGCTGAAACCAGTTAAAAACCTCCCAGGTAGTCAGGTGGGGGTGGATGTCAGGAGCTGTGGGAGGAAGTTGTGCTGTTGGTGAGACTGAGCGGTAGACATCATATCGTATCCAAGGAAGGAAGCCCTGAGGTAAGGGTGAAGTGGAGTTTGAAGAAGCGGGGACTGCTGTGGGGAAGTAGCCCAGGGAATTGTATTGTGTTTTGTGCCTAAAATGTCAGCCATCTTAGCTGATACTATTAGGGCCCCTGGGCTGGAGCCCGAAGTAGAGGGTGGGCCCGGGCTCCCCTGTTTCTGCCTCCCCTAATTAATCACTGAGATTGGGAGACAACAGAGACTGGATAGCTTCTCCTCACTGGCTTATGACGAAAATGACTCAGTAGGCTGTGACCTTGTCTCTAGAGAGAGAAGGGCTACGTGGAGGGTCACAGTGAGCTTCTGAGGCTAGTGAAATCCGCCAGGAAATGCAGGATCCACGAATATAAGGACAGAGCTTCGTCACAACAGTTTTAAATGAGCAAAAGTAATTTACTCTCACTTAATGGGTTTGGTGGGTGCTGGTGATGGCATGTGTATGTTGCCTCCTGATTAATAATGCACAGTCCTTGGATGGGAAGATGTTGAGTGTATTTTTAAAGCACTCTTTTACTAAATGGATCATTGAATATACAATACCAGGTCAAATTCCAGGTGAATCTTGTGTAACTCTATTGACTTGTGTTATGGGGCTGGACAAGTTGCAGACCAGAACAGAAGTTGGCACTGTGTGTGATATAGTATTTTTAGTATCCAAAGAGCCTTATACATAAAGAGCTTGCAAAACAGAAATTTAAAATAATAGGAGCACAAAAAAAAAGCATCCAGTGCTTTTTCTAGGGTACCCTTAATTTGAAATAATTCTGGCTTTCAGAAGGACGAAGTCAAAAGGACAAGAGATGCTCCCGGGGTCGAGGCAGGCGAACATCTGAGGAAGATACTCCAAAAAAGAAAAAACTAAAAGGAGGGTAAGAGACCAACAGTCACAGCTTTCATGGCTTTATGGAAAAGCTTTGTAAATTTATAAAATACTAAGTCAAACCTTCCCGGCCATTTTTATGATACTTCAAGCTGAACAGTTTGTATTCCCAAAGCATTCTTGTACTCAGACTCCATTTTAAATATGTCCTCTTCACACTTTCCCCTGGCACCAGTGTCAAGATATCTTTGCATTATTAAGTTTTCATACACGGAGCAAGGAGTTAATATGGATGGAACAGTATCTATGTCTGAGGTGGCAGGAATGCAGTCTCTGTTGCTTTCTGCAAACATAAAGAAAAGTATCTTAGCATTTTTGTGTGTGGCCATTTGTATTAGTTTACACTGAGTTAGCTTGCGATAATGGTGACCGGCTCATTCTGAGGTATATTATGATGTTGCATCACTCTCCTAGAAATCCTGGGGCATTCTTGGAATTATTTCCTGGTATTGTACATCATAGGGTAGATATCCTAAATAACCTTGAGTCACCTAATCCAAGACACTGTCAATTTGAACATTTTGAGTGTGATGACAAAAATAATTCCAGTTTCTTATAAAGTGTGCTTAAATAGCATTGCATGATATCATATTATTTTAAAAAATTATAAGGCTTGTATTGCTCCTATTAATGTCTATAATGGTATTTTCAGCAACTGATTATATGCAAAGTGCTGCCAAATGCATGAATAAATGAACTGAAAAAATAGAGGAATATTACATTCTTTCAGTTTTAGCAATCTTGGCTGTTACTTGAAACCAAGTTCAAAATTTTTGATAGAAATACAATTTTTAAGCTACTACTGAAAAGACAGACTCTTGTCACATTCCTTTTATTTCAGCTGGTCATCAATTCAGTTTTGCTATGCTTATCATTGCTATCTGAATACTACTCCCTTTATTTGTATGTATTGTATGCTGCAAATTATTCTTCCAGTTTTCTACATTAAACCTGATATAATTTTGTTTTGACCAATGCTCAAAATTATCCAAATCCATTTGTATTTTAATGAATATATTTCCTAAACCTTCACAATTGACTTTATGCTTAAGATGTATTTAAAGCTAAATTTTCAAGTGAAACTAGTTATCTATGAAATATACAGTTTTAAATGAGCAAAAGTAATTTACTTTTACTTAATATTCAGTAGTATTGTTTCCTCCACAGTTCTGAGTTTGCTGATACCGTCCTGTCTGTTCATCCCTCGGATGTCCTAGACATGCCAGTGGATCCCAATGAGCCCACCTACTGTTTGTGTCACCAGGTGTCCTATGGAGAAATGATTGGCTGTGACAATCCCGATGTAAGTGCCCGAGTTGAGTTATATCTTTCAAGGGACATAAAATGCAATAAGAAGAGGTTCTTTAAATACATTAGGAGCAAGAGAAAGACAAAGGAGAGTGTAGGTCCTGTGCTTAGCAGGGAAGGGGAACTAATAACTGATGACATCTAGAAAGCTGAGGTGCTTAATTCCTATTTTGCTTTATTCTTCACTAAAAAGGTTAATGATGACCAGATACTCAACACAGTTAATACTGACAACCAAGGGGAAGGCTTGCAGGCCAAAATAGGGACAGAACAGGTTAAAGAATATTTAGATAAGTTGGATGTATTCAGATCACCAAACCCTGATGAAATTCATCCTAGGGTACTTCAGGAATTAGCTGAAGCAGTCTCAGAGCTGTTAGCAATAATGTTTGAGAACTCCTGGAGGATCAGAAAGGTCCCAGAAGACTAGAGAAGGGCAAACATAGTACCTATTTTCAAAAAGAGGAACAAGGACCGAGAGAATTATAGACAAGTTAGCCTAATTTCAGTATCTGGAAAGAAACTGGAGCAAATTATTAAACAATCAGTTTGCAATCACCTGATGTATAATAGGGTTATAAGGAATAGTCAGTGTGGATTTGTCACGAACATCATGCCAAACCAACTTAATTTCCTTCTTTGATAGGATTTCTGGCATAGTGGATGGGGGAAAGCAGTAAATGTGATATATCTTAATTTTACTAAGGTTTTTGTACAGTTCCACACCGCATTCTCATAAACAAATTAAGGATATGTGGTCTAGATGAAATTACTATAAAGTGGGTGCACAACTGATTGAAAGACCATATTCAAAGTGTAGTTATCAATGGTTTGCTATAAAATGGCAGGGTGTATCTAATGGGGTCCAGCAGGTGTCCATCCTGGTTAGTTCTCTTCAATATTTTCATTAATGTCTTGGGTAATGGAGTAGAGCGTATGCTTATAATATTTGCAGATGACACCAAGTTTGGAGGCAGGTGGGTTTGTAAGCATTTTGGAAGACAGGTTTAAAATTCAAAATGACTTTGACAAATTGGAGAATTGGTTTGAATTCAACAAGATGAAATTCAATAAAGACAAGTTCAAAATATTTCACTTAGGAAGGGAAAATCAAATGCACAACTACAAAATGGGGAATAACTAGCTAGGTGGCAATACTGCTGAAAAAAATCAGGGGGATTATAGTGGATCACAAATTAAATATGAGTCAACAGTGTGATACAGTTGTGAAAAAGGCTGATATTCACAATAGTGTTGTATGTAAGAAAAAGTGAAAAAGGCTGTATTAACAGTAGTGTTGTATGTAAGACATGGGAGGTAACTGTCACGCTCTATTTGGCACCGGAGAGATCACAGATGGACTACTGTGTCCAGCTGTGGGCCCCACACCTTAAGAAAGATGAGGACAAACTAGAGAGAGTCCAGAGGAGAGCAACAAAAATGATAAGAGGTTTAGAAAACCTGGACTATGAGGAAAGGTTTAAAAAAAGGTTAAAATATGAAGAGCTGTTAGAAAGAGGACTGGGATCAATTATTTTCCATCTACACTGAAGATAAGAAAAAAGTAATAGGATTAATCTGCAGCAGGGGAGATTTAGGTTAGATATTAGGAAAAACTCTCTAACTGTAGAGGTTGTTAAGCTCTGGAATAGGTTTCAAGGGAGGTCATGGAGTCCCCATCATTAGAAGCTTTTAAAAACAAGTTAAATACCTGTCAAGGTGATTTAGGTTTACTTGGTCCTGCCATGGTGCCGGGGAGTATACTTTAATTTCTTAAGGGCCCTCTCAGCCCTACATTTCTGTGATTCTATGAAGATGGCTTATTTTTTTTGAAGATACACTCTGGATATCTGGTCTTACAGTGCCCTGCACAACTTCATAGCACAAATACATGTGATGAAAGAAAATGTATTACTGTCATAGAATCATAGAATATCAGGGTTAGAAGGGACCTCAGAAGGTCATCTAGTCCAATCCTCTGCTTAAAGTAGGCCATCCTTTCCTAGTTTTATATGTGCAAAATGCTAAGTGTCTCTCTTCTTTCTTTTTTCCTGAACTGCAGTGTCCAATTGAGTGGTTTCACTTTGCTTGTGTTGACCTCATCACAAAACCAAAAGGAAAATGGTAAGTAGAATCATAGAATATCAGGGTTGGAAGGGACCTCAGGAGGTCATCTAGTCCAACCCCCTGCTCAGAGCAGGACCAATCCCCAACTAAATCATCCCAGCCAGGGCTTTGTCAAGCCTCTTAAAAACCTCTAAAGAAAGAGATTCCACCACCTCCCTCAGTAACCCATTCCAATGCTTCACCATCCTCCTAGTGAAAAAGATTTTCCTAATATCCAGCTTAAACCTCCCTCACTGCAACTTGAGACCATTACTGAAGGAATGAAAATGGACACTGTCAATCAATCTCGTGAGTTTATTACGCACAGTGCTGGCAGAGTGTCACTTCACTTGTTAGGCTCAGAGACACTGTCAATCATTTGATTACAATGGTTTATATTTAATTTTACCATGAGCAAGGGGAAGAAATCAGGGGCAGTTCCGAGCCCCAGATAGGTTTAGCAGCATGACAAGATAAGTGCAGAAAGCCAGTAATCAAAAGGTTACATCATGTCTCCACCCATGGTTTCAGGTTAACGTATGTGATTAGTACACAAGTGTTTTTCTTTAACCAATCTATAAAGTGTGTTAGTATAAAAATATATATCGTGGATTCTGGTTAATTGGGCTGCCGGTTAACTGGAGCAGCCGCTTAATCAGGACACATTGCAAAGACCAGAAACAAAGCGTCCCTTTTTATTTACTTAGGTTAATTGGGGCATCTGCTTATTCAGGCCAAATTGTTCTGATCCCAATGTGTTCCAGTTAACCGGAATCCACTGTATATATGTTGAATTCTGATTTGGGATCCATAGGAAGGAAGCAGCTTCTTTGATTGTCCATCAGGTATGTATCTAAGAATTAGAACAAAAGAGACATTGAACAGTATATGGCAAAAAAATTGTTTTTTTAGTTGCTCGTTTGTGCTTCAGAACCAGACACTGGTATCTGGGAGGGAAGAAGGAAGATGCCATATCTCATACAGACCGACTTGGTCCTTCTCATGAGCTCGAAACTGGTGTGCAAGAAAGACATCATTATCTCCTCTTGAAGAGAAGTGCCCTCAGGTTTTAAAGACGGGACCTCTCTGCGTCCTTTGGTTTGTTTACAGCTAGAGATAAAGACCCCAATTATCTGCCTGACACCTGGGGTTTTTGCTGACCAGCTCATTATAATAGAAAAAACAAAGTAGTCTCATATTTGTTTTGTTTCTCTTAGCTAATATTGTTCACTCTCTAAGCCTCAGCCTTTGACCAAACTCTAGATTTTTGGCCTGTCAGATTTTTGAATTGACTCAGCATGTAGATTTTTGGCCTTTCAGTTACTCCTTGTTCTGTCATCTGGTACCATTGAGAACACTCTAGATCCATCCTCTTTGGAATCCCCTTTCCGGTAGTTGAAAGCAGCTATCAAATCCACCCCTCATTCTTCTCTTCTGCAGACTAAATAATCCCAGTTCCCTCAGCCTCTCCTCATAAATCATGTACTCAAGCCCCCTAATCACTTTTGTTGCCCTCCGCTGGACTCTCTCCAATTTTTCCACATCTTTCTTGCAGTATGGGGCCCAAAACTGGACACAGTACTCCAGATGAGGCCTCACCAATGCTGAATAGAGGGGAATGATCATGCCCTCGATCTGCTGGCAGTGCTCCTACTTACACAGCCCAAAATGTTGTTAGCCTTCTTGGCAAAAGGACACTCTGTTGACTCATGTCCAGCTTCTTGTCCACTATAACCCCTAGGTCCTTTTCTGCAGAATTGCTGCCTAGCCACTCGGTCCCTAGTCTGTAGCAGAGAATGGGATTCTTCCATCCTCAGTGCAGGATTCTGCACTTGTCCTTGCTGAACCTCATCATATTTTTTTTGGCCCAATCTTCTAATTTGTCTAGCTCCCTCTGTATCCTATCCCTACCCTACAGCTTATCTACCACTCCTCCCAGTTTAGTGTCATCTGCAAACTTGCTGAGGATGCAATCCATGCTATCTTTCAGATCATTAACAAAGATATTGAACAAAACCAGCCCCAGGACCAACCCTTAGGGCACTCAGCTTGATACCAACTGCCAACTAGACACTGATCATTACCCGTTGAGCCCGACGATCTAGCCAGCTTTCTATCCACCTTATAGTCCATTCTTCCAGCCCATATTTCTTTAACTTGCTGGCAAGAATACTGTGGGGAGACTGTATCAAAAGCTTTGCTAAAGTCAAGGAATGACACGTCCACTGCTTTCTCCTCATCCACAGAGCCAGTTATCTTGTCACAGAAGGCAGTTAAGTTAGTCAGGCATTGATGAATCTGTGCTGACTGTTCCTGATCACTTTCCTCTCCTCTGAGTGCTTCAGAATTGATTCCTTGAGGACCTATTCCATGATTTTTCCAGGGACAAAGGTGAAACTGACTGGCCTGTAGTTCCTCAGATCCTCCTCCTTCCCTTTTTTAAAGATGGGCACTACATTGGCCTTTTTCCATTCATCTGGGACCTCTCTCGATCGCCATGAGTTTTCAAAGATAATGGTCAATGGCTCTACAATCACATTTACCAACTCCGTTAGTACCCTTGTATGCAGTGCATCCGACCCTGTGGACTTGTGCTTGTCCAGCTTTTCTAAATAGTCCTGAACCACTTTTTTCTCCACAGAGGGCTGATCACCTCCTCCCCATTCTGTACTGCCCAGTGCAATAGTCTGGGAGCTGACCATGTTTGTGAAGACAGAGGCAAAAAAAAGCATTGAGTACATTAGCTATTTCCACATCCTCTGTCACTAGGTTGCCTCCCTCATTCAGTAAGGGGCCCAGACTTTCCTTGACCTTCTTCTTGTTGCCAACATACCTGAAGAAACCCTTCTTGTTACTCCTAACTTCTCCTGCTAGCTGCAACTCCAAGTGTGATTTGGCCTTCCTAATTTCACTCCTGCATGCCTGAGCAATATTTTTGTACTCCTCCCTGGTCATTTGTCCAATCTTTCACTTCTTGTAAGCTTCTTTTTTGTGTTTAAGATCAGCAAGGATTTCACAATTAAGCCAAGCTGGTCGCCTGCCATATTTACTATTCTTTCTACACATCAGGATGGTTTGTTCCTGCAACCTCAATAAGGATTCTTTACAATATAGCCAGCTTTCCTGGACTCCTTTCTCCCTCATGTTCTTCTCCCAGGGGATCCTGCCCATCAGTTCCCTGAGGGAGTTAATGTCTGCTTTTCTGAAGTCCAGGGTCTGTATTCTGCTGCTCTCCTTTCTTTCTTGTGTCAGGATCCTGAACTCGAGCATCTCATGGTCACTGCCTCCCAGGTTCCCATCCACTTTTGCTTCCCCTTCTAATTCTTCATGGTTTGTGAGCAGCAGGTCAAAAAGAGCTCTGCCCCTAGTTGGTTCCTCCAGCACTTGCACCAGGAAATTGTCCCCTACGCTTTCCAAAAACTTCCTGGATTGTCTGTGCACTGCTGTATTGCTCTCCCAGCAGATACTGGGGTGATTGAAGTCCTCCATGAGATCCAGAGTCTGTGATCTAGTAACTTCTGTTAGTTGCCAGAAGAAAGCCTCATCCACCTGGTTTGGTGGTCTATAGCAGACTCCCACCATGACATCATCCTTGTTGCTCACACTTCTAAACTTAATACAGAGACTCTCAGGTTTTTCTTCAGTTTCATATTGGAGCTTTGAGCAGTCATTCTGCTCTCTTACGTACAATACAACTCCACCACCTTTTCTGCTCTGCTTGTCCTTCCTGAATAGTTTATATCCATCCATGATTGTGCTCCACTCATGTGAGTTATCCCACCAAGTCTCTGTTATTCCAATCACATCCTAATTCCTTGACTGTGCCACGATTTCCAGTTTTCTCTGCTTGTTTCCCAGGCTTCTTGTATTTGTATATAGGCACTTAAGATAACTTGTTGATCGTCCTGCTTTCTCAGTATGAGGAAGGAGTCTTCCCCTCTTGCACCCTCCTGGTATCTCACTTCCCCACTTACCTCAGCGTTTTGGTGCCACAAGTTTTGTTTGTTGATTCTCTTGTTGAGTGCCTCTCTCCAGTCATGAAGAATGGTGCATGAATTTTGCTCTAACTAATATAGAAATCATAGAATCAGAGAACTGGAAGGGACCTTGAGAGATCATCTAGTGCAGTCCACTGCACTGGACTAGATGCAGGCTTTTAATATATGTTGTTAGAGAATTGTATTTGTGTGGATGTATACAATACATTAGGAAACGTCTATTCTCATCTCTAAAGGCTGCTTCCCTTGAAGTCCATGGCAAAACTCCCATAAACTTTAATAGGCTTAGGCCATGTCTATGCTACCAGCTAAATCGGCACTGCTACAATCGATGCAGCAGTGCAAATTCAGTGTGTCTGCTGAAGACAGACTAAGTCAGTGGGAGAGTATTATCCGGTCAATATCTGTACTCAACCTCCCCCACAGAGGTGAAAGCTATGTCAACGGTAGAGCATCTGCTGTGGACATAGCGCAGTGTAAATGCTGCTGTATGTCGACCTAAGTTATGTGGACTTCGGTCACATAACTTACATAATTGAACTAGTGTAACTTAGATCGACTTACAGCATTAATGTAGACCAGCCCTTAGAATAAGGCCCTAACAGGATATTTCAGGTTGCAAGCATTTACAAGATATCAGCCTAATCAGAACAGTTTACAAACAAAATAAAACATGTATTTGTACAGCTGTATGTACATCACATTCCTGCATGGTGTATGTACTATATAATTGAGTAGCAACTGCAGTGCTATTGTTAAAATTGAGTGAGTATGTTTGTACTTTCACCATCTTTGGGAGCTTGTAACTTTTATGAATTTTTTTTCCTTTGCACTATTTTTTGTGTGTGTGATCTCATCTCAAAGAGAAGGGGTAATTTATCTGGTTCATCTGTTTTTTTAAGAACATACAAGTTATGGCAAGGAGGTGTCTTTTGTTCTTAAAAAATTGTTTTTTTCTGTTCAGATAACTAAAACGAGCTTTGTTTTAAAATGGGGCTGAGGACCCCCCTTCTGCCACTTTCACCTTCCAAATACCACAACTCCTTTGCAAGTTGTTCAAATTTCCTGGACCCATTCCAATGAAATGTCTTTCCCCCATATTTGTGCTGTGTAATATTGCAGCATCAACAAAAGAAATTGACGTCCATATAGCTGATTTTATTTTATTTTCCTCCATAATAGTGAAGAGCTTCCAGGCAAAATGTTTATCTGTTGAAGCTTAATACTATGCTTTTCTGTCCCTAGGTTCTGTCCCCGCTGTGTTCAGGAAAGGAAGAAAAAGAAGTAAGGAAGGGGAATGTACACTGAATCCAAAAGAAGAGTTTAATATATTCTTTTACATGTTGCAATATTATCTTTGTTTTTGACCTGCCTTCCTTCTTGTTTTGATTTGATATTTAATTGTCCAACAGCCAGTTGTAATTTTTATTTAAAAGATGATGACTTGGTGAGGGAGGGTAGGATTTTTGAGAAAGTTACCACAGGGATTTTATTTAAGTTATTTTCACACAGCACTGACAGCTGTTACTATGAAATACTTAGAGCAGCTCACAGCTGGAATTTTTGCTAATGTATTGGAATCTGTGAAACTGCTTAGGCATTTCAGGGGAATGAGAAAGCTACATTTTCAGCGTGGTGGATTGCCACTATCTAAATAATGTAGGCATGAAGCTATGAATAATGTATATGAAGGATCTCTGTATAACTGCAACCTGCATGAAGTACATTCATATACTTAGCAGTGAAGTCCATTTTTTGTGTGCGTATAGTCCTGTAGCAATGAAGGCAACATGCAGGCCAGTGAACTATTTCCAGTATCTTATTTCCCCAAAGCAAAGTATTGTGTGTAATTTTGGTGAAGCATGCTCTGTGTATCTGAAGTTGCACATTTCTTCTTATTGGAAATTATTTCTGTTTAATTTTGTATTGCTGCCTTTGGACTTGATCTGGCTCCCACATCCAGACCCCTCTTTTGAATTCCTTTCTCCTCTCATAAACATTTGTCCATTCTGGAGGGAAATCGTTTTTAAGTAGCAAGAGCTTGGACACAGATTGGACACAACAGTAGTAAGAAAGAATGCAGACCTTCCTGCCAACATCCCATTTCTCTGGAAATGCCCTAAGTTTTTTAAAGTGAAGACAAAAACCTAGTGTGGTATTATGAAGATAGTGGGTTCAGATTTACTCATGAAATAAAATTAAGGCCTATTTATATTACTTATATCTCTATGTTGCACTTTGGTAAATAATCACGAAAAAGTTTTAGGAGGAGAATAATATTGTAATAAGATTCTTGTGATGATGCATCAAACCTAAGATGAAGTCATTGACTTTTTAACCCTATTGCAATTTTTCTGATTTTAATCAGCAACCATCATGAACCACTGCTAATAAAACAGATGTCCATGCAGCAGGAATCGTTTAAAGGGGATATATTGCTTGTTTGGAGAGAAATCTGCATACTTTTGATTTGAGTTGCCTTTCAGGTTGATAGATAAAATGTGAATCTTGCTATCATTAGAGTCTCATACCCTACAGAGGAAGGAAGACAGAAATCCAAGATGAAGAAAAAAAATATTCCACACAAGTCCCTTAGTCTCTTCTCCCCTCTCTCTGACCCCTCCCCCAATACTGAGCTATGCTTGGTGTAGAATTGAGAAGAGAGGTAAAGATGGGATTGTTGCTTTTGTATTTCCCATATTCTGGGATTCCACTACCTATAGCCACATCTGGCTGTAATGTTTTAGCCCATTGTATAGATCATTGGAGTGTCAGAAAAAGGCTGCAATATAACAGAATCAGCATTACAACAAAACAGAATAATTAATTCAAAAGACAGACTTGTATAGCACAATTCTAGCTGAAAAAACAAAAAAGATAGTCTTTGTGATACAGGAGGACCGACTGGTGCCCTTTGTGTACATTTTATGAGTTAAGAATGTAAAACACAACTTCTGCTGTGTATCCTTTCTTGCAGTCACACTATTTGCATTTGGCTTTGTAGGAGATGGCAGTTAAACAAAAATGTCATAGAAAAACCCCCTTAGTATCAGGTGTAATAATCTGTGAATGTATTTTGATTGTCAAATCAGCTATGGAAAAAAGTGTCTCCGAAGTTTTGTAGTTTAAAATGTGATGTACATATCCCTGTTGTATCACATCACTCCATATGGTGTATATGAAGTTTTCATATTCACAGGACTGTGTTTTTTGCCATTTTAAAACAACACACCAAAAATGTGCACAGAACTTAGCTACACGTTGTTGGAGAGATGTGGGGAGAAAGCACAATTGCACAAAACTGGATCTGGGAATGTAATCGGCCCTTTTTTGTATCTCATCGCAGAGTGTATAAAGTGGCTCTGCCTCTGTCTGGAGAGTAAACCTTTTCGCAAATCAGCATGTAGTTCAGTAGCCAGTGAATACACCCATACCTCATTATCCCGTTACACTGGGATTACAAGTAGGAGTGTCACTGTCTTGAAGATTGTAATATTGATGAAGACTTAGGCTCCATTTCCCTATCCATCCAATGATACAATATTGTAGACAAAACTTATTTAAAAAAAAAAAAGCAACTTTGTGAAATAATTACCATAAATTGTAATTGTTTGATTAAACTGACTCTGCAAAGCTGATTACCATAAATTTAGAGGTAGTTGCCTAGGGCAGCAAATTATTTAGCGATTTGTGTCTGGGTGGCTGTAGCCTGTAAGAATGGATGCTTTCTTTTTTAACCAAGGAAGCTAGAGACCTAGAGCTAGCACTATGTTATCAGTCCTATGGGGACCACAAACACTAGGTAAGATGACAGATATACTTTGCAGCACAACCTCTCAAATGTATCAGATTATGTGAGTTGGAACAGAGTTTGAGCAATAAAGCTGTTCTATATGGAACACACCCTAACAAACAGAGATTCTAATAGTTATCTCAGACTTAATAGTATCTGTTTGCCCATTCATTTCTGGGTTAAAGGTTTTTTGCTCCTCTTTAGACAGGAAGATAAGTAGCCTTGATCTTGTTCATTAAAGAATTTTAAAGTTCCGTATTTTGAATGTGCAGTGTTAAATATACATTACCTTTGTGGAGAGAGATGGACAGAATTGTGAGAGATTTAAAAGGAATGTTCCACTAAAGATTACCAAGAAAAGCTTTTTCAGACACTTGTATATTTTGTGGTGTTCAGCTTTATCACAATTCATCCAAATTGGAGATAATGTAACTTTAACCTGAATGTTTTATTCTCAAAGGAATTAGATATATTCCCTTTGTAAATGGAAGAGAATATTATAAAGCTTTTTATTAAAAAATGTAAAAAATGTATGGCAGTATTTTTGGATTATGTTATAGATAATGGATATATTGTTATAAATAAAGTATTTTTGGGAATAAAAATCTGAAATCACATTATTTCAGGTTCCTGGGTAGAGCTTCAAATCCATGCACAAAGGGAACATACACAGATAGTGCCATAAATAATGGGATGTATGTACATATATCTCAGACTCACATCTTGGTCCCAAGACTAATGACTATTATTAGCTCTGTTAACTTTGAATTTAATAAAGGGTTTTATGGCAGGAGTGGGACCCATTTCATACGCTTAAAACCTGGGTGGCAAGTTTTCTAAATCTTATGCATTCTCTGCATGGTGATGGAGTGAAGATTATACTTCTACTCACTGCTCTAATTGTTGTGGCCAATTTGCTGCCAGTCCCAGTTAAGCATTGTCTCTGTGGCTGCAGCACTTGCCCCTAGATCAGTGGTTCTCAACTCGTTTCAGTTCACAGACCACCAGGCCAATCAAAAATTTTTCATGAACCACCTCCTTTTTTATTTATTTATTTTTTGTTGAGACATATTTAAAAAGAGGAGAGACATTTTGGTTTGAAATTTATTTCTTACTAGATGTTTGGTTTGAAATTTATTTATTTCTTACTAGATGTTTGGATTCCCTTCTCACTGACAAGCTTTTCAGTGTTTGTAATAGTACTTGATAATGCACAACAAATATCGCTTTCCTCTGCGAGCCCATTCGTCTGTTTGAACTTAACATACAACAAACATGAAAATCCCGTCTCACACATAATCTGATACAACTGGCAAAAGAAATCTGACTGCATGTGCTGACAAATTTGGGTAACTCCTGGTCATGCTGGCCCAAAATTTCTCTATGGTAGACTGCTGGTACACGTCTTGGGTCGCAAAATCATTTTTCAGTCAGTACGTTCAGTACATTCCCTGCTGACAACCACCGTACAGAAGTGTAGAACAGTAACACATCAAAGTCAGAATCCATGTCCTGGCAAAATCTTTTGAAGAGCCTGGTGTTCAGAGCTGATGATTTGATGTAATTCACCACTTTCACCAACCCTTTGAAAATGGCATTGAGTTGATCAAGCAATGTTTTTGATGCCAAAGCTTCCCTATGAATGACGCAATGAACTCCGGTTACCATTGGAGCGCGCTGTTTCACCAACATTTGGAAGCCTGATCTTGAGCCCAGCATGGCAGGTGCACCGTCAGTGGTGACACACACAAGATTTGCCCAATCCAGACCATGCACTTCAAAGAAATTGTTAACAGTTTCTAGCACATCTTGAGCCTTTGTGGTGGTACCAGGAGTTTTACAAAAAAGAAACTCATCTTTGATGTCTCCATCAACCATATATTGTGCGAACACCAATAGCTGAGAGCACAGTGCGACAGTTGGTCGATTCATCCAATTGTATGGTAAACAACGGAGACTTCTTTATTTCATCCCAACTTGTTCACTGATATTCTGTGAAATCTAATTTATCTGTCTCGATATTGTGTCGTTAGAGACAGATATGTCATTCAGCTTCCTTGCTGCTTCCTCGCCAAGAACTAGCCGCACCATCCCTTTTGCACAGGGAAGCACAAGTTGCTCTACAATGGTATGAGGCTTTATGGCCTGTGCAACTTTGAATGCAACAATGTAGGAAGCGGTCACTGCATTACTTGTATTCTGTAGAATGCACCTGTTGAATCGAGGCACTGTTGTTTCAGACCTCATAACTGCCGTTCAAAATAACCTTCATCCTTTTGCAACAAGTTTGGATGACGCTTTTTGAGATGGAGTTTCAGCTTAGCCAGCTTCATTGAGTCATTCCCAAGACTTTGAAACAAACAACACTTTGTGGCAAATCCACACCTTCTTTTTCTTGACAAGTGAAGCCAAATTTGATGTAGTACTTCAAATACTTGCGCTTGACATTCCTTCCTGTTGTTGCCATTATATCAGATCTGCGGGGTTACAACGAAATTTTGATTTTTCGAAAGGACGATTTATTTTGGGAGATGTGTAGTAATTATAAATCACTCATATAGATGTCCCAAAACAAGTTGTCAGGTGGCAAAAATTGGAACTATGATATAATATTTATCTAACTCACACTGCACACATTACATGGGCTATGAAAAAATAAACTATGGAGGTTAGTTTTTATCTCTTGTATTTGGTTGAGTAAAAACATATTTTAGGGTTATTTTTTACCAGATAATATTTTATTAACCTGCGATACCAGCTCTAAAGTATTATTTAGTTTGGGAGTAGACCCTTTAACTTAGTATTGTCAAAACTGAAATTACTTTCATGCCAACCTGATAAATTCAACAGATGTAAATATAAAAGTGTGTGTCTTACCCCCCTGCGTTAAAATCCCTATACAAAAAAGTCGCAAACAAAATAAAAAGTGTGTAATAAACTAATGAACATAAAGTTGAAAATTGTGTGCAAACTTACATTTTACCACAGACATTATAAACAAACTAAAACAGCACAGTTAGCACAGAACGAATGACACGACAACCACTCAGCACGACAGCGAGAACTACACAGATGCTCAGAGACTTAGATGGAAGTTACTGGCAATACAACGCAGTTGCTTCCTAGATGACACCATGGATGACACCCTGCATGCTTGTGAACACAGCATAAAACAGCCTAACGGCAGCGCATGCTCACACTATCTGACTTTGGACAATATTCGTGTGGACCATCGAAAAAGTCACCGTGGAGCATCAGTTGAGAACCACTGCCCTAGAGGCTAGTAGTGTAGGGTTGCCACTGGATCCAGGTTTTCCCAAGAATGATCCTATTTTTGAGATGGCTGTCCTGGGGAATCTTGTGAGAGTTCTCCATATACATTGCCAGCTATCCAGTATTATGGGCTGAGGATCATCCCGCCTGTCCTGGGCTTTTTTTGTACCTCAGAGGTGGCAACCTAAAGTGATTCTGCCAGTGTTCAAACTGAAAATGTACACGCCTTGTGCAACAACGTTTGGCTCTCTCCACACTCACGTCTCTTGCCAGTTATTTTATGGTGCCTGTTCAAGGATAAGTGACAAAGAGTCCTGTGGCACCTTAAAGACTAACTAAAGTAGTAGAGCATAAGCTTTCGTGGGCTAATACCCACTTCGTCGGATGCATGCAGTGCATCTTTTACCTGGCTCTTGCCTACCTATTTATACCTGCCCCTGGATTCTTCCACTGCATGCATCCGACAAAGTGGGTATTAGCCCACGAAAGTTTATGCTCTAATACTTTAGTTAGTCTTTAAGGTGCCACAGGACTCTGTCACTTCTGCAATTCCAGACTAACACGGCTACCCCTCTGATTCTTGTTCAAGGATAGAGACTGCAGCTTCTGTGAGTGAGGCCTTTTACCCAAATAGTTTCTTACTTCTTTCTGTCTCCTTTGTCAGGTCATGGTACTTTGTGGGAACATTAGTTATACACTACCCCAAATCAGTTTTTAAAGTGAAAGGTAAGTATAATATGGTACCAAGTCAAAATAGTAGCATTTTACATCTCAACAACTAAAAGTGCAAAGCAGAGAAGAATCAGGCCTATAGACCTAACACTGTCCACTATACCTGCAATGTCTATGGTTGGAGGAGGGTACTGGATGGATGCTGCTTTTTGAGCAAGAGATCAGATCTGGTTGTTTAGCAGGCTTCCTGCTTCTGATGTATTTAAAAAAATTGTGATTACTTTTTGAGTCTTTGGCTAACTGTTCCTCAAATTCTTTTTTGGCCTTCCTAATTGTATTTTTACACTTCATTTGCCAATGTTCACGCTCCTTTCTATTTTCCTCATTAGGATTTAGCTTCCACTTTTTAAAGGATGCGTTTTTGCCTCTCACTGCTTCTTTTATTTTGTTGTTTAGTTATGGTGGCTCTTCTATGGTTCTCTTACTGTGTTTTTTTTATTTGGGGTATGCATTGAGCCTCTATTATGGTGTCTTTTAAAAGTTTCCACGCAACTTGCAGAGATTTCACTTTTGGCCTTGTACCGTTTGTTTAACTAATCTCCTCACTTTTGTGTAGTTCCCCTTTCTGAAATTAAATGCTAGAATGCTGGGCCTCTGTGGTGTTTTTTCCTGCCACGGGGATATTAAATTTAATTATATTCTGGTCACTATGACCATGTTCTCCAGCTATATTCACCTCTTGGACTAGATCCTGTGCTCCACTTAGGACTAGATCAAGAATTGCCTCTCCTCTGGTGGGTTCCAGGACCAGCTGCTCCAAGCAGCAGTCATTTAAGGTTTCAAGAAATTTTATCTCTGCATTCTGTCCTGAGGTGATATGTACCCAATGATAATTTTCATTGCCCTCCGCTGGACTCTCTCCAATTTGTCCACATCCTTTTGGTAGTGGGGGGGCCCAAAACTGGATGCAATACTGCAGATGTGGCGTCACCAGTGCCAAATACAGCAGAATAATCACTTCCCTGGATATGCTGGCAATGCTCCTACTAATGCAGCTGAATATGCCATTAGCCTTCTTGGCAACAGTGGCACACTGCTGACTCATATCCAGCTTCTCGTCCACTGTAATCCCCAGGTACTTTTCTGCAGAACTGCTGCTTAGTCAGTTTGTCCCCAGCCTGTAGCAGTGCATGGGATTCTTTTGTCCTTAGTGCAGGACTCTGCACTTGTTCTTGTTGAACCTCATCAGATTTCTTTTGACTCAATCCTCCAATTTGTCTAGGTCACTCTGGACCTTATCCCTACCCTCCAGCATATCTATCTCTCCCCCCGGCTTAGTGTCATTCGCAAACTTGTTGAGGGTGCAATCCATCTCATCATCCAGATCATTAATAAAGATGAACAAAATTGGCCCTCGGACCGACCCCTGGGGCACTCCACTTGATTCCAGATGCAAACTAGATATCAAGCTGTTGATAATCACACACACAGCCCGACAAAGTAGCTATCTTTCTATCCCCTTTACAGTCCATTCATCCAAACCATACTTTTTAAACTTGCTGGCAAGAATACTGTGGGAGACCATATTAAAAACTTTGCTAAAGTCAAGATATATCACATCCACTGCTTTCCTCATATTTACAGAGCCAGTAATCTCATCATAGAAGGCAATCGTGAATCCACATTAACTGTTCCTGATCACCTTCCTCTCCTCCAAGTGCTTCAAAATGGTTTCCTTGAGGACATGCTCCAGGGTTTTTCCAGGGACTGAGATGAGGCTGGCCAGTTTGTAGTTCCCTGAGCTCTCCTTCCCTTTTTTAAACATGGGCACTATATCCACCTTTTTTCAACCATCTGGGACCTCCCCCGATCGTCACGAGTTTTCAAAGATAATGGTCAATGGCTCTGCAATGACATCTACCAACTCCCTCAGCACCCTTGGATGCATTGCATCCAGCCCCATGGACTTGTGTATGTCCAGTTTTTCTAAGCAGTCCTTAACCTGTTCTGCTGCTCACCTTCTTCCCTTACTGTGTTGCCCACAACAGCAGTGTGGGAGCTGACCTTGTCTGTATAGACCAAGGCAAAAAAAAACCATGGAGTACTTCAGCTTTTTCCACATCATCTGTCACTAGGTTGCCTCCCCCATTCATTAAGGGTCCCCCACTCTCCCTGAGCTTTTTCTTTTTGCTAACATACATGTAGAAACCCTTCTTGTTATCCTTCACATCCCTTTCTAGCTGCAACTCCAGTTGTGTTTTGGCCTTCCTGATTACACCCTTGCATGCTCAAGCAATATATTTATACTCCTCCCTAGTCATCTACCCAAGTTTCCACTTCTTGTAAGCTTCCTTTTTGTGTTTAAGCTCACCAAATATTTCACTGGTAAGCCAAGCTGTCACCCGTTATATCTGCTATGCTTTCTGCACATCGGGATGGTTTGTTCCTGCGCCCTCAATAAATCTTTAAAATACAGGCAGCTCTCCTGAGCTCCTTTCTCCTTCATATTAGTTTCCCAGGGGATCCTGCCCATCAGTTCCCTGAGGGAGTCAAAGTCTGCTTTTCTGAAGTCCAGGGTCCATATTTTGCTACTCTCCTTTCTTCCTTTTGTGAGGGTCCTCAATTCAAGCATCTTATCGTCACTGCTGCCCAGGTTGCCACCCACTTTATTCCCCCACCAATTCTTCCCTGTTTGTAAGCAGCAGATCAAGAGGAGAAAGTCCCCTGACTCGTTCCTCTGGTAGTTGCACCAGGAAGTTGTCCCCAGCACTCTCCAAAAACTTGCTGGATTGTCTGTGCACTGCTGTATTGTTTTCCCAGCAGATGTCAGGGTGATTGAAGTCCCCCGTTAGAACCAGGGCCTGTGTTCTGGAAACCTTGGTTGATTGTCCAAAGAAAGCCCTGTCTACCTCAGCTTCCTGGTCCGGTGGTCTACAGCACACGCCCACCACACCATCATTCTTGTTGCTCTTGCTTCTTAAGTTAACCCAAAGACTGTCAACAGGCTTTTCTCCAGTTTCATACTGGAGCTCTGAGCAATCATACTGTGTTTTTACTTAGGGTGTAACTCCACAACTTCTCCCCTACCTATACCCATCTATGACAGTGCTCGAGTCACGTCAACTGTCCCACCAAGTCTCTGTCATTCCAATCACATCACAGTTCTTTGGCTGTGCCAGGACTTGAATCAGGAGGCTTCCCCTGTTGCACCCTCCTCCTCCTCCTCTCACACAGAGCTGACTTCAGTGGGTACCTGCAGCGGGGTGTGGCTCTGTGTGTGCGCCCCCTCCCCCGCCCAGAGGACAGGCTGATGAAGCCCGGGCAGGTGCAATGGGCGGAACCATTAGGACCCCAGTATATCAGGTTACACCCAGGATGGGGTGGTCTAACCCGACTCACTCAACCCCTTCTGTGCCTCCCTCCCCCATCCCGCCCCTTCACCTCCTCCCTCTGCCCCCCACCCCCAGCGTCAACACCCTTCACGTGCCTGTGGGAGCTCCGCTGGAGCAGTTGTGCGCATGTGTTGCGCTTTGCGTCACAGCTCCTACCCCACCCGCTTCGCTCCGGCTCCTGGCCCCGCCCCGTGAGTCCCTTCTAAGGAGGCGGCCTAGGGGGAGTGACGTTCTCAAGGGACGCCGCGCGGGAGACGCCTGGTTTGTGGGCGGCTGGACGCAAAGCGGCTCGGGCGCATTTGTGTGACGTGGCGGGCGAGGCGGCCGCAGTCCCGGGCTCGGTAATGTGAGGTGTGGGCGGCGTCGCGCGGGTATTATGGGCGGGTGACGTACCACAGCCCCGCGCGGGCAGCAGCTGCTGGGCCGGCCCTGTCCGCGTCTACCCCAATATCCGCCTTTACAGAGTGCTCCTCGCCGCCCCCGAGGCAGTGTGTAATGCCGCCCTTCCCCCCCCCCCGAGTGTCTTGACACACTGCAGCGTCGGTCGTCGCCTCGCCCTCTCCCCTCGCGCCGAGGCAGTGTGCAATGCTCCCCCTCCCCCAGCGTCGTGGCAATGTGCGTTCTTTGATTTCTCAGTTTGCACTAAGTCTGTAGCTGTTCCACACCCGTTCACTGGTCACTGGAATAGTTAACATCTGCCCCTTGTTGGGGGTTACCTGAATTGTAATTTCTAGGCATGCATAAACACCACCCATGCACTCCCCGCTCCAGATACCCCCCAGTGGTGTTGTTGATTGGTCAGATGTTTGTTCTTTGGATTCTTACAGATTAATAAGTATCCCAATTTATAGATTCTCTGTAAATCTACCCAGCGTCATGGGAAACACACAGACAGGCTGTGATTCTCCATCCCATTGTGCCTTGGAGTGGAGAATCAGGCTTCAGGTGTTTGTGTATAGGTACCTTCTCAAGGGCAAGATGCAGGGGAAAAGGCACAGGCTTGAGCTGTGGGTAGAATCTTTGGGCTGGTCTTCACTAGCACGGGGGATCGACTGTAGATATGCAATTTCAGCTATGTTAATAATGTAGCTGAAATCGGCGTATCTACAGCCGACTTACCTGCCGTCCTCACGGTGGCGGCAGGTGGCGACGCGCTCCCCCGTCGACTCCAGCTTGCGCCTTTTGACGAGCTGGAGTTATGGAGTTGACGGGAGCGCTGCTGGCGATCAATTTATTGCATCTTGATGAGACACGATAAATCGATCGCCATAAGATTGATCTCTCCCGGCTCTAGTGAAGATAAGCCCTTTGTGAAAAAGACCACTTATGTCATGTGCAGCCTAAGAGCCGAGGGTGTATGTCCTCAGGAAGCAGCTCGTGAGTTGGCGCATTAAACATGAAGCGCTATCCTTCAGTGAAAACAGTTTTGAAGGACTTTTAGAGCACATTATAAAACATGCATTTCTCAGTGAAAGACATGATCTATCATCAAAAACAACAACGAGTCCTTGTGG
The DNA here is from genome assembly GCA_007922305.1 of Dermatemys mawii. Lineage (NCBI taxonomy): Eukaryota > Metazoa > Chordata > Testudines > Dermatemydidae > Dermatemys > Dermatemys mawii. Next base: position 1,549,364 of record ML677407.1, read on the forward strand.
CACCTTAGAGACTAATACATTTATTTCGTGGGCTAGAACCCACTTCATCAGATTCACGGAATGGAAAACATAGTAGCAGGTATAAATACACAGCACACGACAAGCTGGGAGTTGCCATCCTAAGTGAGAGGTCGGTTTAATACAGGGGTGAGCAAACTACAGCCCGCAGGCCACATGTGGCCCGCTGGCCATTTTCATGTGGCCCGCTGGCCATTTTCATCTGGCCCGTGAGCTCGGGCCGGGCTGGCATGCCGCGGGTCCTAGGCCCGCTCCGCCCCGCTCCATACTCCCTGGCCGCGTCAAGCGGCAGCTGGGGGGAGTGTGGGGCGCCACACTCCCTGGTTGGGGGTCTGGGTGGAGCATGGGAAGCTGCCAGGCCCCGCGATGTCTGGCCAGGCCGAGGAGCACCTGGCTGACTAAGGTAAGCAAAGGGTTAGGTGGTGACGTGGTGGTTAGGGTAGGGGGATCTCGGGAGGGGGCAGTCAGGGAACAGAGCAAGGGGACTTTGATGGGGGATGGGGTCCTGGGGGGTGGTTAGGGTGGGGGGAATCTCGGGAGGGGGTAGTCAGGGAACAAAGCAGGGGGGCTTAGAGGGTGGGGTTCTGGGGCAGCAATTAGAGTGGGGGGGGGTCTCCAGAGGGGGCGATCAGGGGACGAGGAGTGGGGGGGTTGGATGGGTCAGGAATTCTGAGTGGGGTACTCAGGGGGCAGGAAGTGGGTGGGGATTGGATAAGGAGTGGGGTCAGGCTGTTTGGGGCGACACAGCCTTCCCTGCCTGGCCCTCCACACAATTTTTAACCCTAATGTGGCCCTCAGGCCAAAAAGTTTGCCCACCCCTGGTTTAGTAAGACGATTCAATGAACGGGTGGGATGCCAAGGGAGGAAAAATGACTTTTGTAGTGGTAATGAGTAACCCTATAGCAATGCGAGGACTCACCCACACATCGCCTCCTGCTGGTCATCAGGAATTAGCTCACCAGCAGTCAGAGCACCCTCTTCAGGCCAGTGTCTTGCCTCACTGGTCCCTGTGTCCCTCACAGACTCTGGTGCCCTTTCACCTGGGCTGCTGCTTCCTGGCAATACCCCCACACTCTCTCTAGGTCTTCCCTCCCCAGGGAACCCACAACCCTCTATTCCACCTTGCCTCAGTCTAGCGCTACTACCGGTCATCATCAAGCTCCTGCTTCCTGGGGCAGATTGCAGCATAAAAGCCAGTCATTACAGGCAATGGGGTTGTCAACCTGCTGCCTTTCCCTGCAGTCCAGTACCCTTTCAGGCCTTTCTATGAAGCCCCAGTTCAGCACAGCCTGCCCCTTTCCCAGCATTGCTCTACCCCCAGTATCCTTTGTGCTTGCAGGCAGCTAGGTCCATCTCCCTCCAGATGCAGAAGGAGACTGTTTCACCTAGCTCCTCCCCAAGCCCTTATAACAGGGCCAGGTGTGATCTGATTGGGGCATGGCCCAGCTGTGGCCAGTTCCCCAATCAGCCTTCTTGCTCTGCAGGTCACAGCCCTCTCCAAGGGCTGGCTTTTAACCCTTCCAGGGTTAGAACGGCTAACCAACCCGCTACCGGCCCATTTCAAACAGTTGACAAGAAGATGTAACAGTAGGGGGAAATTAGATTTTGTAATGACTCATCCACTCCCAGTCTTTATTCAAGACTAATTTGATGGTATCCAGTTTGCAAATTAATTCCAGTTGTGCAGTTTCATGTTGGAGTCTGTTTTGAAGTGTTTTTGTTGAAAAATTACCACTTTTAGGTCTGTTATTGAGTGACCAGGGAGACTGAAGTGTGTTCTTACTGGTTTTTGAATGTTATAATTCCTGATGTCAGATTTGTGTCCATTTATTCTTCACTTCGCCAGGTGGGTATTGTAGTTTTAAGAGCACTTGATAGAAATCCTGTAGGTATTTGTCTCTGTCTGAGGGATTGGAGCAAATGCTGTTGTATCTTAGAGCTTGCCTGTAGAAAATGGATGTTGTCTGGATGAAAGTTGGAGGCCTGTAGGTAAGTATAGTGGTCAGTAGGTTTCCGGTATAGGGTGGTGTTAATATGACCATCACTTATTAGCACTGTTGTGTCTAGGAAGTGGATCTCCTGTGTGGACTGCTCCAGGCTGCACTGCTCTGGTGTTCGCAGTCATTACAGGCATAGAGGACAGTATTGGGTCTACGATGAGCCTGATTCTCCTCTGCTTTGCACTTTTAGTAGTTGACAATGTACAAAATGCTACTGTTTTGACTTCGTATCATATTATACTTACCTTGCACTTTAAAAATTGATTTGGGGTAGTTTATAACTAATGTCCCCGCAAAGTACCATGACCTGACAAAGGAGACAGAAAGAAGTAGGTAACTACTTGGTGTGACAAAGCTCCAAGTCTGTACTTGTGGGTCCTGCGCTTCCTGGCAGATTTAGGGGCCTCAGAAACTCATCTAGGCCCCAGAGTGACCTCCCTTTCTCAGTATAATTGGCAAGAGTCACCGCCTAGTGAGTTACCTTCATCACAGGCCAGTATGGAAGGTGGAAAAGGGGGGAGCCCGGGCCCGCCCTCTACTCCGGACTCCAGCCCAGGGACCCTAATAGTATCAGCTAAGATGGCTGACCTTTTAGGCACAAAACACAATACAATTCCCTGGGCTACTTCCCCACAGCAGTCTCCGCTTCTTCAAACTCCACTTCACCCTTACCTCAGGGCCTCCTTCCTTCTGTATGATATGTTGTCCACCACTCAGTCTCACCAACAGCACAACTTCCTCTCACAGCTCCTGACACCCACAGCCCACCTGACTAACTGGGAGGTTTTTTATCTGGTTTCAGCCAGTCCCTGATTGGCTTCAGGTGTCCCAATTAGGCTAGCTGTTTCTACTCCTTTCTAGAAGGTTCTTAATTGGCCCCAGGTGTCTTAATTGGCCTGGAGTAGCCTTTGTTTGGCTATCCAGGGAACAGGGACCTGCACATCCTGAGACTAATATACCTGCCTTCCAGCACTCTCCTATATCCTTCTGGTCTGACTCCGTCACATTGGGTAAAAGGCCTCACTCATAGAAGCTGCAGTCTCTATCCTTAGACAGGCGCCATAAAATAGCTGGCAAGAGACATGAGTGTAGAAAGAGCCAAACGTTGTTGCACAAGGCGTGTACATTTTCAGTTTGAACATTGGCAGAATCACGTTGCGTTGCCACCTCTGAGGTACAAAAAAAAGCCCAGGACAGGCAGGATGATCCTGAGTCCATAATACTGGATAGCTGGCAATGTATATGGAGAACTCTCACAAGATTCCCCAGGACAGCCATCTCAAAAATAGGATCAATCTTGGGAAAATGTGGACCCAGTGGCAACCCTACACTACTAGCTTCTAGGGGCAAGTGCTGCAGCCACGGAGACATTGCTTAACTGGGACTGGCAGCACATTGGCTACAACAGTTGGAGCAGTGAGTAGCAGTATAATCCTCACTCCATCGCCACCATGCAGAGAATGGATCAGATTTAGAAAACTTGCCATCCAGATTTTAAGCGTATGAAGTGGGTCCTGCTCCTGCCATAAAACCTTTTGTTAAATTCAAACTTAACAGAGCTAAGAATACTCATTAGTCTTGGCACCAAAATGTGAGTCTGAGATATATGTACATCCATCCCATTATTTGTGGCACTATCTGTGTATGTTTTCTTTGTGCACAGATTTGAAGCTCTAGCGGGGAACCTGAAACAATAAATACTTTATTTATAACAATATCTCCATTATCTATAACATAATCCAAAAATACTGCCATACATTTTTACATTTTTTAATAAAAAGATTTATAATATTCTCTTCCATTTACAAAGGGAGTATATCTATTTCTGTTGAGAATAAAATAGAATATTCAGGTTAAAGTTACATTATCTCCAATGTGGATGAATTGTGATAAAGCTGAACACAATAAATTTACAGGTGTCTGAAAAAGCTTTTCTTGTTAATCAAGAAACAGTGGAACATTCCTTTTAAATCTCTCACAGTTCTGCCCATCTCTTTCTACAAACGTAATGTATATTTAACACTGCCCATTCAAAATACAGAACTGTAAAATTCTTTAATGACCAAGATC
>VOCN01015984.1:0-11369 GCA_007922305.1 Dermatemys mawii
CGATCCCACCACTCTGTGCTCGTTTCCCGTGCCCAGAAGCGGCGTTCCATGGCCGTGAGCATGTCTGTTAATGAAACAAGAAGCTTTGTGTCAAACGCGTTCACCGCTTCGATCTCGTCTTCAGACTCATCACTGTCATCCTGCATGTCAAGGGTTAACTTCACTGCACACAGAGATGTGCTGGCGACAGTCGTCAGCATGTCCCTCAGCAGTTGTGGATTCATTGCGGCACACGACAATGGAAGACGGAGCACGCCTTGCTGAAACCCTTGAAAGATGGCGGTTGAGGTGGAAGGAAACCCAGGGATTTCTGGGATATGCCATGAAGCATCATGGGTAGTTGGAACAGGATGCAGGATGCCCCGCAAGTGACGCCCCCCTACCACAAGGCATTGTGCCAGATCAGGAAGAGGTGTACTGTGGGATACCTGCCCTAATGCGCTGCTCTTAATGCCGCATGAAGTGCCGCAAATGTGGCCATGCTATAACGCTGGAGCATCTCAGTGTGGACACACAATAGCGCTATTCATATTGCTGTACAAGGGGACCACTATAACCAATAGTGCTATAATCCTGTAAGTGTAACCATACCCTTTGTTGTGAACTCAGGAGTGTCCTTTCAAAGCTCCATTTCATCTTGTGCAGGCACCTGTGCTGTGCTGAGGCCCTTGGAATTGCAAGCTCTTGCTTCAAGAGCACAGGGGGGGAGATTCTTTGGTCCAGCTTGCAACAGGGCTCTGTAGCACTCCACAAAGCGGACACTGACAGTGTTTTCCAGACAGCCAGCTTAGAGCAAGCTGGGGTGAGTTGTGTGGCTGTGGTTTAGGGAGCAGCCTGGTTTTCTCTCTCTCTGATTTCTTGTGTGTTCTGAATTCTAAGAAATACCTTCTCTATCCGTCTGCTGGGAACACAACAGCACCAAACTCAGTTCCATAAAACAATCTTCGGTACTTACACACACCCAAGAACCTGGGTTTAACCTGATGGGTTTTTTTAAATTATGTGTTTTCTGTAATGCTTCTTAACCGTCAGAGAGCTGGCTTAGACGGAGCCGTGCAATAACATCGAACTGCTGGTGAAATGCTGTTCATCGCCATCACAGAGAGAACCAAGTGCAAGCCCTCCTCCAGCATCACACCTTGGTGTCTGTCTCCTGCTTGGTAACTTTCCACTCCTCCAGCACCAGCCCTCACCCCCCGCAGAGGGCAGGTGGAAAACAGGTTTCCCTTCGGCTGTAGTTGTGTGGCCAAAGCGCAGCCATTTACGGGAAGCAGTCCCTGTTACCCTCTGTCTGGTGACTACCAGATGAAGGTGCTGCCAGAAACAGTGGAATTCACAGACTCATTCAAAAAAACACGAACAACCCCCCACAGCAGCAACCAGCGTTCATCAGGTGTAAAGGCACATTCCCCAAATCACCACCTCTCCCTGCTACCTTAATGGTAAAGCACAGAGAGCTCCTGTCTAATGCTGAACTGCTTTTGAAGGCTGGGGCTGTGGGGGTTTAGGATTAGGATGTTCAGGGCAAGACAAGCGGGGGCCTGTAGAAATGAGACGCCAGCCCTCACACTTGTGGCTTCTAGTGCACTGGGCTGCAGGGAACTTGAGAGGGGAAGGGGGTCTCTCATTTCACAGGTGTCTGTGGAACGGCACCTGCCTTTGACAGGCAACAGAAAGCCCCCGAATGAGGAACATTTCACGAACCCCAGGAACACGGCAGCTCTGCAGGTCACACGGTGCTGGGCTGCCGACCTCTTTCGCGCTGATACATTCCATTCAAAGGCAGCTGGAATGGTCTGAACAGTATTGTTGATGTCGCTTCTCCGTATCAGCCACTCCAGCAAAGGCCACAGCCTGTTAGTGGGAGGGGAGCTGCTGCAGGAGATGATCTCTCTCAGATAGTGGCCAGACTGGCACAAAGCTGGAGCCCTTTCATGCCCATCAATGGCAGGGCTGTGATTTTTCATCTGTCTGCTCCTGGTTTAACTCATTAGGTCAGGGGTGGGCAAACTGTGGCCCACCGGCCATTTTTATCCAGCTCGCGAGCTCAGGCCAGGGGAGCGGTTCCAGCGGCCCCACGCTCCCGAGCCTGGGACTGGGCTGAGAGCGGTGAGCCGCGGAGCCCCACGCATTGCTGAGCATGATAAGCAAGTGGAGGGGAGGCTTAGGTGGTGGAGTCCCAGGGGGTGGTGGTTAGGGTGGGGGGGTCTCGAGAGAGGGCAGTCAGGGAACAAAGAGCAGGGAGGCTAGATAGGGGTGGAGCCCTGCTGGGGCAGTTAGAGTGGGGAGGTCTCCAGAGGGGGCAACCAGGGGGCAAGGAATGGGGGGGTTGGGTGGGTCGGGGATTCTGAGAGGGTTCTGAGGGGGGCAGTCAGGGGCAGGTCACATAAGGGGAAGGCCTAAGCTGTTTGGGGAGGCACAGCCTTCCCTACCCAGCCCTCTGCACAATTTTGAACCCCAGTGTGGCCCTTGGGCCACAAAGTTTGCCCACCCCTGCATTAGGAGTTGGCATCTGGCTGCCAAGGACCACCAGGGCTCAGAGAAACATATTTGCAGCAATGGAGCTAATTCTCACTGCACCAACGTGTCCGATCCCAGAGCGATTAAATATCAGTAACCAGCCCACAATGTCTGCAAGGAGCCAGAGGGATTGTGCCTGGGAAGTGCTGGTAACCAGACCCACAGCAGGCTGCAGAAAAAGCCAATGTCTTCAGGAGCCTGTGGCCAAATGGGGAAGGGGCAGGAGGAGGCAGCAGCTTCAATTCTCCTACAATTCCCCAGGCTCCTCCTCAGCTTCGACCTTTTTTGGTTTTCTCCAGTGGCGTTTCCAGCTCAGCGACTGCCCCAGGTGCCTTCTGGTTTTCTCTTCTGGGCAGCGTTTCCCAGCTCTCCCCAGCACCTCCTGCCCCCACACTCCTGTCGCTGCTGCTCTGAGCACTGTGGACATCGCCCAGTTGCCCTATCGCTTCCCCCTTTCCAAAATGAGGGTGACGGCGCTTCTGCGCCTCCCAGGGGTGGATGTGATCGAATTGGCCTCCTCAGCACGGACTCCACTCGGTAAAGCAACTCCCATCTTTTCACGTGCTGTCTATTTATACCTGCCTACTGTAATTTTCACTCCATGCATCCATGTGGAGGGGTGAGTGTCCCCGCAGCCGGAGGAGCAGAGGGGGTGTGGTGCACCAGCGGCAGTGGCCAGAGGAGCAAAGGGGGGGATTTTCCATATATTTGCATATATTGAATTTTTTCAGTCACTTCAGCCTGCGAAGCCCCTTCAAAAATCTAATATGGCCTTCGTCTCATAAAGTTTGGAGACCCCTGCTCTACACCACTCTTCCTTCTAAGCTGCGAATGTGTGCACACACACACACACAGATCCTAAACACCACACACACGGTAAAACACCATGCACACAAAAATTTGCACAGAAGAAATTTTTTGCACACATGGCCTGTCAAAAATTAGAGGGCACATTGGTCTACACTTAGATAAATGGAGAAAGTGAAGCACAACCAGCCTGCAAGAGACGTGCTGCAGAATAGAAAACCTGGAATCGTTCCCTGCTAGGAAGGAACAAGCCTGAGCTGCCATCACCACAAATGTTGCTTAAATTACACTAAAACATTCCAGCTCTCTAATTTTCTAGTGAAATGGCCACACTGGGCACCACCATTATTCCACCATTTACACCATGGGAGTCTTTCCTTTGCCAGCAACAGGCTTTGGGTCAGGTCCATCGGCTGTGACACAGGAACACCAATTACCCCGGGAATGTCTGGATCTTACCAAATCTCCCCACGGTGGGGCTGCACTTTTCTAGGACCTTTTCCCCAGATACCTTCTGAGGAGCTCCTACCCTTACGTAGCCATATTGCAGCTTTCTGCTGTATCATTTCTTCCAGCTGGTAAATATTCCTATCTCCTGTTGTACTGACTGTTTAACATTTCGGAGGGTGGCAGAGTCTCACAAACTGAGGACAATCAGTGTATTTCATGGAGGTGATGTTGACTCTCTCAGATCCTTACAGCGACACACCAGAAACCTCCTTCTAACTCAATCCTCTGTATTTATTATAACTATTTATATAAACTCTTCAGGGAACATAAACTTGCCAATCTGAACAAATTTGTATGATTCGACTGCTAAAATTTGTTATAGATCCATATGCTCCCAACTGCCATCATTCAATTATACTTTAGATCAGGGGTCTCCAAACTTTATGAGACGAGGCCATATTAGATTTTTGAAGGGACTTTGTGGGCCGAAGCGACTGTGAAAAAAATTCACTATATGCAAATATATGCAAAATCCTCCTCTTTGCTCCACCGGCCGCTGCTGCACCCCCCCCATTTTGCTCCTCTGGCCGCTGCCACAGGGGAACTCACCCCTCTGTACGTGGGACCGCCGCAGCAGCTCACGGTGGCTTCTCCACGTGCTGTTCAGCTGAAGGACTGGATAAATCAAAGCTGTGGGCCAGATCCGGCCCCCAGGCCGTAGATTGCAAACCCCTGCTCTAGACACTGATCCTTTTCAAAGATATAGACCAGGGTGGGCAAACGTTTTGGTCCGAGGGCCACATTGGGGCTCAAAATTGTGCAGAGGTCTGGGTAGGGAAGCCTGTGCCTCCTCAAAGAGCCTGGCCCTGGCCCTGCCCCTATCCGACCTCCACCCACATCCCGCCCCGACTGCCACCCTCAGGACCCCTGACCCATCCCCCTTCCTTGTCCCCTGATCACCCCCTCCAGAGACCCCTCACTTTAACTGCTCCCCCAGAATCCCACCCCCATCTAAGCCCCCTGCTCTGTTCCCTGACTGCCCCCTCTCAAGACCACCCCCACCCTAACTACCACCTCCAGAGACCCCACCCGATCTAAGATCTCCTGCTCTTTGTTCCCTGACTGCACCCCCCATGCCCCGAGTTCCCACCCACCCTAACCACCACACCTGGGACCCCACAACCTAAACCACCCTCATTCTTGCTTACCTTGCTCAGCTGGGCATGGGGCCCCGTGGCTTCCCGAGCTTCGCCAGTCCCTGGGCGTGGAATGCAGGGTGTAGCGGCACCTCGTGCTCAGCCTGGCACCCTGGCCAGGGTGCATGGGGCCCCGTGGCTAGCTGCTCTGGGTCCAGCACCCGGGGTGGGGAGCACGGGGCCCCGCGGCTTACAGCTCTCCATGTGCTCCCGCCCTCGCTGCGTTCGGCCAGTCCCTGGGTGGGGAGCCACATGTGGCCCACGGGCCGTAGTTTGCCCATCCCTGATATAGACAGCAGTGTTAATAAAAAAAAAGTTTAAATAAATAGATTGGGCTACTTTTGAGCTTTTGAAGTGACTGTGGACTATTGACACAATAAAAAATAGCCCTGGGAATCACGGTTAAAGTCGCCCCCTGCACCCCGACTTCCAAAATCTGAAATGGCGCCCCTGAGTGACTGCACTTCTCAGGCGGTGCGTTCACCAGCGAAACGCCCAGCAGCAGGGAGATCCTCTGCTGGAGCCCGTCCACCAGCACTGACCGTATCCGGCTGCCAAAATCAGCCAGGCTGGTTAGAAACAAGTTGACAACCATGTAACCAGTTTGCCTTCCCCAAGGGTAACAATGTATCTCACCGCAATAGGAGTCCGGATCTGTGACAACACTGTATCCAGTTGCTCATAAAGTTACCAGCTGCTTCCCCAGCAGCGTCTCTGCCCAGCGCGTCTCTCCCATCGCAGCTGCGGCTCCTGTTCTCGCTCCAGATCCGCTCCCCAGATTCCCTATTGAATCTGATCTCAGCCGCTCTGCGCAGTACAGTCCTGGCTGCAGCGCCCAGCGGCAGAATGAAGGCGTGTGGCTGATGGACACCGACCTCCAGCCGAGCCAGGCGCAGAGCCAGCCTGACCCTGGAAGGAAACAACTTCAGCTCGCCCCGGCCAGCTGCGAGCACAGAACGAGTCCCCGGCGCGCGGCATTAAAGAGCCGCAGCGCTGGACCCCAGCTGAACCGCAGCCCCTGACCCCGCCCCGGCACGTGCTAATAGCGGAGCATTCCGGCCAATCCTAGGGCAGCACGGCCCCGTCTTTGCTTTTTCGGTTCGCCGCGCCGGCCGCCCTGGTTTTTTTGTTTGTTTTTTTGTTTCGCCGCAGGCCCGGCGGCCCGCGTCCTTCCCTCTCCGCCCACCGACGGCTTTCAGTGCGCCACTGTAGGGGCGGCGGCGCGGAGGAGGGGAGCGCCCTGCGGGGACCGGGCAGCGCGGCGGGAGGGGCCGGCTGGAGGAAGCCCTGGCCTCCCCCCTTCTCTCTCCTCCCCCGGCTCCTTCCCCACCCCGCTAGCCAGGGCGCGCACTCCACTGCCCGGGCGTGTCTGCAGCGCAGGGAGTCCACTAGCCAGAGTGCCCCCGCTCCGTTTTTTTACTTAGTTCCCTACCAGATCAAGGACAGAGGCTGGGTGAGGGAGGGACGTTTGTGTCTCTGTTCCTCACCCCTGTCTCCACAGGGATCTTACTGGAACCAGGAGGAGAAGCCTGTCCAGGGAACGCAAACACAACTGGGGGGAGACCCATAGAGCTGAGCACGGAAAGTGACCGGCTGCTCGGAGACAGCCCGAGCATCTGAGAGCAGGACTGAACAATCAGACACTTACACTCCTGTTCACCTGTACGACACACCCGGTCCTGAGCAGAGCTTTGTACAGGCCGGGGACCCTCTCCTGCAGGCGGGCAGCCTGACCACGCTCCCATGCAGCTGCCTCAACTGCCAGTCACAGAGACAGGTGCCCACAGCTGCAACCAACAAGGGAAATGAGACCCATGTACCAGGTTGCTGCTAAAGATTCAGCCCAAAGACACTGATGTGATGTTCACTGTTGGACCCACTTAGGTGCCAAGGCAAAAAAATGTCCTGACCAAAGGCTCCCCCCACCCAAATCAGGGTGTACTAGAGATGCCCTGAAAGACCATGTCAAGGATGGTGGCGTTGCCATTGTGACGTGACTCTGGCCTAGTGACTGTGGGGAGGGTCAGTGAGATAAATATCAGACAAACTCTGAGTACATCCACCTGTCTGTCCCCTTGTCCCCCACTCCCAGGTTCTGGCTGCGGAGGAAAAGGTTTGCCCAGCAGTTAAGGTGCTAAGTTATATATAATATAAAAATGAACATTCTGATGCCCCCATATCTACACCAGCAACACCATCACAGGACCTAACCAGATCAGGCATACCATCACTGGTTCATTGACCTGCACATCTACCAATGTAATATATGCCATTATGTGCCAGCACTGTCCCTCTGCTATGTACGTCGGCCAAACTAGACAGTCCTTACGAAAAAGGATAAATGGACACAAATCAGATATTAGAAATGGCAATATACAAAAACCTGTAGGAGAGCACTTCAATCTCCCTGCACACACCATGAAAGACTTAAAGGTCAGCATTTTGCAGCAAAAAAAACAAAAAAAACTTTAAGACCAGACTGCAAAGAGAAACTGCAGAGTTGCAATTCATTTGCAAATTTGACACAATCAATTTGGGACTGAATAGAGATTTTGAATGGCTAGCTAACTACAAGAGCAGTTTCTCTTCTCTCGCTGTTCACACCTCCAGTTCAGCTGCTAGAGGAATACCTCACCCTCCCTGATTAGAGATAACAGCTGGTTCAGCCTCATTGGACCCACCCTGTTATCTTTAACCTGGTTCTTGCCTACCTATTTATACCTGCCCCTGGATACTTTCACTGCATGCATCTGACGAAGTGGGTATTAGCCCACAAAAGCTTATGCTCTAATACTTTAGTTAGTCTTTAAGGTGCCACAGGACTCTTGGTCACTTCTGCAATTCCAGACTAACACGGCTACCCCTCTGATTATTGCACTATTAGAGACTCTGAGGAAGTTCAAAGGTACCTAAAATGGATCTAGGAATGGAAATTGAGGTGAGCCTCTGAGACTGAGGGAAAAGAGTGGCTCTGGACAATTGGTTCACAATTAGATGATGTTTCTATTCAATTGTTGGGTGAGAATGTCAAGCGCTTGGGGTCCAAGTCAGTCAGGCTGATGAATTCAAACTTTTATTTCTACCAAAAATATGCCTTGCCATGACATTTACTGTTAAAGTAATAAATGACTCAGACTCATAGACTTTAAGGCCAAAAGGGACCATCATGCTCATCCAGTCTGACCTGCACGTTGCAGGCCACAGAATCTCAGAATTCTCAGCTGCGCTCCCAGAGTCCTCCTCACTCCCTGCCCAGTGGCTCTGTAAGTGTTTATCTGCAGTTGAACAGTCACTGGGCCAGAGACAGACAGAATGTTTCTCTAGTCCAGTGGTTGGGGCAGGCAGCTGAGAGGTGACAGGCTGTTCCCATCACTGTCATGATTTATCTAAAGGCGGCGGTGACAGCTCTCTCTCGCTGCAAGGATGATGTCTGCCAGGGGAAAAGATGTTAACACCCCTCGTAGAAGCTTTCATGTGAAATCTTTTAATGGGGGGGAGCAAGTGGGCAGGTGGCCACCTCAAGCTTCACAGAAAGGAGCCCTGGACCCAGTAGCAGGGAAGTCCAAAACAACCAGAGGTCTGTGTCTTGCAGCAGCCCTCATCTCCCTCTACAGCCGCAGAGAATTGGCACCTGTTCCGAATATACCTGTTCCGCCATTGGGGTCTTCAGAAGTTTGGCCCTCGTGTCATCCGAACTGCCCCTCATCACTGTTCACCGAGGATGGTCCTCCTAGGAGAATGAGACACCAGACGCTGTAGTTCTGAGGATCATTGGGATGCACAAACCTCTCCACCACAACAAGGTGATGGTCCCAGGAGAGTACCAAAGTGGAACATCTTTAACAGGAGAGGCTGAAGGACCCCAACATCAGACTGCCCATACCTCAGTGGTTAACCGCTGCCTCTGAGTGGTGGGAGAAACATGGTTCAAATACATTGTCCCCCTCTGTCAGAGAGTTGGGATTGAATTTTCGTTCCCCACATTCCAGCTGCGGGCTTTAACCACCGGGCTAAGACAATGGTGGCCAGACTGTGGCTCCTTTACTGTTAACGAGCAGCTTGCAGAGTTCCCCACATTCCCCCAACCAGACTGAACAGAGAGTTCAGGACTTTTGCCTGGCAGCAGGGTAGTGAGGTAGGGGCTTCTGCCCAGTGGGGAATGGGGTCATGGAGCTTCTGCCCACTGGGTTTGGGGGGGGGTCTTGTTTCATATGGGGTTGGAGCCCCAAGACCCCCCCCCCTCCACAGGGCTGAAGCACTGAGTCCCAACAGGTGCCTTTCATAAGGCTGAAGCCCCAAGACCCCTTCCCCACAGGGAGGAAACCCAGAGCCCTGGCAGATCCCTCCCATGGGGCTGAAGCCACGGGCCCCAACTCTCAAACTTCTGAAGATTGTTGTTTGTGGCTTGGAGAGTCCCCCCCACCCCTGAGTCTTAAGATGGGCGCCACCTTCTCCTCCTCCGCTGGACAGCTGTTTGAATGGGACCCAATCTGGTTGGCAAGCACCACTGTCCCCTGGTTTATATCCTCAGTCCATGTGCCTTGAAGAAACTTGCCCAGATATGTTCTGGTGGCTTTGCTGAGTCACACGGTTGAGGAATCCCCTGGCATGTCTTGTGCAATTGGTGGTGCTGGAGCTCCAGCGCTGTACAGGGGATGGGCTAACCAGAGATCTCCTGTCTCCAAGGCTCTCAGGCCCCTTGTCCAGTCTGGCTGCAGGAGAGGATCTGGGGACAGACAGAGGGGGCCTGGGAGAGTTTGGGGAGCAGCCATCTGAGACCAGAAATAGAAATCCAGCTGTGTGCCAGGGATATGGCTGCTTACAGTGGATGCCCTACAGCTGGATACAATGTTGCAATTATTTAATGCAGTGCACTGGGCAATTCATACATTTTTGCAGCTGAATGGCGTAAGCGGAAATTATTTTCCTTAAGGGGCAGGCTGTCACCTCTCCTTGTATTAGTGGAGAATGCTCGGCTGGAGATTTGTAGCATCAGTCACACACATTCATTCTGCTGCTGTTTCCTGTGGCTGGGCGCTGCAGCCAGGACTTGTTTGGGCAGCGTGGCTTTGAGATCATATTCAAAAGAGAATCTGGTAGTGGCCTCTGGAACCAGAACAGGAGCTGTAACTGCGACGGGAGAGACGCGCGGGGCAGATGCTGCTGGGGATGCAGACGGTTACTTCCTAAGTGACCAGATACAATATAGTTACAGCTCCTGACTCTCCCTGTAATGAGACACATTGTTCTGATTGTGAGAGGCAAACTGGTTCCATGGTTATATATTTGCTTCTAACCAGACTTAGTCCTTCTTGGCAGACAGATGCTGCCAGCTCTGGTGCTTGGACTGAGGCAGAAGATCTCCCTGCTGCTGTTGTTTTTTTGCTGGTGAACATGTTGCCTGAGAATTGCAGTCATCAGTCAGACACACTGTTGCAGTTATTTCTGGCCACAGGAGCTGTGAGGAGGAGGCTGGAGAGATGGATTCCTCAGCTCATGTCACTTGCAGCTGGCTGTGTCATTGAGACAATTCCCAGACTGCTCAGGGGAACAGTGGGATGGGGGAGCGGGGATGTTCTCCAATAACCAGGATGAAAAAGACGGGCTGGGGAAAAGTGAAATAAGCCAGAAGCCACAAGTACAAATCATCTCCCTTCTGCTGAGTGTTACTTGTATTTGCAGGCACTTTGTAAAGATGGGAAAGATACTAGACTTAGCATCAGAGGGGTAGCCGTGTTAGTGTGGAATTGCAGAAGTAACAAAGAGTCCTGTGGCACCTTAAAGACTAACTAAAGTTTTAGCATAAGCTTTCTTGGACTAATACCCACTTTGGGTATGGTTACACTTACAAAATTATAGCGCTATTGCTTATAGCGCTCGCCTTATACAGCAATAATAATAGCGCTATTGTATGTCCACACTGAGATGCTCCAGCGCTATAGCATGGCCACATTTGCGGCAGTTAATACGGCATTAAGAGCAGCGCATTAGGGCAGGTATCCCACAGTACACCTCTTCCTGATCTGGCGCAATGGCTTGTGGGAGGGGGGGCGTCACTTGCGGGGCATTCTATATCCTGTTTGAACTACCCATGAGGCTTTTTGGCATATCCCAGCAATCCCTGTGTTTCCTTCCACCTCCGGCGCCATCTTTCAAGGGTTTCAGCAAGGCACGCTCCGTCTTCCATTGTCGAGTGCTGCAATGAATCCAGAACTGCTGAGGGACATGCTGACGACTGTCGCCAGCACATCTCTGTGTGCAGTGGAGTTATTCCTTGACATGCAGGATGACAGTGATGATTCTGAAGATGAGATCGAAGCAGTGAATGCATTCGACACAAAGCTGCTTGTCTCATTAACGGACATGCTCACGGCTGTTGAACGCCGCTTCTGGGCA
>ML677408.1:0-13806 GCA_007922305.1 Dermatemys mawii
CCCCCTCACGGAGAGGTTGGCTGCTCCGCTGGGCGCCTACAAGTTTCTGGCTCCTCACTCCGCGGCGGGCAACAACACAAAACGCTCCCTCTCCCCTTCCACCTCCAACGTCCAATAAGTGATGGAGACGAAGACCCCCAACAGCTCCCGCAGTGCCCCCCCCCCGCTCCCCTTCCTCCACCCCCCCTGCTCAGGGCCTTGCCCCTGTTGTGACATCTCAGTACAGAGCTGGGGCAAAAGGGGACCTGTGGAAATCCTTTCACATCTGCTCTCCAGCACGGGACAGGGGGTTCAGAGTGAAGGGAAAGGGGAGAAACCTGCCTCCCAGGTTGAGTAGTTTGTGATATAAAAAATCCTGCCGCGACAGTACACATGGAGAAACAGCTTTTTCTCTACCTTGTAACTGAGATTCAGTGCTCATGACCTGTCTGTGACTTTTATTAAGATAAGCTGAGAATTTTGTCATGGTTAACAATGATGGGTCAACGTCTCACCCCCTTCCCCAACACTTTAGTCCCCTGTGGTAAACATGACCCTTCCCCGCCCTTAGGGTGCTACTGACACTAAAATGACCGAAAAGCACCCTACTTATAAATCACTATTGGTTGGTAACCCATTGCCATCCGCACCTCTATGCTGCTGCTGGCCGAACCCTCACCCAAAACAAACCCCACCCACAACCCAATTTGAACCAAACTGGAACCCTTACCCTATAACCTGTAACTGTTTGCACTGTTTTCACTTACCTGTATCCTGTTACAGTGTAATAGCAAACTATATTCCACTCATTGTCTGGACATTTAAACACCCAATACACTTCTACATTTAACAATTGCTTTGATCTGTAGTAATACGTACATCAATTGGCTTGAATATACTCTGACATAACCTGCGTCCCATCTTGTACAAATACTACTGCAATAGTGTGTAAGGTAGTGTAACCCCCAGGGCTCTGTGAGCTGGTTTCAGGGGGTCTGCAGGGCTCGTGACTGAAGCCCGGAGCCCCAAGGCTCCCCACTCCACAGGGCAGAAGCCCCAGAGCCTCCACAACCCAGCAGCTGTAGCCCAGAGACCCAAGCTGCTCCCCTACCCCAGCTGGGCCTCGGATGTTTGCGGGGTGGGGGGCTCAGAAAGAAAAAGATTGAGACTCCCTGGTGTAGGGTATGAACATGGGTGTTTGTTTCTCAAGGTAGTTGTGAAAGAGGCTCTTGTGACAGACTAACACGTGGGCCTTTGGCGCAGTTCTTCGTTACTTACTGTGGAATTTTCTCCCCGGATCATCAGAGAATATGGATCTAAAACAATTGAGCAGCCGTGCGACTGTGCGCAGTCACTTCAGTGACCTGCACAACTTGGTGTGGGGTCTAGGTCACCATTTCAGACTGGAGATTTGAAAACAGTTGGTAGCAAGTCCAATAGCTTGGAGTAGTTCAGCAATTCTCAAAGTGGGGATCGCGAGCTCCTTGCACCTCTGAAAAGCCAGCCAATTGATTAGTTCAGCAATTGGCTGCTTTTCGGCGGATATGCCGAGCGCTTTGGGGAGCGCCCGGCATATCCACCGAAAATAGCCGCGGAATGCGGAAGTAATCAATTTGGCGGTTTTCTGGTGGACATACAAGGGTCCCCGCCGAAGAAGAAACCAAAAAACGGTTGCAGTTCTGAATAGTTTGAGAACCGCTGGAGTCGTCTCTCCCGTTGACTGAACTGCACTTGAAGTTTCTCCATGTCATCATGGAGAAACAGAGAAAAAGCAAAAACAGCATAAGAAATGACTATTTCAGTAAATAGTCATTTTCTCAAAGTCCCCAGTAAATCTGAGCTACAGCCTGGCAAATAAAATTAATATCTGACTATGTGACCAAACGTCCCTCGAGAGGAAAAACCCACATCACACAAGATACATCCAGTTTCATATCAGTCTACTAGAAATTCCACAGCAGGTTAAATATGACGACTGTAGCCTGATTTAGGGTGTGCTAATCAAATAAATAAATTAAATTAATGTTATTTCATTAATTAACAATATTAATAGTACTGGTTTTAGGCTTGCCAATTTGTCTGATTAGAAGATTCAAGTTTTTTTTTCGGGTTAGGCTTCACAGAATTTACGAAGGACTCTCGGGGGTATGACAGGAAGCTCCCTGAGACAGATCTAGCCTTAGACTGTTTATTAAAAGGAATAAGAGTAAGTGAACGGTAAAATACCCCGAGTTACAAAGCTACAATTGCATTACTGCTGTTTAAAAGCTACATAGGATAATATAGTGGGATATGCCACAAAGCTTTGGTTAATAGGCTGACACCCTTTCTTGATAACCTGGGGGTCAGCGACACAGGACCAGCCTTGCAGTTCAGGTTTCTCAATATCGATGCCAGCAGAGTGACCGGCGCTGGGGCGCCCGGGAAGGGCCCCGCTCCCTGTGACCGGCCCCGCTGCCGGCGCCCCACGGGGGGGGGCTCGGCCAGTCGCTGCCCCTGCAGCCCGCGGGGGGCCGGAGCCCCGGGCCCGGCCGCTCCCCCCGGTGCCGTTGTCCCTGCCCAGCGCCTCCACGCTCCGCCTCCGTCACCCGCCGCCGCCCGCAGCCTGTGCTCAGCGATGACGGACACGCCACCTCCTCCAATCAGCGGCCGGCTCGGCCCCGCAACCGCCACACTCAGTGATGACTGACACGCGCCGCCTCCAATCAGCAGCTGGCTCAGCCCCGCCTCTGACAGCGCTAGGCGATGACTGACACGCGCCGCCTCCAATCAGCAGCCAGCTCGGCCCCGCCGCCGGCAGTTTCCGCTATGGTCCGACCCCTGGTGGCGCCTCATCTTCCGTCGACTCCGCCCCGGCCTGGCCTAGGCGGTTGTCATGACGACGGCTCCTCCTGCAGTGCACGGGGCTGGAGGGGGTCGGGGGGGCTGTCAAGGTCTGTCCCGCTTTAGCGGTCTGGGCAGCGCCCAGGGTCGGTGCGCTGCTGTCGGTCAAAGGCGTTGCTGGAGCCCCTGGGTGCAATGGTCAGAGATAGCGCAGCGGGTAAAGCGCTCGGCTGGGAACTGCAGGCTCAGGAGTTCAATCCCGGTAGGGGCAGGTTGGGTCACAGACAGGGGCAAAAATCCAGAGCCCCCCCCAGAAGAGCATCAGAGCCCCAGTGGGGCTGACAGAGGCCTGGCGGGGAGCAGAGCCAGCCCGGGCTGGGAACGGAACGGAACAGGAGCGGACACACAGGGAGCCTGACTCCTTCCCCCAGCACCTCTCCTACCCCCTCACTGTGCCCCTATCCCCATAGAGATCCCTGCTGACACAACCCCCATAGTTGAGTGCATCCAACACAGTGGGGATTAGTCCACTTAACTTTAGGATTAAATATTATTACTATGAAATACCCCCATAAATACCTCTTCTCCCCCTACACAACCGCCACTGCTGTGAGCACAGCCACCCCTCTACCCCCATAGATACTAGGGTCACCATAGGTCTCTATGTTCACGGACCTGTCCGGATCTCATACCTTAAAATAGACCAAGTTAACACGGACAGTCACCGCTCCACTCCCCTGCATGATTTTCATCCCCTCCTACTTCATCCTGACTCCTGAGACATAGCTTGGGGGAATGCACACCTTCCACACCTGCCCGTGTCCTACGAAGGGAGACAGCACAAGAAAAGTCCAGGACAGATTGAGAGTGTCTGTGTTGGCCAACACACTAGAATAGAAACAGGCGAACAGGAGGAAAGCAAGCAACTCGCCACCAGGAATCATCTTCCTGGATCCAACCTTCTGCTGCAGGACACATCACTTGTGGACAGAGAAATGAGCAGCCCCTGAAAATGGGGACCTTGTCTCCCCCATAACCACAGCTAGTCAGGAACCTTTTTTTACAAAACCAGCCCCAGTTAATGGGGCATCCGTACCTGGAGCCAAATGGGCAGCGAGCAGAGCCCTCAGCTAACGAGACACTTATCTGACTGACAGTGGCGACTGCTCCGCTCCCAGCTGGACAGCCATTCCCTGGCATCAACGATGCTCACCATCTCCCTGCTTTCACTCACTTTCCTTCGCATAAGGGGAGCGGACTCTGACCCTCCACTTCTTTTCTCTTGGTACTAAACCCAGCACAAGGGCAGAAAAACTAATCCGTCACCATCTCAGTCCACAATGTCACAATTTCTACTCACATTTAACGCACCTCGGGGCTCTACCCTCAGCCCTCCTCCTTTTACAGCTTTAGCTCCACAACTGAAAAGCAGCCCATTGCACCTACCCCTAAAATACTCACTCTGAGCAGGAGTCTTGTAGCTCCTTATAGACTAACAGATTTTAGGGATCATGAGTGTAAGCAGTGTCAGGAATGAGATATATTCTGACATCTGGTGGCAAACTACGGGAATTGCAGTGAGTTATGGAAAACAACTTTGGGGCTGATCAATTTGCATAGACACACCCACTGTGCCTAGCCTGAGCCCACAGCAGCCCACATGGCCCACATGAATGTTCACTCATCTGATGAAGTGGGTCTTAGCCCACGAAAGCTCATGATCTCTAAGATCTGTTAGTCTATAAGGTGCTACAAGACTCTTTGTCGCTTTCGCAGATCCAGACTAACATGGCTACCCCTCTGAACAGGAGGAGGAGACTTGTGCCTTTCCCTCGTCTTAATCCCACAGAGCACCATGTTCAACGAGGAAGTTCACGGCCTCTTAACAAAACTGGAGCATGTACAGATGAGGAAGCCCAAGCACTGACCACTTACTCACAGCCAGTTATGCAGGAGGCAGAAAGCTGAGGACTGTTCAAGTCTGCTTAGAAGGACGTTCACACTGCTCAGGTCCACTTCTCTGAGTCTCTCCTCCAGCTGGGGGTCCTGGACAATTCCTCTGCCAGCGCAGCTGCAAAAGCCAAGCATGAGCCGTCACTACACAAAGCTCTACTGGTGCATGAAATCTGGCCCTCATCCCGGCCTCCCTCTCCCATCCCATCTACATCGGTCCCTCTCCACGAACAGAGACGGAGTTAAACACTGACAGTCTCCACTCTCACACGCACTCCCCTGCATGATTTTCATTTCCTCCTGCTTCTTCACAGTTCCCAAGATACAGCCTGTGGGGCTGCACACCTAGCATGCCTGCCCGTGTGCTACGAAGGGAGACAGCACCAGGAAAGACAAGGACAGTGAGAGAGAGACAGACAGACAGAGTGCTGGCCAACACATTACAGAAGAGAAAGAGGAACACGGGCAGAAGGAAAGAAACTCACCGGTTGGAGTCACCCCCCTGGATTCAATCTTCTGTGGACGACACACTGCTTGTGGACAGAGAAATGAGCACTCCCTGAAAATGGGGACCTTGTCTTCCTCATAACCACAGCAGTCGTGAATCTTCACCTACAAAATGAGCCCCCAGCTAATGTCAAGTCCCGGACTAGAGGCAGATGGGCTGTTACCAGAGTCCACACCAAACCAGACACTTATCTGACCGATGGTGACAACTGCTCCACTCCCCGCTGGACGGCTCTTGCCTGGTATCAATAATGCTTGCGATCTCCGTGCTCTTGCTTGCTTTCCATCGCGTGAGGGCAGTAGATTCCAGTGCATGGCTCAGTTTTCCGTGGTACTAAGCCCAACTGAGGGGGGAAAGAAAAAATTACCATCTCAACTGGCAACATCTCGTAGGTGGTTCTTCTCTCCTCTTCCACACGGCAGGGCTATGTCCTCAAGCCTCCTCCCATCACACCTTTAGCATTACAACTGAAAAGCACCCCTTGCATCGGCACCTGACAGTCACTCCTCACAGCAGATGCTGGCCCTTCCCCAGCTTTAATCCCACAGAGCCCCGTACCCAATGAGGAGGCTCACGGCCTCTGAAGGAAACTAGTGTGATATGGCTGAGGAATAGAGCCATAATTGGTCACTCACAGCCAGTCATGGGGAAGGCAGAAAGTTGAGGACTGTTCATCTCTGCTTACAAGGATGTCCAGGCTGCTCAGGTTCACTTCTTCCAGCCTCTCCTCTGGCTGGGGCTCCTGGACCATCCCTCTGTGAACACAGCAAATAACCCAAGCAGGAACCATCACTGCCCAAAGCTCTATTGGGGTAGGACAGCAGTTCTCAAACTTAGAAGAACCGCGACCCTTTTTCAGTTCACTCTCTTGCGGCGCAACCCTTGTATATCTGCCAAAAAGCCGCCGAATTAATTACTTCACCATTCGGTGGCTTTTCGGTGGACATGCCGAGCCCTCACGAGTGTCCGGTGAATCCAGAAATAATCCCTTCGGTGAGCGCTCAGCATGTCTGCTGAAAAGCCACCGAATGCGGAAGTAATTCATTTGGCAGCTTTTCAGCAGCACCAGGAGCTCGTGACCCCCCTGGAAGCGCATGGAGACCCCCGGGGGGTCGTGGGCCCCTGTTTGAGAACCACTGGTGTAGGAGATGCCCCCTCCCTCTCCCATCCACTGTAGATCAGACCCCACTTGATGAACAGAGTCAAAGTCAACTCCCAGAGTCACCCCACCACTACCAATGCAGGATCTAGTAACCAACATGCTTCCCTTCCCCCTACCAATGCCCCAGAGGGATACAGGTTCCCCAGACCACCCCTGTGAGCATGCACCAGTGCCCATGTTCCATGCCAGGAGAGAGGGGAGAGAGAGCACATGCATATATGATGGCCAACATATGAGAGCGGAGAGAGACAGATACACACAGAGGAAGATGGACAAACTCAGCAGCTGTACTCACCTTACTTGTTCCAGGCCACTGCTCAGGAGAACTGGAGCCTCCCTGTCCCGGAAGATCAGCTGCTCCCGAGCTAGGGACATTCTCCTCCCGCACCCAGAACAAGAATGAAAACTTCTATTAGAAACCGAGCCCCACCTAAAAGCTGAGTTTGTACTCAGCCTTCACCACACATTTTTCTCAGGCTATAGCTGTGCCACTAAAGGTCATGAACTGAAGCCTCTGTCAGCTCTGCTACCGACAAAAAACGTCCACCCCCAACGAGCAGCGTTTGCACTGTCAGGAGAGCGCTCCTCCCAACAATTCGCCATTCATACTGGCACTCATCGCACCAAAACTTCTGTCTTTTGGGCACGTGGGGAGCCTGTTTAACTTCCCTGAAAGAGAAACGTTTGGTCATTCGATGCCAGTTTAGAAATACCTTTATAGGGAACTCAGCAGGCAGCTGCCCTGAAGCAACAATAACATCGGTGGAAGGGCAGGGCTATGTGCAGAGGGTTTTCATACAGAGAAACAGTGATGCTGGGTGGCCAGTGGGGTAATGCAGTGGTCTTCAACGTGGGGTGCGCAAGGCCACCGCCGAGCCCGCCCGGAAGACCACTGAACTCCCAGGCGGGCTATTTTAATCCCGCCGAAATGCTGCACAGAAAGTGGAAGCTTCCGCTTTCTGCGGCGGCATTTTGGCGGACATACCCCTCGGGGCCCCCAGACGTTTCCTTCCACGGAAAGGGGTCATGGGGGGAAATGTTTGAAGACGCCTGGGGCGATGCACAGAGCAGTTCCCTCTAGAAGCACCAATGACACTGGGTGGCCACCTGGAGTAATCACAGAGCATTTCCCCCATGGAACAACTGTGATGCCTGGAGGCCACTTGGGGTAAACCACATAGCATTCAACTCAGACAGCAACAGTGACACTCTGTCTCCACACGGGGTGATTATACAGAACATTTCCCTCACGGAGCAACAGTGACAGTAGGTGACCAGCTAGGGGAATGTATCAAGCGTTTCCCTCACTGAGGAAAAGCGACAGTGCATGGCCACCAGGAATAACAACAGAGCATTTCCTTAAAGATGAGGTTACCATATTTCAGGAATCAAAAAAGAGGACATGGTGGGAGGCGCAGTGGGGAGACGGGAACCCTGCCCTAGCCCCCCCCAGCTCCTTCCACTTCCCGCTCCCATCAGAACCCCAAACCCCGCCCGCTCTTTGTCCTCTGACTGCCCCCCCCAGGACCTCACCCCCATCTAAGTCTGCTTCTTGTCCCCTGACTGCCCCTCCTGAGAATCCCCCACCATAACTGCTCCCCTAAGACTCTACCACTCCCTACCTGTCCCCTGATTGCCCTGACCCTTATCCGCACCCCTGCCTCCAGACAGACCCCCCAGGACTCCTATGCCTATCCAACCACTCCCTGCCCCCTAACAGGACCCCCAGAATTCCCAACCCATCCAACCCCCTCCCCTGGAATCCCTGATGCCCTCCGGGACATCCCTACCAGGCCAATCAGATGCTGGCTACAGGTAGAGGCAAACACACACACTGTGGCCTTGCTCCCTGAGCGCACAGTCCCTCCCTGCAGAGTGCTGAGGAGGTGGGGGGGGAGCGGGGGAGGGTCTCTTGGTGCTGGCGCCCAAGGGGAGCAGCACAATCGGGCCCAGGTGCCCTGACCCTGGGCAGCCCCTCGGGGAAAGCCCCGAGAATTTCCCTCGTGGCGCAACAGTGACACCAGACACCCACTCGGGATAATCCACAAAGAATTTCCTCGGTAGAGTAACAGTGACCATCTGGGGGATTCAACAGCATTTCCCTCTGGGAACAACCGTGACGCAGGGGGGCCACTCCTAATTACACCGAACATTTCCCTCACGCAGCAACAGCGGCGCCGGGTGGCCACTCCTTGTAATTGCACCAAACATTTCCCTCATGCAGCAACAGTGACGCCAGGTGGCCACTCCTTGTAATTACACAGAACATTTCCCTCAGGGAGCAACAGCGTCGCTGGGGGGCCACTCCTTGTAATTACACCAAACTTTTCCCTCACGCAGCAACAGCGACGCCGGGTGGCCACTCCTTGTAATTACATGGGACATTTCCCTCAGGGAACAACAGCGACGCTGGGTGGCCACGCCTTGTAATTACACTGAACATTTCCTGCAGGGAGCAACAGTGACGCCAGGTGGCCATTCATTGTCATTACATGACACACTTCCCTCATGCAGCAACAGTGTCGCTTGCAGTAAGTTGAGGCCCTGAAACATGAACCCTGTATCAGAGGCCCAGCCTAAAGCCGTGGCTGAAGTAATGGTCAAGGCTTTGCTAACATAAAGCGAAGTTAAGCTGTGAGCTAGAGGCAGACCCTACTCACAGAAGCTGGCAAGGAAAGGTCTGATGTTGCAAAAGTACACAAACCTCATGTCACGGGTGGTGGGGGAGTCCCGTTCCCACACCCCCCACTTCCTGGGATTCACAGTGATTCTTAGCCAGCCAGTAGATCAGAAGGTTTATTGGAGATGCCAGGCACACAATCCAACTTAGAGCTGTCAGTACAAACAGGCCCCCTTGGCCCGGCCCTTCTGGGGGGCAGGGAGATGAGACCCCGAATCCGGGCTCCCTCCTCTTCCCCAGCCAGCGTCTAACCCCTTTTCAAAAAACTCCCACGTCTCCTGCCCTTTGTTCCCTTGCCAGCCGCAAGGTGTCAACTCCTCTCCCCCTCCATCTCAGGTTACAGCTCCAGGTTTCCAGGTCAGAGTAGCTCAGCCTCAGGAGTCATGTCCACCTTCCCCCCTACTTGTCACACCTCAGAGGTTCCAGAACACTTGTACATTCCACACAGATAACAAGGAACAGGCTGACCCATCTTAAAGAGAAGGGCAGAAGGGTAATATGATGGATCACGTTGTTTTGCTCAAACCAAGTTGAGAGGCAGCACCTGGCTACCTAGAAGGGTTGCACCTCAGTACATCAGGAGAAATAAGGTGACCATGAAAATGGAGACCTTGTCTCCCTCTTAACCACAATTAATCAGGGACTTTTTCTTAGAAACCCAGCCTCAGCTAATGGGGTGTCCCTACCTGTAGCCAGGTGGGCCATGAGCAGAGCAATCACCAAACCAGACACTTCTCTCACTGACAATGACGGCTATTCTGCTCCCAGATGGACGGCCTTTGCGTGGCACCAACAACGTTTGTGGTCTCAGCGCTTTGGCTCCCTTTCCATCGCACGAGGGCAGTAGACTCTGACACGCGATTTCTTTTCCCTTGGTACTATACCCCAGAAGAAAGGGGAAAAACTCATCAGTGACCATCTCAGTCGGCAACATCTCATCCATTCTTTTTTTCACCTCTCGCGCATGGCGAGGCTCCACCCTCATCTCTCTTCACATTACACCTTTAGCATTACAACCAAAAAGCACCCCTGGCAACAGCACCCGCCAGTCACTCTGCACAGTAGACTCTAGTCCGGGGTAGGTAACCTGTGGCACGAGTGCCGAAGGTGGCAGGCAAGCTGATTTTCAGTGGCACTCGCAGTGCCCGGGTCCTGGCCATCGGTCTGGGAGCCTCTGCCTTTTAATTTAATTTTAAATGAAGCTTCTCATACATTTTAAAAATCTTATTTACTTTACATACAACAACAGATTAGTCATATATTATAGACTTATAGAAAGAGACCTTCTAAGAACGTTAAAATATATTACTGGCACGCGAAACCTTAAATCAGAGTGAATAAATGAAGATAGCACACCACTTCTGAAAGGTTGCTGACCCCTGGTCTAGTCCTTTCCCCAGCCTTAATCCCACAGAGCCCCGTGCCCAACAAGGAGGCTCAAGGCCTGTGAAGAAAACTACAGCGAGTAGATGTGAGGACTTCCAAGCACTGACTCCTTACTCAGTTTAGTGGGAGGCAGGAAGATGAGGACTGTTCATGTCTGCTTAGAAGGGTGTCCAGGCTGCTCAGGTCCACTTCTGCCACCTTCTCCTCCGACTGTGGG
Organism: Dermatemys mawii; assembly: GCA_007922305.1. Taxonomy (NCBI): domain Eukaryota; kingdom Metazoa; phylum Chordata; order Testudines; family Dermatemydidae; genus Dermatemys; species Dermatemys mawii. Next base: position 10,709 of record ML677408.1, read on the forward strand.
TCCTGGACAATTCCTCTGCCAGCGCAGCTGCAAACACCAAGCATGAGCCATCACTACACAAAGCTCTATTGGTGCGTGAAATCTGGCCCTCATCCCGGCCTCCCTCTCCCATCCCATCTACATCGGCCCCACCCCATGAACAGAGACCTTGTTAACTCTGACAGTGATCGCCCCACTCTCGCATCCATTGCTCTGCATGGTTTTCATCCCCTCCTACTTCTCCAGGGCTTCCGATACCAAGCCTGTGGGGATGAACACATAGCACGCCTGCCCGTGTCCTATGTAGGGAGATGGCACGAGGAGAGGCAAGGACAGTCCGAGAGTGTTGGCCAACACAGTAGAGAAGACAGAGAAACATGAGAGGAAGGCAAACAACTCACCATCTGGAGTCATCCTCCTGGATCCGACCTTCTGCTGCAGAGGAGGCACCGTTTCGAACCAGAGAAATGAGCAGCCTCCCTCACAACCACAGCTAGTCAGGATCCTTTTCTTATAAACCCAGCCCTACCTTACAGAGCGTCACTATCTGGAACGAGGTGGCGCATGAGCAGAGCTCTCCCCAAACCAGCCGTCTGCTGGACTCCCAGATGGATGGCTCCTACCTGGCATCAACACTGCTCACAGGCTCACTGCTCTCGCTCACTTTCCAGCGCATAAGGGCCATAGACTATGAAGCTTGTCTTCTTTTTCCTTGGTACTAAATCCAGCTGAGGGGGAAAACAGACAAAAAATTAGCATCTCCATCTGTAATGTCAGTCTCTTCATTTCACATCTCTTCTGCTCTCAACCTATCTCCCATTACTACCTGATGCCTGCATCTAGAAGGTGCCCATTGTAACGACACCCAAAATAGTCACTGCGATCAGGAGACTCTTATTCCTTCCCCAGCCTTAAACCCCACAGAGCCTCATGTCACGTTACTGAAATTATCTGGGATCATATAGATCATTGGTGCAACCAAGGTCCTGCAGTGGCACCAAATATTAGGTAGAGGGGGTCTTATAAGGTGTCTACGACCAGGTTATAATCTACTAATTAGGATTATGCTATCTGTATGTGTGTATCATTTTTGTAGTCGAAGTTATGAATATTGGCTCTGTACTGTCTGTCTTTCCAAATATTATGCTTTGCTTTGGGGGTGAAATCCCAGACAAATTGCTGTTAGCTCTGCCTTGGCCAGCTTGATGGCCCATCAAGAACCATCAGCTACACAACTGACCCATTGAGAGTGGGCAGAAATTGCCCATGTGACTCAGTACTCCATTTTGCTGTATGTCTTTTGCTGTGGAAACTAAGAGAATTCCTACACCTGGAAAGGATATAAAAGGGTTGTACCCCACCTCCATCTTGTCTTCAGTCTGTCATTCTTGCTCTAAAGGAATTCTGGCTACGCACAGAAGTTTTCAGCAAAGAGCTGTATGAACTATCCCTGAAGGGGATGCATTCCAGAGACTTGGATTTGAACCTGCAGTTTATTCTACAGCTAATGCAAGCCATTACTGCATGTAATTGATTTCTTTTAACCATTTCTAACCCTCACCTATAATCTTTTCCTTGTATAATAAACCTTTAGATTTTAGATTCTAAAGGACTGGCAACAGCGTGATTTTTGGGTAAGATCTGATTTGTATGTTGACCTGAGACTGAGGCTCGATCCTTTGGAATTGGGGAGAACCGTTTTCTTTATTTGGGGTATTGGTTTTCATAACCATTTGTCCCCAGGATAAGTGGCTGCTGGTGGTGATACTGGAAAACTGGAGTGTCTAAGGGAATTGCTTGTGTGACTTGCGGCTAGCCAGTGGGGCAAAACCAGTCTTTTCAGTCTGGCTGGTTTGATTTGCCTTTAGGGTGGAGAAACCCCAGCTTTGGACTGTAAATGTCCTGTTTGGAGCAATTTGTCCTGACTTGGCACTCTCAGATGCATCCTACCAGGAACAGCACTGTCACACCTTATACCCAACGAGGAAGCACACAGTCTGTGAAGAAAACTACAACGAGTACAGATGAGGGATTTAAATCACTGACCGCTTACTCACAGCCAGTTATGCAGAAGACAGGAACCTGAGGACTACTCCCGTCTCCTTAGAAGGATGTCCAGGCTGCTCAGGTCCACTTCTGCCATATTCTCATCTGTTCATGGCTCCCAGATGATTCCTCTGCAAACTAATAAAGGCAAGCAAGAACCATCACTACACAAAGCTATTGGTAGGTTTAATCTTGACCTCATCCCGGCCTCCCTCTCCCATCCCATCTACATCAGCCCCCCTTGATGAACACAGACCGAGTCAACACTAACAGTCTCCACTCTCACACGCGCTGCTCTGCATGATTTTCATCCCCTCCTACTTCCCCATGGCTCCCGAGACCTCGCCTGTGGGGAAGCGCACCTGTCCGTGTCCCATGTGGAGAGACAAGGAGAGGTGAGGAGGGAGAGAGAGAGTTGGCCAACACACTAGACAAGAGACAGAGAGATAGAAAAAAATGGGAAGAAGGCAAAAAACTCACAACGTGGAGTCATCCTCCTCCATCGACCCTTCTACTGCAAATGACACATCCCTCCTGGCCAGAGAAATGAGCAGCCCCTGAAAACGGAGACCTTGTCTCCCTTGTAACCACAACTAGTCAGGAACATTTGGTTACAAACCCCACCATAGCCAATGGGGCTCTAGCTAACCTGGAGCCAAGTGGACAGCGAGCAGAGCCCTCACCTAACCAGACACTTCTCTCACTGATGGTGACGGCTGCTCCGCTCCCAGCTGGACAGCTCTTGCCTGGCATCAGTAATGGTTGTGATCTCCCTACTCTTTCTTGCTTTCCATCGCATGAGGGGAGCGGACTCTGACTTTTCACTGCTGTTCCCTTGGTACTGAGCCCAGCACTAGGGGGAAAAACAAATCCCTCACCATCTCAGTCGGCAATGTCCCATAGGTTCTTCTCTCACACCTACTGCACCTCAGGGCTCTGCCCTCAATCCTCCTCCCTTCACAGCTTTAGCACTAGAACTAAAAGCAGCCCATTGCACCTACATCTAAAATATCAGAGGGGTAGCCATGTTAGTCTGGAATTGCAGAAGTGACAAAAGAGTCCTGTGGCACCTT
>ML677408.1:30339-101864 GCA_007922305.1 Dermatemys mawii
GCTAGTCGACAGACAGCTCTGCCGCGCCGGTCACTCTGCCCGCAGCACCAACAACTCCGCTAGCCGTCCTGCTAGCTGACACACAGACTGCTCTGCTGCACCAGCCACTCTGCACTTTTCTCAGGCCCCCCTACTTAGGACAGTGCTCAGTGATTTCTTTAGCTCTTAGGTGATTTCAGCTCACAGTAGGGGAGCCTTAGTGCAGGTGCACCAGTGAGGCCAAAGCAATTTTCAGCTCAACAGCCTGAAACCAGGCTCCTAAGGGAACCAAAAATTCAATTCTGACATTCCACAGTGGAGAGAGGCAGGGTGCAATAGGCCTGGGAGGCCCTCAGACAGCACCCTCACTGTCCACCACCTCTCTCGATGTCACAGTGTTCTGAAACGCATGGCCCTTGCCCACTGAGTGCTACCTAGATGATGGCGAGTCCCTCCATCATAACAAGGGCCAAGTACATGTCCATAGTCCTTCATTCACATAATCACAGTAACATCACTTTATCATTCCTGCCCCAATAACATAGAAACTGGGGCTCCCTCATCAGCCGAAGTGGCCATGTGGGCTGCTGTGGGCTCAGGCTAGGCGCAGTGGGTGTGTCTATGCAAATTGATCAGCCCCAGAATTATTTTCTAAGACTCACTGCAATTCCCATAGTTCGCCACCAGATGTCAGAATATATCTCATTCCTGACACTGCTTACAGGAATATAAATCTTGTCCTTACATTTCAGTGCATAGCATATAGATCAGCATAAGCAAATCATGGTATGAAATTTTACTTTGTACTGACTTGGCAAGTGATTTTTTTCATAGCAACTCTGGAAGACCCTGCATACCCCAGGGGTACACATACTTCTGGTGTAGACGCTGCAACTCAGGCTTAAGAGACTGAGCTCCAGACCAATCTGCAACCTCTCTCTTTCTCTCTCTCTCTCGCTGTTGCTTTGTCTTTTTGCCCTGGAGAGCAGCAAACGTAAGCCCAGTCTCTTTGTACCCGTAGTTCCTGTGTCCCAAAGTGCAGGGCACTTGTGTTCCCATGTTCTGCTTCCCTTGGACCCAGTCATTACCCATTAACCTCCAGTCTTTGAGACTTCCATTGTCCAGTGCGTTTCATACATATGTGGACAGTCCTTGATAGTGTTTCCATGTCAATGGAGTCAGGCCCAGCGAGGTCACGTTCTCGTAGTTCTCCTACATGACGTCTCCGTAGAGGGTTCTCTGAGCGGGGTCCAGCAGAGCCCACTCTTCCCTGGTGAAATACACAGCCACCTCCTTAAAAGTCACCGGCCCCTGAAAGAGCAAGAGCCCCCCACTCTGCACCTGCTGCCTGGTGACAACCCCGCCCTTCACAGGGGAGGAGGGCCAATCACATGGAAGCTCTGGGAGCAGGCAGGCAGGATCCTACTGTCACGTTACTGAAATAATCTGGGATCATATAGATCATTGGCATAACCAAGGCCCTGTAGGGGGGCCAAATCTTATGTAAAGGGGGTCATATAAGGTGTCTAAGAACAGGTTATGGTTTGCTGATTATGATTATGCTATCTGTACGTGGATATCATTTTTGTAGTTAAAGTTATGAATGTTGGCTATATAATGTCTGTATCTCAAACTTATGTTTTGCTTCTGGGTGACATCCCAGACAAGTTGCTGTTAGCTCTGCCTGGCCTGCTGGATGGCCCATTAAGAACCATCAGCTACACAATGGACCCATTAAGGGAAGATGACACAGCCTGTGTCTTAGCAAGGGGGGCGAGAATTGCCCAAGTGACTCAAACTCCATTTTGCTGTAAGTTTCCACAGGGAAGGACAAAGAAAATTCCTGCACCTGGAAAAGATATAAAAGGCTGGTACCGTACCTCCATCTTGTGTGACAAAGTTCCGAGTCTGTATTTGTGGGTCCTGCGCTTCCTGGCAGATTTAGAGGCCTCAGAAACTCATTCAGGCCCCAGAGTGACCTCCCTGTCTCAGTAAGTAATTAGGGGACACAGAAAGGGGGGAGCCCGGGCCTGCCCTCTACTCTGGACTCCAGCCCAGGGACCCTAATAGTATCAGCTAAGATGGCTGACCTTTTATCCAAAAAACACAATACAATTCCCTGGGCTACTTCCCCACAGCAGTCCCTGCTTCTTCAAACTCCACTTCACCCTTACCTCAGGGCCTCCTTCCTTCTGTATATGTTGTCCAACACTCAGTCTCACCAACAGCATAACTTCCTTCCACAGCTCCTGACACCCACAGCCCACCTGACTAACTGGGAGATTTTTATCTGGTTTCAGCCAGTCCCTGATTGGCTTCAGGTGTCCCAATTAGACTAGCTGTTTCTACTCCTTTCTAGAAGGTTCTTAATTGGCCCCAGGTGTCTTTATTGGCCTGGAATGGCCTTTGTTTGGCTATTCAGTGAACAGGGACCTACACATCCTGAGGCTGATATACCTGCCTTCCAGCACTCTCCTATACCCTTCTAGTCTGACTCCGTCACACTTGTCTTCAGTCTCTAGTCTTGCTCCCACCTCTGGATGGAACTTTACTACAAATGGAAGCTCTGAACAAAAGACTGATGACCCATCCCAGCTGTGGGTGTATTCCAGAGGCTTTGATTTGAACCAGCAGTTTATTTTACCACTGATGCAAGCCTGAACCAAGAACTTTGCCATTACTGCATGCAATTGATTTCTTTTAACCATTCCTAACCCTCACCTATCTCTTTTTCTTTTTATGAATAAACCTTTATATTTTAGATACTAAAGGATTGGCAACAGTGTGATTTGTGGGTAAGATCTGATTTGTATATTGACCTGGGTCTGGGGCCTGATTCTTTGGAATTGGGGAGAACTGTTTTCTTTTACTGGGGTGTTGGTTTTCACAACCATTTGTCCCCAGAGTGAGTGGCTGCTGGTGGTGACACTGGAAAACTGGAGTGTCTAAGGGAATTGCTTGTGTGACTTGTGGCTAGCCAGTGGGGCGAGACCAAAGTCTTTTCTGTTTGGCTGGTTTGGTTTGCCTTAGAGGTGGAGAAACCCCAGCTTTGGGCTGTAACTGCCCCTTTTGAAGCAATTTGTCCTGACTTGGCACTCTGAGTTGGGTCCCACCGGGAACAGCACCGTCACACCTACCCCCTCCCCATCAGAGCAGCCAGGGGGCATCAGGGAGAGGGGAGAGGGAGAGAGCCCCTCATCCCTTCTGGTAGACAGAGATGGCAGGGGTCTTCACCTTCAACACTCACCTACCAGCCAGAAGTGGATACAGGAGATGGAGCCCCCAGCAGGGTTCAGGGTGAGCCCCTGGGCAGGAATCCCAACACCCTCCCCAGTGCCAGCAGTTGGATGGGATGGGGTGTCTTCCCCAGGCCTCTCACTGGGGGGTTCCCCTCTGGCTATTGGTTCAGACTCCAGTATTGGAGTCTGGTACGTTTCCCCAGCCCAGTCCAGGAGAGGTGTTTCCTGCTTGACCCATTAGGGAATTTCCACCCACCAACCCCATGGGTCGGTTGCTAGAATCTAGGTTCCAGCAGGTTTCTCACACCCTCTTCCCGTCCCTTTTTCCACCCTGTGTATTTCCTGCTTCCTCCACCTCCCGACCACCCCCAGAAGCACCCACCTCCTATGTATTTACTGCCCTACTCCCGCCAACAGGAGCCCCCCAGCAACTCCCCGATCGTCCCTCCCTGAGCTGGCTCCATGGCAGCCATTTCCCTTCCCCAGCCCCTGGAAGGACGGGCGGTAACGCTGCAGCCTGTCAGGGCAAGAAGGGGATGGGTCAGAAGAGGACAGTAACGTCACATCACAATCCCCCGGCTCTTTCCCTGCAGACTGATGTTCTCCCCTCGGCCATGCAAACAACAGAAACATTCAAAACACAACTAGTAAGGGGGGGGGGCTTTAATTACCCAGACCCCTGTTAGAAAAGGAATTCAAACCAACATGCTGCCTCCCTGCACCAACTGGCGCTGCAGGGTCCTAGTGCCCGCTAGTGTCTCCTGCCAGTGATGGTGAGTGTGTTGCTGCTGGGGGCGGGGGGTGCAGGACTGGGGCTCCCCTTCCCCAGAGCTTGCTGCTGCCAGCAGGGAAAGGGCTGAGGGGAGTCCTCCTCTCTGGCTCCAGTCCCGGAGCAGCCTCCTGCACCCAAACTCATCCCTAGCCCTGCGCCACCCCAGAGCCCACACCCCAGCCAGAGCTTCCCCCCCACCGCATCCTCAACCCAACCCCTGAGCTCCTCCAACACCCCATCCCCAGTCACAGCCAGAGCCTCCCCCCAGCACCCCAACCCTCTGCCCCATGCTACACTTCATTATTTGATATTCATTTAAAAAGTTTATAATAAGCAATGCTCCGGGAAAAGGGAGGGGGGCAAGGTAAAAATTTTGCCTAGGGCACAAAATATCCTTGAACACCCCCCACTCCCAACACTCTTCTCCCTCCCTCCCATGCCCCCCCCCCGCCACTGGCCCAACGGGTCCTGATATTTCACTCTTGTGATCTGGTCACCCTAGGTGCAGCGCTTCTGCCTTCGACACCTGTGAAGTCTGGATGTGAAATAGCAGCCTGGGGACGGAGAGAGCCTGCTAACGCCCTGCGTGTGCACACAGCCTTGTAGGAGGCGGCTCCTGCTGTTTGAAACGAGCAGGATTCAGAGACTGGGATGTCCCAGGATTTAAGGAATTAACCATTTCAAGAGCCCAGCCTCTGAGGTGCTGTTGGTGACGGCACCAGCTGAATGACTGACCCAGGCTGAGGGAAGCCAGCGTCAGGACTTCTCTTCACCTCGGCACTCAGCAAGGACAGAAATGCGCCTCCTCCAATCAGCGGCCGGTTCGGCCCCGCCACCGCCGCGCTCAGTGATGACTGACACGCGCCTCCTCCAATCAGGGGTCGGGGGGCGGGGGAGGGCTGTCAAGGTTTGTCCTGCTTTAGGGGTCCGGGCAGCGGGTAAAGTGCTGGTCTGGGAACCGCGGGGTCGGGAGTTTGATCCCCGGGGCGGGCAGGTTGGGTCACAGACAGGGGCAAAAATCCGGAGCAGTGCATCAGAGTCCCGGTGTGGCGGAGAGTGGGGGGGGGGCGGAGCCTGGCCCCTTCCCCCACCACTGCTCCTACCCCCTCAACAGTGCCCCTGTCCCCCTAGAGATCCCTGCTGACACAGCTCCTTAGTTGGGTGCATCCAACACAGTGGGGATTAGTCCACTTAATGTTAGGATTAAATAATTTATATTTTTAATATGCAATACTCCTGAGCCCCCATAAATACCCCTCCCCCCTGACACAACCTCCACTGCTGTGAGCACCCCCATGCCTCACAGCCACCCCTCTACCCCCCATAGATACTAGGGTTACCGTAGGTCCCTCTGTTCACGAACCTGTCCAGATTTTGTAGCTTAAAATAGACCAAGTTAACACTGACAGTCACCGCTCCACTTCAGTGCCAACTGCCCTGCATGATTTTCATCCCCGTCTACATGGCTCCCAAGACGTAGCCTGTGGGGACGCACGCCTACCCGCGTCCTACGAAGGGAGACAGCACAAGGAAAGGCAAGGACAGAAAGAAAGAGAGAGTGTGCTGGCCAACATAGAGGGGGGAGAGAGAGAGAGAGAGAGAAAGAAACAAACAAACATGGAAGGAAGACAAGCAACTCAATATCTGGAGCCATCCTCCTGCATCTTACCTTCTGCTGTGGAGGACACACTGCTCCTGGCCAGAGGAAAGAGCAGTTCCTGAAAATGGGAACTTTGTCTCCCTTGTGAACACAGCTAGTCAGGAATCTTTTTCTACAAAACTAGCCCCAGATTACTGGGCATCCCTACCTGGAGGCAGTTGGCCCATGAGCAGATTCCTCACCAAACCAGACACTTATCTGACTGATGGTGACGGCTGCTCCACTCCCAGCTTCACAGCATCTGCATTGCCTGGCATCAGCAATGCTCAGAGTCTGACCGCTCTTCTGTCCTTTCCATCTCGCAATGGCAGTGGTCACTTCCGCTTGACTTCTTTCCCCTTGATACTAACTACAACACAAAAGGGAAAGACAAAGGTTATCATCAGAATCTGCAATGTTGTGTAGGCTCTTCATCTCTCCTCTCCCATTACACCTCTTTTGATAAAAAACACACAACATACACTCAACCTGTGGCACTCCTCACCAGAGAAGGTTGTGAAGGCCAAGACTATAACGGGGTTTAAAGAGAATTAGGAATTTCATGGAGGATAGGTCCATCATTGGTTATTAGTCAGGATGAGCAGGGATAGTGTCCCTAGACTCTGTTTGCCAGAAGCTGGGAATGAGTGACAGGGGATGGATCACGTCGTGATTCCCTGTTCTGTTCATTCCCTCTGGGGCACCTGATATTAGCTATTGTCAGAGGACAGGATAGCGGGCTAGATAGTCTGACCCAGTACTGACATTACTATGTTTGTATGTTAAGCAGCCCGTTGCACCTGCATCCAACAGAGTCACTGTGCAGAGGAGACTATTGTCCCTTCCCCTGGTCACAATCCCACAACCCCCCAGTTCCAATGATGAGGTTCACGATCTCTGAAGGAAACCAGCATGGTACAGATGAGGAATAGAGAGCCAATAACTCTTCGCTCACAGCCAGTCATGGGGGAGGCACAGTCACCCCACCACTACCAATGGAGGATCTAGTACCCATCATGCTTCTCTTCCACCTCCCAATGCCCCAGTGGGATACAGGCTCCCCAGACCCTGCCTGTGAGCATCGACTGGTGTCCATATTCTATGCAAGGAGACAGTACGACCCTGCACATTGGCCAACGTATGAGAGCAAAGACACACACATAGGAAGGACAAACTCAGCACCTGTAGTCCCCTTCCTGGCTCTTCACAAAGGGTTACTGTACTTCAGGAAGACTCCACAGCACCTGACAACTGGTTGAGAGGGCACAAAGGATTCTCCCAAGTTTATCATGCCCCAGTGAGATACAGAGGCCTTTCCTCCAGGGCCCACCCAAATACTAACAAATTCTCTCCACTGACAAGTGTCTTTGCAGCCCTTCCTCAAGATTTAACTTAAGCAAAACTCCATTTGCACTTACTGTACACATCACTGTCTGGCTTCCATCCCTAGGGATGGGCTCCGGGTGGCTGCTCCTTCTTTGGTCTGTGCCACAGGTTGGCCACCCTCTCATCTCCCCAATCTCATTCAAAACTGAAAAAAGAGAGAGAGAAAAAACACACTTGTAAACTAGGCTAGCACTGGCGCATGGAAGACAGACACACAAGTCACTGGCTGCTACTCATTGGAGCCCCCTTTGTTACACTCCAATGGCCCCCTTCCAGGATACTGTGGTCCTCTGAAGAAAGGGATGACTGCTCTCCAGTTCCATACTCAATGTGATCTCCAATGACTCAAACACAGCGACATGGAAACACAGACTACAGAGCATCTCTACATGTGAAGGAGGGCGACCGGTGTACAACTAGTTATGGGGAGGAAAGGGACGATCCCACACAATTGCCAACCACAGGCAGAGCTCTGCCTTCCCCAGGACCCAGTCCGTGGAAATGAGAAGCATCTCTCTCAGAGAGGCTCCTCACTACACAGATACTGGAGAGAGAGATCGTTTCACAAACACACACCTGCTCCTCCGTCACAAGAGCTCCCCAGCTCCACTGCTGAGTGAAACGTCTAGATTGCTCACGAGGGGTTGTTTCGTTTTGGGGGGCGGGTGTTTCGCTGGAGTGGCGCTCAGTGGGGGGCTGTTTTGGCGTGGCAGCTCTTGGGGAGGGGTTGTTTCGTTTCGGTGGGGTGGTTGTTTTGGCGGAGCGGTGCAGGGGGGTTATTTGTTTGGGCAGGGCGATGCTCGGTGGCGGGGGGGAGTTGTTTGTTTCAGTGGGGCGGCGTTTGGAGGTGGGCGGTTTGTTTTGGTGGGGCAGCGCTCGGTGCGGGAGGGCCGTTTGTTTCGGCAGGGCGGCGCTCCGTGCAGGGGGCTTTTTCGGAGTGGGGCAGTTTGTTTCGGCAGGGGAGGATTCTCAAGGGGGCCCTTTCGGCAGCGGGAAATGCTCGGGGGGGGGCAGGCTGTTTTGTTTTGGCGGTGCAGTTGTGGGGAGTGGCGTTTCGGCACGGCGGGGCTCAGGCTTTTTTCCCTGTTGGGCAGGGGGCGCGCTGAGCCAGCTTTTTTTTGCTTGGGGTGGCAAAAAACATTAGAGCCAGCCCTGGTTCCTCCTCAAGCTGGGGAGCACAGACCGCTCCTGGCCAGAGACATGAGCAGTCCCTGAAATTGGGGACCTCGTCTCCCTCGTCACCACAGCTAGTCAGGAACCTTGTCTTACAAACCCACCCCAGCTAACAGGGTGACCCTACTAAAGCCAAGGTGGGCCATGAGCAGAGCCATCACCAAACCAGTCACTTATCTCACTGACAGTGGTGGCTGTTCTGCTCGCAGATGGACGGGTTTTGCGTGGCATCAGCACTACTCACCGTCTCCTCGCTCCCTTTCCATCGCATGAGCCCAGTGGACACTCAGATGTGACTTCTCCCTTGCTACGGCACCCAGCACAATGGGGAAACACAGACCAGTTACCATCTCAGTCGGCAACGTTTCGTAGACTCTTCTTTTCTCCTCTCCCGCACGGCGCGGCTCCGCCCTCAACCCTCCTCCCATCACACCTTGAGCATTACAACCTAATAGCACCACTTCAAATGGCACCCGACATAGCCGCTCCGCACAGCAGATTCTGGCCCCTTCCCAGCCTTAATGCCACAAGGAAGGACATGGCCCGTGAAGAATACCACAGCGAGTACACGAGAAATTCAAAGCACTGACCCCTTACTCACAGCCAGTTAAGCAGGAGGCAGAAAGCTGAGGGCTGTTCATGTTTGCTTAGAAGTATGTCCAGGCTGCTCGGGTCTACTTCTGAAAGTCTCCAGGAACCATAGCTGGAGGAGACGATTCCTCTGCCAGCCCAGCTGAAAAAGCCAAGCATGAGCCATCACTACACAAAGCTCTATTGGTGCCTGAAATCCGTCCCTAATCCCTACTTCTGTCTCCCATCCCATCTACATCGGTTCCACTTGACGAACAGAGACCGAGTCAACACTGATAGTCCCCGCTCCACTCTCACATCCACTACCCTGCATGATTTTCATTCCCTCCTGCTTCTTCATAGTTCCCAGGATACAGCCTGTGGGGCTGCACACCTAGCACGCCTGCTTGTGTGCTACGAAGGGAGACAGCACCAGGAAAGACAAGGACAGCAAGAGAGAGAGACAGACAGAGTGCTGGCCAACACATTACAGAAGAGAAAGAGGAACATGGGCAGAAGGAAAGAAACTCACCAGTTGGAATCATGCTCCTGGATTCAATCTTCTGCTGTGGACAACACACTGTGGACAGAGAAATGAGCACTCCCTGAAAATGGGGACCTTGTCTCCCTCATAACCACAGCAGTTGTGAATCTTTACCTACAAAATGAGCCCCCAGCTAATGACAAGTCCGGGGCTAGAGGCAGAAGGGCTGTTACCAGAGTCCACACCAAACCAGACACTTATCTGACCAATTGTGACAGCTGCTCCACTCTCCGCTGGACAGCTCTTGCCTGGCATCAATTATGCTTGCGATCTCCGTGCTCTCGCTTACTTTCCATCGCGTGAGGGCAGTAGATTCCGGCGCATGACTCAGTTTCTCGTCGTACTAAAGCCAGCTGAGGGGTAAATAAAATACCATCTCAGTTGGCAACATCTCGTAGGCTCTTCTTCTCGCCTCTTCTCGCATTTAACGCGCCTCAGGGCTCTGCCCTCAGCCCTCCTCCCTTTACAGCTTTAGCTTCACAACTGAAAAGCAGCCCATTGCACCTACCCCTAAAATACTCACTCTGCACAGGAGACTTGTGCCTTTCCCTTGTCCTAATCCCACAGAGCACCATTTCAATGGGGAAGTTCACGGCCTCTTAACAAAACTGGAGCATGTACAGATGAGAAAGCCCAAGCACTGACCACTTACTCACAGCAAGTTATGCAGGAGGCAGAAAGCTGAGGACTGTTCAAGTCTGCTTAGAAGGACGTTCACACTGCTCAGGTCCACTTCTCTGAGTCTCTCCTCCAGCTGGGGGTCCTGGACAATTCCTCTGCCAGCGCAGCTGCAAAAGCCAAGCATGAGCCGTCACTACACAAAGCTCTATGCGTGCGTGAAAGCTGGCCCTCATCCCGGCCTCCCTCTCCCATCCCATCTACATCAGCCCCACTCGATGAACAGAGACGGAGTTAAACACTGACAGTCTCCACTCTCACACGCACTCCCCTGCATGATTTTCATTCCCTCCTGCTTCTTCACAGTTCCCAAGATACAGCCTGTGGGGCTGCACACCTAGCACGCCTGCCCGTGTGCTACGAAGGGAGACAGCACCAGGAAAGACAAGGACAGTGAGAGAAAGACAGAGAGAGTGTTGGCCAACACATTACAGAAGAGAAAAAGGAACACGGGCAGAGAAATGAGTAGCCACTGAAATTGGGGAGCTCATCTCCCTCGTGTAGTAAGTTGAGGCCCTGAAACATGAATCCTAGCATCAGAGTCCCAGCCTAAGGCTGAAGCTAAAGTAATGGTCAAGGCTTTGCTAACATAAAGCAAAGTTAAGCTGTGAGCTAGAGGCAGGCCCTGCTCACAGAGGCTGGCAAGGGAAGGGCTGATGTTGCAAAGTACGCAAACCTCAGAGGTACCAGAACATTTGTACATTCCACACAGACAACAAGGAACAGGCTGACCCACCATAAAGACAGGGGCCGAAGGGTAATATGATGGATAACGTTGTTTTGTTTGAACCAACATGTACAAGGTGAGAGGCAGAACCTTCCTATGTAGAAGGGATGCACCTCAGTATGTCAGGAGTGATGTGTAACTTGTTTGTACCTGTGTATAAGAACACAGCCCTGGGGTGGTGTCTTTGTCTGGCAGAGAGGGCAGTGGGAGGTCCACCAGTGACCGAGCTGGTCCATTGTTAGGGAGCACAAATTCGTGGTATATCTTGCAGAGTCTATGGGAAACTATCACTGTGCTTTGCTTGACAATAAACCTGGCCCAGGTGCCTTCGTACCTTATTAGAGTCTGTGGTCTTTGGGGGTTCTCTCAGGGTCTGCTGTGTCAGCTACTTGCGCAGAGCTGGGACAGCACGTAGAGGGAACACGCACGCAGCCGACTGATATCATCAAACAAGAGCAGAGCACCACACCGGTAGCTACTGACGCCACCTTGTAACCGCAGCTCGTCAGGAACCTTTTCTTACAAATGCAGCCTCAGCTAATTGGGTGCCCCAACCTGGAAGCACGTGGGCCATCAGCAAAGTCCTCACCAAACCAGACACTTATCTTGCTGATGGTGACGGCTGCTCCACTCCAAGCTCAACAGCATCACCATAGCCTGGCATCGACAATGCTCACTGTCTCATGGCTCTTGTATGCTTTTCATCTCACAACAGGGGTGAGCTCTTACCCTGGACCCTTAGTACTAAGCACAACACAGGAGAGAAAAACAAAAGTTACCATGGAGATCTGAAATGTTGTGCAGGTTCTTCTCTCATCTCCCTTTCTACCTTTACAGATACACTTAAAAAGAACACAACACACATTCAACCTGTGAAACTCCTTCCCAGAGAATGTTGTGAAGGCCAAGACTATAATGGGGTTCAAAAAAGAACTAGGTGAATTCATGGAGGATAGGTGCATCAATGGTTACACTGGTCTACAATTTTTTAAAAGTCGTCTACTTCAGAGATAAAATGTAATATTTATTATGTATTTTGATGTGCTGAATTCAAATATGACAATTAAAACAACTGACTGGCTACTGTTTCTAAGATATTTAAGTTTTTACATTTCATGTCTATGTATATTGTGTAGATGATAGAGTTTTAATCATAAATTGTAAACCTAGGTCTTTTCATGTGTTTATGGTTGCTTTACATGATAATATTTCACCTGTCCTGTTTATGTAACACTTTAAAAATCAGCAAAAGGGTTATATAAATAAAATGTATTATGAAACAAAAGGCAAAAAACTATTATGTACATAGTTTAGTCCTATTCAGTGTCTACTCGGCGCTTCTTGGCTTGTCTCTTGTATTCATTAAATGGAGCATCTCTTGTCACTGTCCAGCAATAGTCTGCAAGCATTGATGGGCTCCATTTGCCCTGATAGCATTTGTCCATTGTTGCAATGTTCTGGTGAAATCGCTCGCTGTGCTCGTTGCTCACTGCTCCGCAGTTCGGTGGAAAAAAATCTAGATGAGAGTGCAAAAAATGTATCTTTAGTGATATGTTAAAACCAAGGCTTTTGTATGCCTTGAGGAGGTTTTCCACCAACAACCTGTAGTTGTCTGCCTTGTTGTTTCCGAGAAAATGTATTGCCACTGACTGGAAGGCTTTCCATGCCGTCTTTTCCTTGCCACGCAGTGCATGGTCAAATGCATCATCTCGAAGAAGTTCACGAATCTGAGGACCAACAAAGACACCTTCCTTTATCTTAGCTTCACTTAACCTTGGAAATTTTCCACGGAGGTACTTGAAAGCTGCTTGTGTTTTGTCAATGGCCTTGATAAAGTTCTTCATCAGACCCAGCTTGATGTGTAAGGGTGGTAACAAAATCTTCCTTGATTCAACAAGTGGTGGATGCTGAACACTTTTCCTCCCAGGCTCCAATGACTGTCGGAGTGGCCAATCTTTCTTGATGTAGTAGGAATCTCTTGCACAACTATCCTATTTGCAGAGAAAACAGCAGTACTTTGTGTATCCAGTGTGCAGACCAAGTAAGAGAGCAACAACCTTCACATCACCACAAAGCTGCCACTGATGTTGGTCATAGTTTATGCACCTCAAAAGTTGTTTCATGTTGTCATAGGTTTCCTTCATATGGACTGCATGACCAACTGGAAATGATGGCAAAAAAATTGATGCCATTATGCAGCAAAACAGCTTTAAGACTCGTCTTCGATGAATCAATAAAGAGTCTCCACTCATCTGGATCGTGAATGATGTTGAGGGCTGCCATCACACCATCGATGTTGTTGCAGGCTACAAGATCACCTTCCATGAAGAAGAATGGGACAAGATCCTTTTGACAGTCACGGAACATGGAAACCGTAACATCACCTGCCAGGAGATTCCACTGCTGTAGTCTGGAGCCCAACAGCTCTGCCTTACTCTTGGGTAGTTCCAAATCCCTGACAAGGTCATTCAGTTCAGCTTGTGTTATGAGGTGTGGGTCAGAGGAGGAGGATGGGAGAAAATGTGGGTCCTGTGACATTGATGGTTCAGGACCAGAAGTTTCATCCTCTTCCTCTTCCTCATCTGACTCAAGTGAGAATGATTCTGGTGCATCAGGAACCGGCAGTCCTTCTCCGTGAGGTATTGGGCGTATAGCTGATGGAATGTTTGGATAATGCACAGTCCACTTTTTCTTCTTTGACACATCTTTCCCAACTGGAGGCACCATGCAGAAGTAACAATTGCTGGTATGATCCGTTGGCTCTCTCCAAATCATTGGCACTGCAAAAGGCATAGATTTCCTTTTCCTGTTCAACCACTGGCGAAGATTTGTTGCACAAGTGTTGCAGCATATGTGTGGGGCCCACCTCTTGTCCTGATCTCCAATTTTGCAGCCAAAATAAAGGTGATAGGCTTTCTTAACCATAGTGGTTACACTGCGCTTCTGTGATGCAAAAGTCACTTCACCACAAACATAGCAGAAGTTATCTGCACTGTTCACACAAGTACGAGGCATCTCTGCTCACTTTGGCTAAACAGAAATGTGTCCCTTTGCAAAATCAAACACTGACAAATAAGAGAGCACGACACTGTATGATTTCTAGAGCTGATATGGGGCAATTTGTTCAGCAGAGTGATGTAAGCTTCGTTATGATTGCATCATCCATGACTTCTAGAAATAACATGATGCAATTCATATCATGTATGACGCAATACCAGCTTCAGATTGCATCATTCATTGTTTTGCCTAAAAAGCAAGTACTGTCCAAACCCAGTCATAGATTTATTCATAGATCCAGTCAAAGATGTATTTTAGTCATTTCTGGTTTAAATTGAGATCTCTTCCCTTTATAACTCACTTATCCTCCGCCATTCCCATGTCAAGGGTGGTATATACTGACTCAATAGCACATCTTGAAAACTAGAGCCAATCAACAATTTTAAGCATCATTTTTGTTCTCAGTGACCCAGAATTAGTAAAGTTTGACTACATTTATTTCAGAAGCATTTTGGCTGTAGAGCAGTGTTATTAGTCAAGATGAGCACGGATCACGTCCCTAGACTCAGGGATTGGGCAATATGGACTGGATCACATGGTAGTTCCCTGTTCTGTTCATACCATCTGAAGCACCTGGCATTAGCCACTGTCTGAAGACAGGATACTGGGCTAGATGGTCTGACCCACTATTGCCATTCTTGCATTTGTCTGTTAAGCAGCCTGTTGCACCTGCATCCAAGAGAGTCACTGTGCAGAGGAGACTACTGTACCTTCCCTTGGTTTTAATCCCACAGAGCCCCGTGCTAAACAAGAAGGCCATGGCCCCTGTGTACCTAGCGTGGTACGGATGAGGAACAGAGTGCCATAATTTTTCACTCACAGCCAGTCATGGAGAAGGCAGAAACCTGGGGACTCTTCATCTCTGCCTAGAAGGCTCTCCAGGCTGATCAGGTCCACTTCTGAGAGTCTTTTCTTTGGGTAGGAGTCCTGGACAATTCCTCTGTCAGCGGAGCTGCAAAAGCCAAGCATGAGCCATCACTACACAAAGCTCTATTGGTGCTTGAAATCTGGCCCTCATCCCGGCCTCCCTCTCCCATCCCATCTACATCAGTCCCTCTTCACGAACAGACTCAGCCAACACTAACAGTCACCACTCCACTCGCACTCACTGCCCAGGATGATTCTCATCCCCTTCTACTTCCCCATGGCCCCTGAGACCTGGCCTGTGGGGATGCACACCTAGCATGCCTGCCTGTGTCCTATGTAGGGAGATGGCAAAAGGAGAGGCAAGGAGAGGAGGGAGTTGGCCAACACACTAGAGAAGAGAGAAATAGAAAGAGAAAAAAACATGGGAGGAAGGCGAGCAATTCACCACCTGGAGTCATCCTCCTTGATCTGATCTTCTGCTGTGGAGAACACATCCCTCCTGGACAGAGTAATGAGGAGCTCCTGTAAATGGAGATCCTGTCTCCCTCATAAACACAGCTAGTCAGGAACCTTTTCTTACAAACCCAGCTCCAGCTATCAGGATGTCTCTACCAGGAGCAAAGTAATCACCAAACCAGACACTTATCTCACGGACAGTGGTGGCTGTTCTGCTCTCAGGTGGATGGCTTTTGTGTGGCACCAACAAGGCTAATGGTTTCGTTGTGTAACCTTCCTGCCCGTCAGAGTCGGCAGCAACAAGGGCCGGATTCAGTATCCAGAGGTTCTAGTCCAATAACACAATTCAAAACTGGCCCGAGCCCCCACCGAGTGACCTGGGACAACCACATACCACCCCTCTGGGTGCCTCTAAGAGGCAATGCTTCCCCTCTCGCAAGCACGGAGTCTCAGTGTAACAAAAGCCTTTTAATAACAGAGAGAAACAATGTGACATTATATTGGGGAAACACCACAAACAGGATTCATGAACCAGAAGGCCCATCCCCCTCAAGCAAATAGGCTGTGTCCTTTCCCTTTGGTTATTGAGTCGCGCAACCCCAAAAGTCACCCAAAGTCCAACAGCCCAAAAGACTGTCCCTGATCAGTGCAGAGTTCAAAAGTTCATCTGCAGAGGCACCTTACATGGTCCAAGGCTGATTGCCCTGCCTCTCTGTGGGGTTCTGCTACAGCTCTCACTGCAAACCACTCTGCCAGTCATCCCAGGAACTGCTCCACTGTGTTAGACACCACGCTCCGCCAGCCATCAGAGGAACTGCTCCACTCTGCCAGACACCGCGCTCCGCCAGCCAGCCGAGGAACTGCTCCACTCTGCCAGACACCGCGCTCCACCAGCCGTCCCAGGAACTGCTCCACTCTGCCAGACACCGCGCTCCGCCAGCCGTCCCAGGAACTGCTCCACTCTGCCAGACACCGCGCTCCACCAGCCGTCCCAGGAACTGCTCCACTCTGCCAGACACCGCGCTCCGCCAGCCATCTCAGGAACTGCTCCACTCTGCCAGACACAGTGCTCCACCAGCCGTCCCAGGAACTGCTCCACTCTGCCACTCGGCTCTCTAGCCATCCCCGCCAAACCTCCCCTCCCTCATCCCTGACCTCACCCCAGAGCCCACATCCATAGCAGGGGCCCTCACCCGCACCCCAACCTCCCCTCCCCTCATCCCTGACCTCACCCCAGAGCCCACATCCATAGCAGGGGCCCTCACCCGCACCCCAACCTCCCCTCCCTCATCCCTGACCTCACCCCAGAGCCCACATCCACAGCAGGGGCCCTCACCCACACCTCAACCTCCTCTCCCTCATCCCTGACCTCACCCCAGAGCCCACATCCATAGCAGGGACCCTCACCACTCCCAACCACCCCTCCCTCATCCCTGACCCCACCCCAGAGCCCACATCCACAGCAAGGGCCCTCACCCCCCAACCTTCTCTCCCTCACGCCTGACCCCACATCACCAGCAGGGCCCCTCACCACTGACCCCACCCCAGAGCCCACATCCATAGCAGGGGCCCTCACCCCCACCCCAACCTTCCCTCCCTCATCCCTGACCCCACCCCAGAGCCCACACCCCCAGCAGGGACCCTCACCACTCCCAACCACCCCTCCCTCATTCCTGACCTCACCCCAGAGCCCACATCCATAGCAGGGGCCCTCACCCGCACCCCAACCTCCCCTCCCTCATCCCTGACCTCACCCCAGAGGCCACATCCACAGCAGGGCCCCTCACCCTCTGCACCCCAAACTCCCTTTCCTCATCCGTGACCCCACCCCAGAGCCCACACCTCCAGCAGGTGAGGGCAAAGCTGAAGCTGAGGGCAAAGCTGAAGCTGAGGCTGAGGGCAAAGCCGAAGTGAGGGTGAAGCTGGGGGCAAAGCCAAAGCCGAAGCTGGGGGCAAAGCTGAAGTGAGGGCAAAGCAAAAGCTCAAGTGAGGGCAAAGCTGAAGCTGAGGGCAAGGCTGAAGCTCGCACACACCTAGCATGCACTGACTTGAGCACTCGAAGAACCACATCATCTCTATGCATAATGTAAGGTGATGTGTAACTGTGAATCACCCAAGAGGAGAGAGACACTAACTAATGTGGAATGCTGATTTCCCATCAACATCAGACTAGCCTGGGAAGGACAAAAGATTTTGATGTTCAGCTGTTCCTCCCATGGAGATGAGTCACCCAAGTGGATTCCTCCCATCAGCTGAGTTTGCACATGGCGGGGTGGGGGGAAGGGAATAAAACCCCCTAACACAAGAAAGAAGTGAACTGGTCTCTAGACTGCTTGGCTTCTGGAGGCAAAGTTTCTAGCCAGAGCAAGGGATCCCCAGCTGCTTAGCCTGGGATAGCTCTACAGGATGTTATCATAGAAACTTTTCTAATCTTCTGAAATTTAAGACTGTAACTCGTGTGTATCCATGTTTACCTGCTTCAGCCTCGTCAATAACTTTTGTTTCTCTTTCGTATTAATAAATCTTTAGATAGCATATTACAGGATTGCGAGAGCTAAGGTACAACTGACCAGAGGTAAGTGACTGGTCCTGAATATTGCTGGGATCTTTGGTATAAGAGTCCATCTGTCCCAACCATAGGCTTACTGGTGGCGAGACATGGAACACCCAAGGGGCCATCTGACTCCTTGCTAAGGCTCTTATAGTGCCTGGTGAGTTTACATTTGATGGTGAAATCTAAGTACAGAACTCCCAGCCAGGCTGGCGTTTGTACCGTGCTGCTGACCCTCGGCCCAGCCCCTGAGGTTGGCACTCACACTTTTGAGTCACTGCAAGACAGGCCTGAGAGCATGTACCTGGCTTGGATTTGCCACACTGCCCATGGGTCCTCCCTCCTGAACCAAGTTCAATTGGGCCAGGATCAATCATCATTTCTTGTCTCCAAGGGCTAAAATAGCTAAGCTAAAGTCTTGCAGGCCTCAGCTTACGGGTTCTTGTGTTTCAGCTTGTCTTACTCATGTCTAATACTTGGTTCATCTAAATACTGATCAATCTTATACTTGTATAATCCTACAAATTCATTCTAATTAACATATAATGAATATATGTCAGCTAACATATTGATTAATCATAAAATCACACAATAAATGGATAATGAACTAAAATCATTGGCTTCAATTCACACATCACACACACAGCCCTCCTGCACTTACAAACTGTACCTTTGTTGCCATCTAGGAAAGGGCACACCCAGGTCAGTAGCTTTGAGACTCAGTAGAAGCAGCTGCACAGATGCTCTTTGCCTGCAGGGAGCTGCAGGGAGCAGCTGCCAATCCCCTCCCCACGTCCAGTGCACTTGGAATGAGGGATGCCCTCGCAGGAAGCATTTCCACCCAGTGCATGGGGAGTGCAGGTAACAGATCAGCTGATGAGCCTGGTCTGTTAACACCTGCAGTCTAGCACCTTCACAGCCTCAGTCATGCTCTTTGCTGCTCGCAGGCAGTGGAGCTCCCAGATACAGGGGTGCAGCAGAGAATGGCTTTTGCCTCCATTTGTCCAGAAGCTAAGGTTCTGCAATTTCCATTATTATTATGTGCCTTCGAGCAGCAACTAATGCCCCCACTGAGATTGGGACCCCATTACACTAGGCACCTACCTCCCATAGTAAGAGGTGGTTCCTACATCACGACGCTCACAATCTGAAAAGGCAAGACAGCCAAAGGAAGCATTCTTATCCTCATGTTATACACGGGGAATTGGGGCCTAGCAGGATTAAGTGACTTGGCCATGGTCACATTGCTAGTCTGTGGCAGAACCATAATCAGAGCCCAAATTTCCTGGGTTGCAGTCCAGGGCTTTAACTGCAGGACTCTTCCTCTCTACATAGCTGAGCACAGGCTGCTTGTCTGAGTAAAGACTACCTGAACAGGACCTTCAGTTCTCCTGTTCAGTACAACGTGGTAGTTGGGGAAGTCGGGGGAAATTCCCTGGAGCCAGGAAGAGAGTTTGCAAACAACTGCAAAGAGAACAAAAGCAATTTGTGGATTTAACTTAAAAGCAGATTTCATTTCTTTCCCCCCACTGTGAGGTTGCAAAATTGTACAGAGGGCTGGGGAGGGAAAGCTATGCCTCCCGAAACAGCCTAGCCCCACTCCGTATCTGACCTCCCCTCAAACCCCCCCCCACTTCCCGCCCCCTGACTGCTTCCCTCAGAACCTCCAACCCATCCAACCCCCCCCCCCCTTGTCCCCTGACCTCCCCATCCAAGGACCCCAACCCCTTTCTAAATCCGCTGCTTCTGGTCCCCTGACCACTCCCTCCTGAGACCTTCCACCCTAACTGTCCCCCCAGAACCCCATCCAACTTCCACTGCTCCCTGTCCCCTGATGCCTATCCACAATCCCACCCCTGAAAGACCCCCAGGACTCCCTCACCCTATCCAACCCCCTGTTCCTTGTCCCCTGACCGCCCCCCGCCAGAACCTCTGCCCCATCCAACCACCCCCGATCCTTGTCCCCTGCTGACCTCCTCCTTGGACTCCCTGCCCCTTATCCAACCCCCGGCCCCTTACCCCATGCTGCTCAGAGTGTCTGGCTCCGCGTGGCCCGCAAGAGCATACAGCGTCCCTGGAGCCAGCCACGCCGCTGCAGCGCTGCCCAGGAGCAGCAGGTCAGAGCACTGCCCATGTGGCGTGCTGAGGCTGTGGGGGAGGGCCGTGGGGAACCTCCCCAGCCTGGAGCTCAGGGGCTGGGCAGGACGGGCCTGCGGGGAGATCACTGAGGGGAGATCACTGAGTCGGGGACAGTGAGGACCTTGTCCATCCTGTCCCTGGCCTGGGAAAATTTTGTGGCCAGTCAGAGCTGGAGAGGCCGCATTCAGAGCCTGGCGTGTCGGACCACATACGTGCACGCTGATATGTGGCCCAGGAGCTGTAAGCGCGCCCTGGCCATAATCATTGGGAACCTCGTGACCATGGTGATGAGCCCTCTCAAGGTCTTGAACCTGTCCCGCGGAGGGAAGCTGTGGCCAACGCGGAGTCTAGGAGGGACCCAATGAGCTCTCTGCGTTGTACCGGGACTAACGTGGACTTTGCACTGTTTACCAATAGGCCCAGAGTGGTGCACATGGACAGGAGCATCACGTGGTCCCTCACCTGCGACTGAGAGCTGCCCTTTACCAGCCAGTCATCCAGGTAGGGAAAAATCTGTACCCTCTTGTGCCTGAGGTAGGCTGCAACTACTGTCATGCATTTGGTAAACACCTTCGGGGCAGTGGACAGGCCAAAGGGAAGGACAGTCAGTTGGCAATGTTCCCAACCCACCATGAACTGGAGGAACAGTCCGTGTCCTTCAAATGTGTGGATATGGAAGTATGTGTCCTGAAGGTCGAGAGCAGCACACCAGTCCCCAGGATCCAGAGAGGGGATAATGGAGGCTAGGGAGACCATGCAAAACTTGAGCTTTACCATGAACTGATTGAGACCTTGCAGAATGGGCCTGAGCCCCCTTTAGCCTTCGGGATAAGGAAAAAGCGGGAGTAGAACCCCTTGCCTTTGAATTCCTCGGGTACCACTTCCACCACTCCCAGGCCCAGGAGCTGCCCCACCTCCTGCTCGAGCAGGGCTTCGTGTGAGGGATCCCCCAGGCAGAAAGGGGAGGGAGGTTGGTTGGGCGGGGAGGAAGTGAACTGGAGAGTGTACCCCCTGGAGATGGTGTTGAGGACCCACTGGTCCGAGGTCAGTCACAACCACTCTGGAAGGAAAGCACACAACCGGTTGGAAAAGGGGAGCTTTATTGATGGTGGATCCCTGAGCGGAGCTGGTAGGGCGCCCTTGAGCGTCCCATCAAAACTGTTTCTTCCGCACCTGTCTGCCCTTAGAAGACCCAGGTTGCGGAGCCAGGCTCGACTGTTTTTGGGGACGCCTTTTATAGCCTCGTGACTTCTTATATGAGGCCTCAAATTTTTGCTGGGTGGGCTGCACGGGGCCCTGCTGCGGCTTAAACTTGGGTTTAGCCGGAGGCGGGACATACAGACCCAAAATCTGGAAGGTCATGCAGGAGTCCTTCATGCCCTGCAGCTTAGTATCCGTCTGCTCCGCAATCAGAACGGGAGGTCTTGGATGGCGGCCTGAGCCTCTCTGGACAGGCCAGACAGCAAGAGCCACGATACCCTTCGCATGGAGACGGCAGATGCTGTGGACCTCATGGCCGTGTCGGCGGCACTGGACACCACCTGGAGGGATGCCCTGGCAGCCGCAGTGCCCTCCTCCATCAGCACCTGGAACTCCTTCCTGTCACGCGCCTGGAGGGAAGCCTTGAACTTTAGCAGAGAGTGCCACAAGTTGAACTCAGCTGCCCAGCAAAGCTTGGTTGTTCGCCACCCACAGCTGAAAACTCGAGGACAAATAAACCTCTTTTCCCCGAATCAGTCCAGTCTCCTTGAGTCTTTGTTCTTCAGGGTAGTGGCTGGCTGGCCCTGCCGCTCCCTATGAATGACTCAACCACCAGGGAGTTGGGCACTGGGTGGGCATACAGGTACTCATGCCCCTTAACTGGTACAAAGTACTTGCACTCTGCCCTCTTAGATATGGGAGCCAATGCGGCTGGTGTTTGCCACAGGGCATGAAAGATCTTTGCCACCCCATCATGGAGGGGCAAGGCCACCCTGCCGGGGTAGAAGAGAACAGCACGTTAAATAGTGAGTCAGAGAGCTCCTCCACCTCCTCAGCTTGGAGATGGAGATTTGAGGCCACTCTTTTAAGGAGGTCCTGGTTGGCTCAAAAGTCCTCCTGTGGGACAGAGGGGGGCAGGGCTGCTATTGCCACTTCCTGGGAGGGGGAGGAGGCCGGCACCAAGCTCTGGGGGTCCACCACTAGGTCGGTCTCCGGGCACGGCCCCAAAGACATATGTCCCACCAACGACTTACGCGGGGGCCTGGAGCGAGAGACTGACGGTGCCTCCGAGGCCCCAGCCACCCAGTGTGGCCCCACCGGGGGCTGCGCCAGAGCCATGGTGCCCACTGGTACCATTGTCCTGGCCACAAGGCCTGATGCCACTGCACCTGCTGCAGCACCAAAGGCCCGGGCTGCTCTGACTGGCTGGCTTGGCTGACGGAGGGATGGCTCCTAGCCGAGGTCAGCTGACGAACGAGTCTCCGCTGCATCGAGACTGGGAGGAGCAGCGGTGCCGGGAACGACATTATCCACGGGACCATGACCGGGACCTGGAGGACCGGTACTGACGGTAACTGCTGCTTCTGGAACAACTCTGACGGGTGGACCCGTGACAGTGCTGTGATCGATGCCTAGGCCTACGGAGGCGGCACAATGGAGGAGACTCTTAATGGGACTGTGAGCGGGAGCGGCAATGCCATCCGCGCCACGACTGACTGCGGTAACCCCTTCTGGATGGAGACCTTGGGGACGTCCTCGCGTGTTCCCTGACGTGGAGCGGTGCCTGGAGTTCTGGACTGATGGCACCCAGCCAGAGAGCCTGGCGGGGGTCAATGGGGACCCACATGAACTCTGCCCTGGATGGTGAACGGCATCGGAAACATTCCTTCAACTGCGACCGGTACCGCTCTGGGGGCGATTGCGGAAAGCCCAGCAGTGGCTTGCCTCTGGAGTGCTGGACCAACATCGGTGGTGCTCCAGGTACCGGCAGGGACAAGACATCTCAGGACGCTTGCAAGGCCTCCGGTGTGGAAGGCATCTGGACATCCGGAGACGCCTGAGTTGATGCGGTCGGGCTGCTCTGCTCAACATGAGTCGGAGGTCTGGAGGCCGAAGAGGATCGAGGACTGCCCGATGCGGGCCTAGCCTCTGCCCCTGGTGCACCACGGTACTGCTGTGACGAGGGCACCTTCTTGGCCCTCTTATGCCCTGAGGACGGGGAGCGGTGCCGACTGGACGAAGGCACTGGGGGATTGCTGCACGCTGATGCTACAGTGCCTGGTGCTGACTCGGAGAGGTGCGCCAGAGCCAGGGTCAGCGCAGACTCCATCAGGATGGCCCAGAGTCAAATGTCCCTTTCTCGTTTCATCCGGGGCTTGAACGATTTGCAGATCTTGCAACGATTGCTGATATTGGTCTCACCCAAACAGAGTAAATAGTCCTCGTGCGGGTCACTCCTCGGCATAAAATGCCTGCAAGTGTCACATGACTTAAAACCTGGCCTGGGCACTCTAACTGACTGAACTAACTTGAGAACCAAATAACTACAGGTGTTAAGAGAACACTAAGGATGAGGTGCAGCAACGCTGGAGCTGCCAAGTTCCGATGCACCTTCACTGGCAGCAAGAAGGAACTGAGGGTAGAGGAGCGCGTGGCGCCTCTTATAGCGCGCCAGGGTGGTGCCACTCCTGGTGTCACGGCGGAGCGCTCCCGCTATGGGTACTGCTAAGGGAAAAACTTCCGGCACAGATGCATGTGGCAAGCACACACACCTACTGTGGAATACACATGAGCAATCACTCGAAGAAGAACTTGAGCCCACAAGGTGTTTTGTCCCTGTGTGTGCTCCACCATGAGATGCATGCACACCTTGCACACTCAACCAGAGAGGACAAAGCAGAGCACGTGGGTCCAGGCCTGCACAGAGCAGTGCCTCATGCCTCCAAACAAGGGCATTCAAGAAGGCATGGGCCTGCTGGCAACCATTTCCTCCTCCACTACCTGCACTCCTTCCCCTCTGCTCCGGATCCTGTTGGATTGCGGTGTTCAGAATGGAGGAGGGTGTGAGGAAGTTGGTAGCAGGGATGCTTGTAGTACTGCCGTTCCTATCCGCAGCGCGAGTCACAGCATCGTGTGAGGTGAATACGTGGACAGAGCTCCAAGCTGCCGCTCTGCACGTCCTCTAGTGGAACATCCAATAAGGGTGCCATGGAGGCACCTGGCGTGAGCTGTGATACCACCAAGAGGGGGAAGCTTTGCTATTTTTTGACATTCTGATGTGCCTCCTGAAACCCACTTAGAAATCCTCTGGGAGGGTACGTCCTGTCCATGTGACCATTCGGCGATGACAATAGAGTTCCAGAGATTTTCTAATGGTTTTGGTTCTTGGCAGGCAGAACACCAGGGCACACATGATGTGTGTGTGAGGATTCAGGACCCCTCGGGCTGGAATAGTGCGGCCTATCGGTCAAAGCCCACAGCACTGCCCGGGTCACAGGGCAGCGTGGTCTGGCGGCCAGTGTCTGTGGGCGCCCCTCTGCACCGGGGCAGTACGGCCTAGTGGCCAGAGTCAGTAATCGCCCCTGTATGGCAGGGCAGTGTGGCCCAGTGACCAGAGTCAACAGAAGGGGGTTGCCCACCTAGGGGTATGGTGGCCTAGATAGGGGGGCCCGGGCCCACCCAACTCCACTGGGCCCCGACCCAGGGCCCTAACAGCGGTGTAGCACCTGGCCACTGACTCAGCGGTGGGGTCTGACCGAAACACACTGAGTTTCACTGGGTGGGAGGTACCACTCCACCACCCTCCCTGGGTCACCTCCTACCAGGTCTGGCGATGGGGTCTCCCAGGCGGTTCTGGCTCCTCCACAAGCTGGCGGGTCAGTCGTCCCCTCTGGCAGTTTCCAGTCCGGGGCTTCAGGTAGGTTAGAGTGAGCCTCAGGCTCCGGCTGTGGCTGGTCCTCCACAGGAGCTCCCCAGGTACGTCCTCCTCCTATGGCCGCCAGCCCAGAATGAGCTAGGCTCCCTCCTTTTATACAGCCTGAGCACTTGGAGCATGCCCAGTACTGCAGAGGTGGGACTTCTGCTGTCAGTGCTTCTGGGCTTTCCCTACCTGAGGTAGTGCGGGGCTGGTCCGCCCCATCACAGAGTGAAGTCTCTTGGCTGTGGAAGAGGCAGGGGGGGTTTTGGGAAAAATACAGGTAAGTGAATTGATCCATTGATAGAGAACTCAAACAACCCTGGGGAGGAATTTGGGGTGTAACAGAAGGGAGACCTTCTTCTTGTGGAAGATTTTACACGGAGGGCTTACCATCGCGGCTCCCAGCTCACTGACCTCGTGGCTTAAGCGATGGCTACTAAGAACACCACCTTCATAGACAGGTGGGTCACGGCACATGTTGCCATAGACTCAAGGACAGACCTTTGAGTGCTGACATGATAAGATTAAGGTCCCATTGAATTGTAGATTTAATGACCAATGGAAAGGTCCTGATCAAGCCCAGAGCTGCAGCAGGGACAGGAGAGATGCCTCTCCCCGGCTCCAGCTCCAGGGCTGCAGGGGCAGTGGGGAGAGATGCCTCTCCCCTTCACTTTAAAAAGTTAAGCTTTCTAAGTAACATTCTTTAACTAGCTTCTCTCTTTTGCGTGGCTTCTTTCACGTATATACAATTTTGCCTAAAAGTTTAGAAGTCTAGTGCTGTAAAACTTCTAAAGAATTCATAAAAATCTTGCTGTTTTAGAATCTAGTGCGGGTTCCTCCCCCGGAGCCACGCTGCACGGGCAGTGCTCTGAGAGCCAGAGCTGCGCGCACCTCCCCTGCCCTGGAGCTGCACCGCACGGGCACCACTGCAGGGCTGGGGGTCAGGGGCTGCGCCCTCCCCCCCTGCCCTGGAGCCGCACTGCGTGGGCGCTGCTGTGGGGCTGTGCTGCGTGCTCCCCCCGTCCCCCAGAAAGGTGCTGGAAGCGCTCCAGGGGGCCAGGGCCACATGCTCCCCCCTCCACTGGAGCTGAGCAGCTATGGTAAGGAGCGGGGATGGGGGGATTCTGGGGTGGTGGTTGAGGGGCTCTGGAGGGGGCAGTCAGGGAGCAGGGTGGGTTGAATAGGGGGTGGGGTTGAGGGTGGTGGTTAGGGGGCGGGAGGGTTGATAGGGGGTTGGGGCAGTCAGGAGACAGGGAGCAGGGGAATTGGGTAGGAGGTGAGGTCCTGGGGGTGGTTAGGGGTGTCTGGAAGGGGCAGTCAGGGGACAAGGTCGGGGTGGGGTTGGATGGATCTGGGATTCTGAGGGAGCAGTCAAGGTGGGAAGTGGGAGGGGGCCAAACTGGAGGCCGGGCCTTCCCTACCTGGCCTTCCATATAATTTTGCAAACCCGATGTGGCCCTCAGGCCAAAAAGTTTGCCCACCCCTGATCTAGTGAATGGTACTGGCCCATGGGAGGTGGGAACAGAGAAGGACAGTGACTAAAAGATTTTAGTGATGAGAAATGGCTGGCATTAGCTGCTGGTCTGAATGTTGAAAATATGTAGAACTTGCAGTAAAACAATTCAAAACTCAGTAATCGAAATATAAAAATGTCTATTTTGATACTGCTATCATCAGTAACATTTAGAAGCTGTAAATCCCTTGCTTTACAATGAACAATTTCTTTACCTGTTGGCATAAAACGCTGTTTCCTTCACTTTTAGCCCCAGCACTTGAGGATGTACCATCATTAGAGTTTCAGAGTGGTAGCCATGTTAGTCTGTATCAGCAAAGACAACGATGGGTCATTGTGGCACCCCTAGAGGCTAACAAATGTATTAAGGCAAAAACTATTTTGAGAATCCAGACACCTCAGAGCAGCATTACCTAAAAAGAAACATTTTTGCATTTATGGGGGAAGGTGTTAGGGTTCATGCTAAAACATCTTAAGCAGTGCACCTTGTTATTTATCCTCATTTTAAGGTTCTGTCTTCTTCCATACCCGTGATAACTTTTAAACATGTATATATCTAGGTGTTTTCTTTCTACCTATGGCGGACATCTTCACATTACCTCGGTCTTGGTGCTGCATGTAACAAAATTAATTCCATACATGGATGGAAAAAATTAGAGGGAATTGATCATGCCCCCCCCTCCATCTTAATCTCTTTTCCAAGCTAAACTTATCCGGTTCCCATATGGCTGCATTTTCTGAAATGTTCCCAGCTCCATGCACAGGGCCAGTTAGACATGCAGAACTGCAGGATTTCAATTTGTGGATGAGATGATAGTGTAGGGAGGAAAGGTTTAGGTTTATTAGGAACTGGGAAAACTTTGGATAGGGGGAGCCTAAACAGGAAGGATGGGCTCCACCTAAACCAAAATGGAACCATATTGCTAGCACTTAAGGCTGTAGAGCAGTTTTTAAACATGTCATGGAGTCAGAGCCCTGCACCCTCACTTCCTGGGATTCACAGTGACTATCAACCAGCCAATAGATTAGGCGGCTTATTAGGGATGACAGGAACACAGTCCTAACGAAAGCTTGTAGGTATAAATCAGACCCCTCAGTCAGACCCTAATGGGGGGAGGGAGAATCAACCGCAAACTTAGGCTCCCTTCTCTTCACCAGCCAACTACCCGCTACAAATCCCTGCAGCTGTCTCTCTCCTGCTTTGTCCAGTTTCCCAGGTTTGGTGTCAGCTCTCCCCACCCCCCTCCTGGGCTCAGGTTACAACTCTCAGGTATCTTCCCTTCAGAGAAGCCTCCCATCTTCAGTGAAACTTCTCTGCCACACTCCCAGGTCAAATCCGCCCTGCTCCCTGCTGTGTGACAAAATGAAGGGCTGGGGGCAGTACGTGCAGAGGAGCACATGGCTTGGACCGAGACATCCCGTACGGGAGGATCTATTAACAGAGATTCTCTATGTCCTATAAAGGAGAAGAGGACAGGAGATGATAAAATATGGGTAGGATCTGATGAGAAACAGTCAAATGGAAAAGAGTCCCACTCAATTACATTGTGTAATGGCAGACAGCTAAAAAGTGACAAGTTTTTAAAGTGCTTACATGCTATGCTAAAAGTCTGGCTAGATCATCGGGCTCAACGGGTAGTGATCAATGGCTCCATGTCTAGTCCTGGGGCCGATTTTGTTCAATATCTTCGTTGATGCTCATGATCATTCTGCCTGACCATGAGCATATCTTGAAGGACTGAAAGTAACGGTCACACAAGAAGACATCAAAGAGTGCAAAATTACAGCAAGAATCCAAGACGGATGTAGATGCAGTGCTTCATAGGAGGCCTGAGTAGCCAACTTTAATTTTTGTGATGATTTTAAAACATGAGTTAAATCGAATAAAATGGTTGTGAAACGTTTTCCAGTTTTTACTATGGTGCTGTACACACACGGTCTGAGCCCTCATCGGCCCTCCCTACCCCCCCCCCCCCAATATTCCAACACCCCCCTAATTTCAATTCCTGGGGAAAACTCTGGGGAGGGGGACAGGGAGTGGCAGCTAGTTGCTGCCCAGAGACACTCTGGGGGAGGCACGAGGTGGAGCTCTGAATATTGCTGGAGCACAGGCACTCACTGCCTAGGATTTTGAATGGTAGGATGAAGGCCATACTATGAAAGTTTGAAAACTCAGGAGTGTGAAAAATCCACAGCTCTCATCCACACTGGTAAGCCGACCTAAGTCCCCATGTATACGGCCCTTGGGCAATAGAAAAATTCTTCCATGGACATAGCTACTGCCTCTCAGGGAGGTGGATGGAGAACGGCATCTCCATCCCACTGAAGTGAGTAAGATTTACACTGCAGCAGCACAGCTGGGCTGCTGTAGCATTTTAAGTATAGAGAAGCCTACAAGAATGGCCAGACTGGGCCAGACCAGAGGTTCATCTAGCTCAGTGTCCTGTCTTTCAACAGTGGCCAATGCCAGGTGCTTCAGAGGAAATGAACAGAACAGGACAATTATCGAGAAATCCATCCCATTGTCCAGCCCCAACTTCTGGCAGTCAGAGGTTTAGGGACACCAGAGCACGGGGTTGCATCCTTGCCCATCTTGGCGAAAAGTCATTAATGGGCCTGTCCTCCATGAGCTTAGTTAATTCTTTTTTGAACCCAGGTAACCAGACCCCTGCAGTAGGATTCAGCAGAGATGGCTAAACTGGAAAGCCTGCATACACCTCTGTAACGAAAAGCAACTCTGTTGTAAGAGGCTCCGTACTGCAAACAGGGAAAGCATCCACCCCAAGTCCAGAGTCTCACTAGGATAAATCACAAGCTCATTCACACTTGCCCTATATTGTTATTCATACCACAGTAGCATTCAGAGCCAAGACTGTTGCCATCTTGTTCAATAGTGAGAGAAAACCCCTGCCCTTAAGGGATTACAATCTAAGGAGCCAAGACAAAGGAAGGACCACTCTGCCTATTTAGCCGACAGGGAATTAAGTGATTTGCCCAAGGTTACACATAGTATCTATGGCAATGGTGGGACCTGACCCCAGACCTTGCGAGTCCAGTTCAGTCTCTTAGCCACAAGACCATCCTCTTTCTCTGCGGGAGTCTTTAAGGTGAGAAATGAGCATCATCACCACCTAGTCTGTGTCTCCTGCACGTTGCAAGCCACAGACCCTCACCCACCCACTTCACTCTTTTACAACCTTAGTTATTTCAAGTTTCTGCATAAATCATGCTTTGCTGTTACTATGGGAACATGAAGAATGGGGATCCATACATATACGTAAGTTTCTTGGGAGTTAATCTTGGAGGCTGTGGATTTGTCTCAACTGCAAACCCACAGAAGAAGCTACGTGCAGTTGATGTAATCCAAATGTCTCAATGTTTCAAAAGCTGTCTGAACTCTTAACAACTTTATTACCAAATATGGTTGACTAATCTGACTTTTTCTGATTCATGCTTTTCTTGTTAGACAAAAGGGTCTGTCGGTTCTGCCTGAATGATCTTTCTCGGCTCAGTGGAAAGCTATGTCATTCTCAAGAGAAGATTTGAACGACATTGTACAGAGGCCAGATTCTCACACACAAAATTTCCCCGCCAACACTTAATCTGTACTATGGGTCTTCAAATTAGCCAGGGAACTGGTTAATGAAAAGCAGTATTTTGCTGAACGAGCTCAAGTAAATACAATTTCCACAGGCCAAAATGTCCAGTTACAGCTCTCCCTAAGGCAAGGGACTCTGAAATCCAGCTGACCTGAGCATGGGGTCATGGAGCTTTCACCTTAACTTCTCCTCCCTGCATTTCCACAAGCACAAGAGCTGGCTGCAGTACAGCACCTGCTGGGTGAAAGGGCTGACTTGCTTTTCCAGCCCGTAACATCCATTTTAAACTGGCTTCCAGGAAGCATGCGTGAGCGTGCAAAAAATCCCACCTTGCACTACTTTGCACTTACATAGAATTTTGCATCAGAGGATCTTAGCATGTTTACAACTCATCCCTGGGGTAATTCCACGGAAGTCAATGGACTTATCTCAGGGGTAAATTTGATATATTAGCTCTCCACATCCCTGTGAGGCAGATAAACAATGTATATAGCAATCCCTCCACCCACCACTGAAATGCCAGGTTTTTTATCACTGCTTAGCAACATGTTCCAGTAGTTTCAGACAGAAAGTGAATGCCACTATTATCCAGTTAATATGCAAGAGGAATTTAGGTTAGCAAAATGTAATTACTCAAATTAAAATCCAGTCAGGAAACGAGGGTTTATATCCCCCACCTCTTGCAAAAATGACAGGGAATGTTTAATGGTCAGAGTGGTCAGGTCAAACTAAAAGTATTAGCATATAGTAAATAGTTCTGCACTAACAACAGTGTGGTCCATACAGAATAGGATTAATTGCCTGTATTCTAAAGTTTTCTTGTAGCTGATTTCAATTTTTTGGGAAAAGATGCACAAACCACAAGATAAATCTTTAAAAACTGTGTTCAGAACTCCCAAACAATTCTTTCAGATGTGTCATTTTATTGTTTCCAGGTGTGTTATTTTACTGTTTTGACTGGTAATTTTTCATCTCATTTCATAATTTTTATCTCTCTATTACACTTAAGTTTAATTCTTTGAGTGGTGAGTTCTAAAATGCCTAAACTGTCCTGCCTGGAGTAATTATCCCTACAGAAACTTTTTAAAAACATATTATATCTAGGTTTTTTGTTTCAACTGGTGGCATGCATCTGCACATACCTTGGTGTACATAATAAAATTTATTCCACACATGGATGGAAAATATTAGTGGGAACATTGCTGGGCACCCAACTTCCTTAAGCTCCTTAGAAACCTCAGTCACCGCAGCTAACACTGCGCTTTCCACCAGTGCATCTCATTGTGCCCATACATATACACAAATGCAGGTTTCAGCAGGCAAACATTTCCATACATGTCGGTCTTGTCCAAGACAGACCCGCAGGCCTGGTCTACACTACACAATTAGGTCAATGTAAGGCAGTTTACATCAGTGTATGCGCTACAGCCTGGCTCCCGCTGATGTAAGTGCCCTAGGACAGGGATCTTCAAACTTCCCCCCCGCGGCGCCTTTCCACAAAGGGAAAAGTCTGGCAGCTCCCGGGGGGTACGTCTGCCGAAATGCCGCCGCAGAAAGTGGAAGCTTCCGCTTTCCGCGGCGGCATTTTAGCAGGACCAAAATAGCCTGCCCGGGAGTTCGGCGGTCTCCCGGATGGGTTCGGTGGCGGCACCGGGATCTCGCACACCCCAGTTTGAAGACCACTGCCCTAGGACACCGACATCATAATTCCACCTCCAGGAGAGGCGTCAGGCTATTGTCGGTGTAGTTACCGTGACACAGCGTCTGTGTAGACGCTGCGTTCCTTATATTGGCTCT
Organism: Dermatemys mawii; assembly: GCA_007922305.1. Taxonomy (NCBI): domain Eukaryota; kingdom Metazoa; phylum Chordata; order Testudines; family Dermatemydidae; genus Dermatemys; species Dermatemys mawii. The sequence continues at coordinate 61,923 of ML677408.1, forward strand.
TTGCTGTCATTCTTGCCGCCAGAAAGGACTGAAATTGACAAGAAAGCTGGGCTGTCACTGGGGTGGAGGAAAGGGGGCTCCAGCTAGAGTCCCGATTTCTTGTCAATTCCAATCCTGCACCCACCCTGCTCCCCACCTGGCTGTCCCCTGCTCCCAGCTAGACTCCACCTGCCCTGCTCAGAGCCCGGCTGCCCCCTGGATCCCTGCTCTCTGAGGGGAGCCTGAGAGCTGCCCGGACTCCGGGTGTGGAGCTCCCTGCTGGGAGCCCAGGGGACAGCCAGGCTCCCAGCAGCAGGAATCCAAGAGCGCTGGAGGGGGCACTTGCGCTTCCAGCAGGGACTGCATGCAGAGCTGAGATCCTGCCCCCATCTCCATTGCCCCTCTGAAGCTGGCAGAAGTGCTCCTGGTGAGGATGTGCACCACCACCAGAGGAGGGCAGTGTAGATATCAGCCTCCAAAATAATTCCCTAACATGGGTTGACTTACGTTTCTAGTGTAGACATTCACACAGCTGGCTTTTTTTAAAAAACACATGTGCTATTGTTACACTCATCACAGAAGAATGAGTCATTTGCAAAAAGGCACCGTTGGCATCTAATGCACAGCCGACGTGACTTTAAATAACCCCAGGTCACATTTGTGAAAAATTCCGAGATCTGGGCCACTGAGCTATAAGACAAAGCCTCCTGGCACACATGCACATCCATATACCCACAGACCATAACCCATCGCTAAGAAAGGAATCCAGAATGGACTTTTAGCAAATGCTTGGTAATTTCTTCCAAAACAGTGTCAAAAAAAAAATAGAGAACTCTGTTAAGGACAACAAAAATCAAAGTTATATTGAGTTTGTTATTTAAAAAGTCTCTTCTTCTGAATATTTATTTCAGATGGCCCAGATTTAAAGCCTCTCCTCCCCTCTTCCGAAGAGGACACCGTTTTAAAGCAATGCATGTGAAAATTCTTCAAAGGGATAATTAAAATGAACTTTGAAACTCAACGTCATCATAAAGATGAAGATTTACAGCTTTAAAATACATCCACCTAGTGAGTAGCAAACACAATTAAAATGAATAAAAAACCACTACAAAACTATGAGTTCAGTTACTTTGCATTTCTGGAAGGAGTTCAGTGCTCACACTGGAATAATTATGTATATTCTAAACAAAATATAGCTGTATAGTAATGGACTTATTTCCTGTTTTTGAAGGAAATCTCACAGGATTAATGTGAGCTAGTGATTTTAAACAGGTAATTGTTTAGGATCAAATGGAAGGATATTTGCACCCAAAACGTAAGCAGTAATGACTGATACAGAAAGCATATGGAGCAGCTGGCATTAACTGACTGCCAGATAATTTTAAACTACAGGTGTGATGCACCAGTACAGGAGATATAAACAGCCGGGGCAAGGGATTTCAAATTATTGCAATCCTGCTTATTAAACAGCATTCAAAGAAACTACAAAGGGTTAAGAACAATATAACCCTCTTGGGAAGCTGGAGAGAACCACCAAGCTGCAGCATTTGTAGATAATGTTTATCTCCAGGCTCCAAATGTCTTTTCCACAGTTCTTTCAGACATCACTGCTTTTCACTCAGCCTCCACATCACTCTCATATCTTCCCTTTGGCTAATTCCTTCTGTCCATCTTCCATCTCAGTATACTTCCCTTCTCTGCGTCTTCACTAGAAGATTACTAATATTCTGTCTCACCAACACAAAGTTGGTGACACAAACCCATTTCTTGCTTCTCGCTGGCCAGAGGGTCTGGAATTTCACTTGCTGTTTTAAAGATGACTACATAGACTAGGTTATTCTTTACTTAAAATAAAATAGAACTTTTAACATGTAGGGATTAAGTGCTAAAATGCAGACTTCAGACACTCATTTCTCAGACTAACAGGGGATGAGCGTATTGCAAAAGAAGCAGCAAGTTTTATATCTGTAGCATGGAACATCTTGCTGCCTGAAGTGGATAGGAGCTGCCTGCCCAATGTGCATCCAAAGGAATCTGTAGATTGGCTTGGGCTGCTCTTTGGAGGAAGCGCTCTATCCTGCTCCCATTTAAATGAATGCTACTTTTACCACTGACTGAGAGCAGGACTAGGCCCTGCAGGTACATCTACATAGCAAACAAACAAACAAAAAGCCCACCAAGCCTTGGAGTCTGGGTCAACTGACCTGGGCTCATGGGGCTTGCGCTGCAGAGATAAAAATAGCAGCATAGATGTTCAGACTCCAGCTGGAGCCCAGGCTCTGAGACCCTCCCCCACCTCGCTGGGTTTCAAAGTCCAGGCTCCAGCCTGAGTGGGAATATCTATACTGCTATTTATAGCCCTGCAGCAGCAGCATGTGCCTGAGTCAGTTGACCTGGTTCTGAGACTTGCTGCTGTGGGTCTGTTTTGACCTACAGACATACTCTAAAATTAAATAATGCTCAGGAGGGCATTAAAGGGGCAGCAGTGGGGCCATGAAGGTGCCACTCCAGGAGGCTCCACAGCCGACCCACCGGGTGTTGCTAAGGTAAATATTCTCCGATGATTGTGCATGCCGCACATGCACATCTAATTGGAATCGATATGAGCGAGCACTCAAAGAAGAACTAGTACTTTCAGGACTCAAATCAGCAAATCATCCCTTGACAAAGCACTTACATTTATGCTTATGTCTCATTCGTTTGTTTTTAACATTAAGCATATGCTTAGGTGCTTTGGGAACAGGAATGAATTTACACTCAAGTATTCTACTGCACAGGGACTTGAGCTCCCTTACTGCCTCATCAGAACGGCCAGACCAAAGGTCCATCCAGCCCAGTATCCTGTTTCCGACAGTGGCCAGTGCCAGGTGCCCCAGAAGGAACGAACAGAACAGGGAATCATCAAGTGATCCATCCCCCGTCGCCCATTCCCAGACTCTGGCAAACAGAGACTAGAGACACCATCCCTGCCCATCCTGGCTAATAGCAACTGATGGACCTATCCTCCATGAATGTATCTAGTTCTTTTCTGAACCCTGTTATAGTCTTGGCCTTCACAGGAAATACTTCCTTTTGTTTTAAACCTGCTGCCTGTTAATTTCATTTGGTGACCCCTAGTTATTGTGTTATTTACTTCTTCTCATAACACACCCTTATTTACTTTCTCCACACCAGTCATGTTTTTATAGACCTCTGTCATATCCCCGCTTAGTCGTGTTTTCCAAGCTGAAAAGTCCGAGTGTTATTCATCTTTCCTCATACAGAAGCTGTTCCATACCCCTAATAATTTTTGTTGCCCTTTCCTGAACTTTTCCCAATTCCAATGTGCCTTTTTTGAGATGGGGTGACCACATCTGCACACAGTATTCAAGATGTGGGCATCCCATGGATTTATATAGAGGCAATATGATATTTTCTGTCGTATTATCTATTGCTTTCTTAATGATTCCCTTTCTCACCTCTGGAAATGTACTCCCGATTAACTGTATTCCAGGGTGGTGTGGGAATGAAGGAGCTTCACAAAAGAACAGGAGGTTTCCCTTAATACTTTCCCCCAAAATCTATTAAGTGGACTAAAATTTCACAAAAGAGAACACAGAGCATGGCCTTGATTATATTATAAATAGTAGCCAAAAGCATACACAACTCATCAGCATCTCTCAAACACTAATGCTCACCCTTGCCAAAAAGACACTGCCAAAGGCAGTAATATTGCATTCTCTTTTTTCTAATTAGAAATTTAACTTTAATGCCAAACCCTGAGAATGCTAAATCCAACTAGCTTCTCAAGTAGAAATTTAATATTTACATATTGCTCTATTTGAGCTGATTTCCTAGGACACAGTAGAGGAAAGATGGCTTGGGGGTGAGGCTTCTTTGTCAAGTTTTCAATATATTCCTATAAACAAAGTTTTTGTTGTGTTTTGGGGGAGGGGTCTATCCAAAGCTTCCTTCTAATGCAGGGGTGGGCAAACGTTTTGGCCCGACGGCCACATTAGGGTCAAAAATTGTGCGGAGGGCCGGATAGGAAAGGCGGTGCCTCCCCAAACAGCCTAGGCCTGCCTCCTATCTGACCCCCACCCAATTCCCACCCCCTGACTCCCCTGCTCAGAACCCCCGACCCATTCAATCCACCCTGCTCCTTGTCCCCTCATTGACCCCTTCCGGAGACCCCCCACTCTAACTGCCCCCCAGAATCCCACCACCTATCTAAGCTCCCCCTGCTTTGTTCCCTGACTGCTCCCTCCCGAGATCCCCCACTCCAACCACCACCACCCAGGGACCCCAACACCTAAGCCCCCCCGACCCCCGCTTACCTTACTCAGCTGGGATCTCCTTTACCAGGCTCTGCAGGGCCCGCGGCTCCCCGTGCTGCCCCCGGGCAGCCGCGCTGGGCCCGACCAGCAAGTGCTGGGCCCGCGGCTCCCCGCGCTCCACTCTGCCCATGGCCAGGGAGCGCGGGGCCCCGCGGCTCCCCACGCTGCCCCCGGCCGGGGAGTGTGGGGCCCAGCGGCTCCCAGCGCTCCATCCGACCGCCGGCCAGGGAGCACTGGGACATGCTTGGCTGGGCCCGGCCAGGGAGGGCAGGCCCTGCGACTCCCTGCGCTTGGCCCTCCCCCGGCCGGAACACGGGGACCCACGGTACGGCACGCCGCACTCGGCCCAGCGCCTGGGCTGGGAGCGCGGGGCCAGTAGGCCTGCACACCAGCCCCAGCTCATGGGTAGGATTAAAATGGCTGGCAGGCCACATGTGGCCCGCGGGCCGTCATTTGCCCACCCCTATTCTAATGTAATGTACAACACAAACAGTTTACAATAAGCACACAAAGTCAGATCATTTCGTTTAAAATAAAAATTAAAAAAAAAGCAGTTATCCAGAAGTTACTGCAATAATTTAAAAAGAACAGGAGTACCTGTGGCACCTTAGAAACCAACACTTTTATTTCAGCATAAGGTTTGTACGCTATAGCCCACTTCATCGGATTCCATGTATAGAATAGAATACGCAGTAGGTAAGATATATAGATACACACAGAGAAAATATGTAAAGGTGGAAGTTGTCATACCAATTCTAAGAGGCTATTTAATTTAGATGGGCTATTATCAGCAGGAGAAAAAAAAACCTTTTGTAGTGATACTCAAGATGGTCAATACCAGATAGTTGACAAGAAGGTGTGAGGATACTTAACATAGATTCAATTGGTGTAATGACCCAGCCATTCCCAGTCTCTGTTTAGCCCTAATTTGATAACGTCCAATTTGCAAATTAATTCCAGTTCAGCAGCTTCTCATTGGAGTCTGTTTTTGAAGTTTTTCTCTCTTAGAATTGTAACCTTCGGATCTCTTATAGAGTGACCAGGGAGATTGAAGTGTTCTCCTACTCGTATTTGAATATTATGATTCCTGATGTCAGATTTGTGTCCATTTATTCTTTTGCGTAGAGTCTGTACAGTTTGGCCAATGTACATGGCAGAGGAGCACTGCTGGCACATGATAGCATACAGGCGAGTCGCATCTTACAGCATGTAAAGCGAAAACCGCGTATAGTCAAAACTAGTTTTTATATCGTTATTTTTCTCCTTTTTTTTCGTCAACTGCATAAAGCTGAAATCGCACATGTTAAATGCGCCTAAGATGCGATTCGACTGTATATCACATCGGTAGATGAGAAGGTGAATGAGCCCCTGATGGCGTGGCTGATGTGATTAGGTTCTATGATGGTGTCCGTTGAATAAATATGTGGACAGAGTTGGCATCAGGCTTTGTTGCAAGGATAGGTTCCAGGGCTAGTGCTTTTGTTGTGTGGCAGACTTAGAACAACGCTTCCTTAGCTCTCGTCCGTTAACGCCCCTTTTCTACTTGCGCTACATTGATGACATCTTCATCAACTGGACCCATAGAAAAGAAGCCCTTCAGGAATTCCACCATGATTTCAACAATTTCCACCCCACCATCAACCTCAGCCTGGACCAATCCACACAAGCAGTCCATTTCTTAGACACTACTGTGCTAATAAATGATGGTCACATAACCACCACCCTATACCGGAAACCTGCTGACCGCTATACTTAGCTACATGCCTCCAGCTTCCATCCAGGACACACCACACGATCCACTGTCTACAGCCAAGCTCTAAGATACAACCGCATTTGCTCCAATCCCTCAGACAAACACCTACAAGATCTCTATCAGGCATTCTTAAAACAACAATACCAACTTGCTGAAGTGAAAAAACAGATTGACAGAGCCAGAAGAGTACCCAGAAGTCACCTACTTACAGGACAGGCCCAACAAAGAAAATAACAGAATGCCATTAGCCCTCACCTTCAGCCCCCAACTAAAACCTCTCCAGTGCATCATCAAAGATCTACAACCTATCCTGAAAGACAATCCTTCCCTCAGAGATCTTGGGAGACAGACCAGTCCTCGCTTACAGACAGCCCCCCAACCTGAAACAAATACTCACCAGCAACCACACAACAAAAACACTAACCCAGGAACCTATCTTTGCAATAAAGCCTGATGCCAACTCTGTCCACATATCTATTCAAGTGATTCCATCATAGGACCTAATCGCATCAGCCACACCATCAGAGGCTCATTCACCTGCACATCTACCAATGTGATATATGCCATCACGTACCAGCAATGTCCCTCTACCATGTACCTTGGCCAAACCGGACAGTCTCTATGGAAAAGAATAAATGGACGCAAATCTGACATCAGGAATCATAACATTCAAAAACCAGTAGGAGAACACTTCAATCTCCCTGGTCACTCTATAAGAGATCTGAAGGTTACAATTTTTGAGAGAGAAAAAAACTTTAAAAACAGATTCCAATGAGAAGCTGCTGAACTGGAATTGATTTGCAAATTGGACACTATCAAATTAGGGTTAAACAGAGACTGGGAATGGCTGAGTGATTACACTAACTGAATCTATGTCAGGGGTCTCAAACATGCGGCCCACGGGCCACAAGAAGCTCTTCCCTGCAGCCTGCCAAGCTCCCTGGCACCCTGCCCCCTCCACAGCAGTTTCTGGGAGGGAGGGGCCAGAAGCGGAGGCTTCTCTGCTGCCTGGCTGGGCCGCTGCCAAGCCCCGGCTTCCAGGCGCTGCTGCTGCGGCTTCAATGAACAAGCTGGGGCGGCACTTCATGGGAGCCCTCTGCAGCAGCAGCCAGGAGCGGTAAGGCGGGAGGGCGGTGGGCATGAGTGGGGGGACATTTGGAGATGGAGAACAGGGTTATGGGAGGTGAGTGGGGTGAGATTTAGGGATGGGGTACAGGGAGCTGAGTTACAGGGATGAGTTGGTGAAGATCTGGGGATGGGGAGCAGGGTTATGAGGGTGAGTGGGGGAGATTTGGGGATGGAACACAGGGAGCTGGCTACAAGCATGAGTGGGGGGAGATTTGGGGAACAGGGAGCTGGGTAATAGGGGTGAGTGGGTGGAGATTTGGGGTTGGGGCACAGGGAGCTGGGTTATGGGGGTAACTGGGGATGGGGAACAGGGTTATGAGGATCAGTTTGGGAGAGAGAGCCTTTATAAAATTATAATTGATATTAGGCTGAGATGGGCTGAAAAATCTGTCAGATTTATCAGCGTATTACATTTGAAAAAAGCTTGAATCATCTGAGGCTGGTAATTTCTTGTTAAATTAGATTTATTTGCTTGTGTTTCCAGCTCTGGACTTCCTATATTGCTCTTGCTTTGTTTGCCAAACAGCTGTTGGCAGTGCCTAGCGCTTTCCAGGAGAGAGTGGGGAGCTGCGTGCTCAAAGGAGGAGGCTGGGCAGGGGCGGAACCTCATGGAAGGGGGTGGAGTGGAGGCGGGGACAGTAAGGGGGGTGGTGTCAGTGGTGTGGCCCTCAGGCCAGTGCATTAGTCCTCATGCGGCCCTCGTGGTCATTTGAGTTTGAGACCTCGATCTATGTTAAGTATCCTCACACTTTCTTGTCAACTATCTGATATTGACCATCTTGATTGTCACTACAAAAAGGTTTTGTTTCTCCTGCTGATAATAGCCCATCTAAACTAAATAGCCTCTTAGAATTGGTATGGCAACTTCCACCATTACATATTTTCTCTGTGTGTGCATCTATGTCTTACCTACTATGTGTTCCATTCTATGCATCCGCTGAAGTGGGTTACAGCCTATGAAAGCTTATGCTGAAATAAAAGTGTTAGTCTCTAAGGTGCCACAAGTACTCTTGCTCTTCTTACGGATATAGACTAAGACAGCTGCTACTCTGAAACCTGTAATAATTTAATGCGCTCATTGGTTTTTGTGTTATTATAAGACCTTATGAAATGAATACCTTATCACAGATTTCACATAAATGTCATGGAATTATTGAATACACAGTAATTTCGACCCTTTTTTTTTTTTTAGAACATTTTATAGTAGTTCTAAGTTACTCTTTTCCCTGTTGGATAAAGCTTACAAAACCCTGCCCTCCCCAATTATGTATGGCATTCTTGTTTGAACTGATGCCTTCCAACCTGTATATGTTTGTCTAAATAATTTAAACCACATGGTGCAACATTCTGGCACATTCGGGTTAGTATATGACACCTCCATTTTGTGAGCTGCACATAACTGTATAAAGATGCAACCAGTGACACCATTAACAAATATTCTCCAAACTCTTGACTGCTCTGCTGCTAACTAGTCAACACTAAATAGGCTCCCTAGGTAACTAAAGTATCCTCTCTTCCATGCGCATGTACAAGGCACTTCTGAAATCCAGCACAGACAGCTTCACATTTAAAACAAAAAAAAAAAAAAAAAAAGAGAAAAATAAGTCTGTTGACCACAGTAATAGAACTAGCAAAATGCTAAGAGTTACCTGCACTGTTTTCTTTTCTTTAATATAAAAAGTATAAATGCAGAGGTCCAACATACAAATACAAAAATTGTGCATAACAAATGCACCATAATACTGTACATACAGTGTAAACCGTTCAACAAGAATGATTTAAATATACCTGTTTTTCTCCTGACTGGAAGACACAAGAATAAAATTCTGTAACCCTAGGATATGCGCATAAACACTTTTTGAGAGCTTGGATCACTAGCCAACAGTATCCCTGAAGATAAACAGAGTCAAATGTTTACTTAATGAAAGTAATTATTCAGTGAATTGCTGGCTATCATTAACTAAGAAAAAAAGTACAAGTTCAGCCAACATTAAATCCAGACAGAGGTCTTTCCATCTCCCGATTTGCTACTGGCACTACTTTTGTTTGAGCCTGCTTTGGATTTCTTCTCTTTGGAAGTGCTGGGATTGTTTTGGTTATTATATGCCTGGATTGCAAGGTCCAAACGTTCCTGAGCCACTTTGATCTCCCTCTGCAGATTTTCTAGGTCAGCGGGAATGTTTTCTTCATTGCTCCCATACTGCTGTTCCTGAGCTATATTAGCTTTGTTTTGCTTGTAGGCCATTTTGGCATTGGACAATTCAGTATATTGGATTTGATCTGGCTTGACGGCAATGTTATAGCCAGGAGGAGCAGATGGAGTATTCCAAGTAAAAGGGTAGTTATAGGTGCCAGAGTCTTCCAGCTCTTTTCTTTTATTGTTTAATGTGTCTCGGATTGTACCAAATCCCAAATGGAGCATCTCCCAAACATTCAAAAGTAAACACAGGCAGCTTACGCCATACATTATTAAAAGGAAAATGGTCTTTTCAGTAGGCCTTGAAATGAAACAATCTATCTTGTGTGGGCATGGTTTCCTGGCACATATAAATGTGGGGCTGACTTCGAACCCATACAAAAAATATTGACCAACAAGAAAGCCAACCTCAAACATAGTCCTAGACAGCAGCTGCAGCACATAGATTTTCATGAGTCCGTCCTCTCGAATTCGCCGCCTGCCATCGTGTTTAGCTTTAGTGAAGGATGGCTGCTCCTTGTTCTCCCGCTCACTTTCTAGCTCTATTTCTGGGTACATCATTGGATCTTCTTCGTGGTCATCCTCTGTCTCCTCCAAGCCACGATGTTGTTTCCAGCGCACTGAAAAGGTTTTATTCCTGGTTCTTTTGTCAGGTTCGTTATGTTCCACCATTCTGGCAATTTTATGAATGGCATAGCCTAAATACATCACAGATGGAGTGGCTACAAGAATGATCTGAAACACCCAAAATCTCACATGTGAAAGAGGAGCAAAAGCATCATAGCAAACATTCTCACATCCTGGTTGTTCCGTGTTGCACACAAACTTGCTTTGTTCATCATAATAGATGGATTCCCCTCCTACAGCAGTAAGGACAATCCTAAAAACAATCAAAACTGTCAGCCAGATTTTGCCAACAAATGTTGAATGATTGTGGATTTCCTCTAACAGACGGGTCAAGAAACTCCAACTCATGGTGGTGAAATCGTTTTATCTTCAAAAAAAAAAAAAAAAAAAAAAAAAAAAAGACACATTAAGAGTTTAAAATGCTCAGCCCCAACACTGCCAACAGTTAGTCAAGAGAGCAAGGAAATTTAATCATCCATACAAAAATTCTACATCTAAAATCTCTTTTGCTGTCTTACCTGTTATCCAGAATCTCTACCAGCCAAAATTTTTCTGAAGAATAAGTTTCCTTTGTAGGTTTTCAAGAATGCCACTACAAATAAAGAAGAAAAAAAGTTCTTAAGTCCCAATCCACAAACGACTGTTACCAAAGTTATTACAAAAAGGGAGGATAAACATGCTGATGCTTCTGTACCTCAAATTTGAATAAAAATGACTGTTTAGATATTTAGGCTGAGAATCTCAAAACGATCTATGAATCTACAAAAGCCCAGTTGTCATGAAATGTAATGGAAATTGAGTATCCAGAACTCACTGTGTACTCTCACTAAAGCATTTCATCAATTCTCTTGTACACTTGCATTTAAAAAAAAAGATTTAAAAGCCATCCATTTTGCCCTTGAACTGTGAAAAATACAGTACAGAGAAAGCTGAATAATGCTAGTAACTACATCCTTACAGACATGAAATTGTAGCAGAAACATAACCACCTTTTCCGCAAGGAAGATTTTATTCCAAGGTCTTATTCGCAAGTCTAATAAAGTCAATGGGAGTCTTTCTATTGACTTCGGTGGATTTTGAATTAGGCTCCTCGTGAGGCTAATGTAACTGTAACATTTTCCATTCAAATGCCTACTCTGATAGAAGTCACCATGAGATTACTAGGCAGTGCTAGTGGGGGAAGAAAAATATAATAAATAGGAAAAAGGGAAATCAATAGCAATCAGTAAAAATTACTGAATGTTTAAAGTATTTTAGGAACAAAAGAAATCCTAACAATGGTACAGGTCCTTTACTAGATACAGATGATAAAATTTAACAGTCATGAAGAAGTATCAGAGGGTATCCATGTTATTCTGTAGCCACAAAAACAACGAGGAGTCCGGTGGCACTTTAAAGACTAACAGATGTATTTGGGCATAAGCTTGTGTGTGTAAAAAACCCACATCTTCAAATGCACACAGAAATGATGCACAAAAGGCCAAAGTGTTCAATAAATATTTCTGTTCTGCATTTGGAAAGCAGCGGAATAAGACTCGCATCACAAGGATGACAAAGTATTTCCAGAGATAAGCTGGGTGAGGTAATATCTTTTACTGGACCAACTTCTGTTGGTGAAAGAGACAAGCTTTTAGCAAGATACACAGAGCTACTCTTTTGGTCAGTATTCTTCAAAGTAGGGTGTGCGAGACCACCCCTGGGGGTGCACAAGACCCTGGCGCCGCCGCCGATCCCGCTCGGGAGACCGCCGAATTCCTGAGTGGTCTATTTTTGCCCAGCCAAAATGCCACCGCGGAAACTGGAAGCTTCTGCTTCCTGCGGTGACATTTCGGTGGACATACCCCACCCCCCCCGAGGGCCGCACGAGCTTTTCCTCCACAAAAAGGGGCCGCGGAGGAAAACTTTTGAAGACCACTGCTTTAGGTAACCAAGGATGTTAAACTATATCTATTGAGAACAAACATTTAAATCAGCAGACCCACATAACCTGCACCCATAAGTCCTCCTCAGCCAATGCTTGTAGATCTCTGCCCTGTTTATGTAAATTTTTAATAAATCTTGAAATATTGGGGAAATTCCAGGAGACTGAAAGAATGATAAAGTTGTGCCAATATTCATTATTAAACCTGATGACCCAGGTAACTACTGACTTGCTACTCTGACATAAATCCTGGGCAAAATAATGGAAAAAAATTGATACACGATGTAATTCATAAATACTGTATTTAAAGGAGAGGAATATACAGTAGACTTTTGATTATCTGGGATGAGACGGAAAAAATTAATCCCAGTTAATAAAATCCTGGATAATCAAGAGTCTACTGTGGGGGTGGTGCGCTGGCCTCCCTGCACCCTGGGGGGAGGGGAGTGGGGGTGGTGTGCCGGCCACCCTGCGTGGGTGGGGGAGGAGTGTGTGCCGGCCGCCCTGCACCCAGCGGTAAGAGTGGGGAGGGGGAGAGTCCCACTGCCTGCCCCAATCAGCTCACGCTGCTAGCCTGGGTGTAGGGATCCCAGACCCCGGCTGGCAGGAGCCTGCGGGGAAACCCCAAAGCGGCGGCAGGCTGAGCACTTAGCCTGCCGCCGCTTTGGGGTTTACCCCCAGGCTCCTGCCAGCCGAGGTCTCAGCCTGCTGCCAGCCTGGGTTTCCTACATCCAGGCTGGCTGGGCTGAGACCCCGGCTGGCAAAGGGCCAGCAGGGGTAACCCCAAAGCGGAGGCAGGCTAAGCGCTCAGCCCACTGCCGCTTTGGGGCTTCTCCTGCTGACCCCTGTTTTAGACATCCCGGTGAATCCACAGCCCAGTTAACCCAAGCCTGGATAATTGGGAGTCTACTGTAATTAATGCCAGTCAACATGGTATTATGGAAAAACTCAGCTCAGACAAACCTAATTTCATTCTTTGTTGAGATTACAAGTTTGGTTGATAAAGGTAACTGTACAGATGGAAGATACTTAAGATGTTTGTAAGGCATTTGAATTTATACTGCATGGCATTATGGGTAAAAAAATAGCACTACTATACAATATCAAGAGAGTGTATGATAGATGGATTAAGAACAGGCTAAGTAACAGATATCAGAATGTGGTCATCAGTGGGGAATCTTCATCAAATGGGGTGTTTCCAATTGGGTTCCACTGGAATCAGTACTATGATTTTCAAAATGTTCATCAGATTAAAATTTGCAGATGACACAAAGATTGGCAGAACAGTAAATAATGAGAACAAGGCATGGATCACATGGTCAGTGGGTCCAGTCAAACAAAATACATTTTAAATAGAGCTGAGTGAATGAAATTTTTTGGTTCAGGGGCCAACCCTAACCTCTCCTCCAATCCCTCAAATCGGCTTCGACCAAAACAGATTTTTTTCCCCGCTATTTTTCTGAAACAGACAAACAAAAGATGGAAAAATTCTGCTTTGGGTCAAACAGAATGCTTCATTTGACCCCAAACTATATTTTGTTTTGGTTCAGGTGTTTTTTTGCCCTTGTTTAACCAGCTACATTTCAAAATGAAACCCCATTTCATTTCAAAATGGTCAAAACAAACATTTCAAAATGAAAAGTCAAAACATTTAGTTTTGAAATGGTCTAAATGAACCATTTCAACTTTTTCAAAATTTTTTTTATTTCCAAATCTGATCTGAATCTGCAAATATTTTTGATGCCCTGAAAAATGCATTTTTTGGCAAATTTACTATTTCTTAAAATATTGTCACCCAGTTCTAGCTTTAATATAGCGAAATACAAAGCTGTACATGTAGAAGAAAGAAATGCACGCCCTACCTACAGAATGGGGGACGGTATCCTGGAAAGCAGGAAACTCTGTAAAGAATTTAGAGGTCATAGTAGGAAAACAACTCAACATGAGCTCCCAGTGCAATGCTGTGGCAAACAGGGCTAAAGCAATCCTGAGATTATATACAGAGGACCAATGAGGAGGATTACAGAGGAGATTTTACCTCTGCATATGGCACAGGTGAAAAGTTGGAAAGAGTGCAGAAAAAAACATACAAATAGTTTAAGGGTTGGAGAAAATGCCTTACAACCAAGAGATTTAAAGAGATTAATCTATTTAGACTATCCAAAAGATTGAGAGGTGACTTGATTACAATGAATATGAAGAAAAAGGGGAGAAAATACAGAGTACCAAAGGGCTCTTTAATCTAGCAAATAAAAGCATAACAAGAACCAGTGGCTGAAAGCAGAAGCCACACAAATTCAAATTAGAAATAAGGCACAATTTTATAACAGCGAGGGTGATTAACCACTGGAACAAACTACCAAGGCAAGCGTTGAATTCTCCATCTCTTAATGTCTTCAAATTAAGACTAGAGGCCTATCTGGAAGACATGCTTTAGTCAAAACCAGTTACTGGGCTCAATACAGGGTAATAGTGAAATGTAATGGCTCGGGACGTACAGGAGGTCAGACTAGATGATCTAATTGTCCATTCCGGCTTCAAACCATACAAATCTAGTTACTTGAGAATTCTGACTGTACAGATGGACCATGTATGATGCTGGTTAATATCTCAATAGTTGCCCAATGACACACAAAATGTACTTACTTTTTTTTTTAATTGATGACATGTCAACTCAGAGGAAAATTTGGCCTAAATTTACTTTAAGTAGCCACAATACACATTTAAAATGAATTTAATGAAGCTACACCAGTGTAAATGTGGAGTACAAGCAGAATGTGGCCTTTAATTTCCAGACTGCATCAATGTTCATTCCAAGTTCCCAAGAGCTGAAAACAGAGAAGCCAACTTTTAAAACAGACCAGCTTACAGTATAACAGAGGAAATTGGAGAATTGGTTTTAAAAAATGTCTCTGCCTTTACAATAGGTATACTGCAGGACTCGGCTACAACAGTAACCTTCACATACACACTGTACACATAATACTTCCCAGATTTGCTGTTCTGGGAACATTTAACTTAAGAACTCTCTACTGCTTGAAACAAAGGCTTATGGACAGTGACACCCATCTGAAAAAGGCAAATTGTCAGCAATTTCCACTAATTTACATCATGCCACGCAAGGCATTTGAGAGAGACCTTCATTCCTTATTTTTGTCGTAAGTTCATAATACCACTTAGAGCAGCAAAGGCTGCTCAGAACAGCCAGAGTAGACAATGCAAACAGTGTGATCTTTTTCTCTGGCTGTAAGCTGGTCTCAATCACACCTTTACTAATCAAATTCTGCCTACCTGCTTTAAGATGGCTCTCTAAGGAGGAACTGAAAAATGGACTTGGCATAAACACTGACTCAGAGTTGGGATGAATTATTGTAACACTCACTGGCTGTCTGCAGTGATGTATATATAACTTTAGCTCCACTATTCACAGAGTTTGATGAAGAAGAAGGATCTTGGAGAAACTGGTCAGAAGTCAACACTCTACGGGCCAAATCCACTGCCCTGTCCAAACCTGACAAAGTGGCTTGGAACAAAAAGAGGTCCTGCAGCAACTGGGTAGGGAATGGAATCTACCCAGTTCCCAGGCTACGGAGTAGAAGTAGAACTGCTCCACACACACACACTCTTATTTACAAAGTCCAGCCAACAGATCTACACAGTCATACCCTACACTGTAGATGGAGTACAGAGCTCCCATTGACCTGGACAGACACAGGTATAGCCCTCACGTGGACCTCACCAGATCCAGCCTCCCATCCCCTGATTCTAAGCCATATGTAACCAAGAGGCCTACCTAACCACAAGGGTTGATGAATCTCCCTGTGTATTATGGCTGGACTTCCCAGAAGAGCCTAAGGGGGTTAGACTGCCAACTCCCACTGCATTATAATAGGCTATGAGCTCCTAAATCTTTTGCACTACTTTGAAAAGTTCAGCCTTAAAATAGTAAGTATGGGTGTGTGCTCATTTGCATCGCAAACAAGCAATCATTTAGGAGGAAGGCACTCAGCTAAGGGGATTCCTTCACTACCCACATTTTATCACATCTCCAATTAAAACAGGCCCATTCTTGTTCTTCAAATCATATCCACTTCATTTTGCTTTCAAACAATTTAGCAGCTGTGTGCGGAGAAGAACGTGGGAGTTACCAATGAATTTACCAAATGCTAACCAATTGAGCTTCCAAGAAATGCAGAATGAAATTTAAATTAGCCCCCAAAGGCCAATTAAAATGACTAATCATGACTATTCATTCAAATCTCATTTCTATTCAATCATCAGAAATCACAAGATGTACAAGTGCTTGAGAAGAAGGGAAGTAGCTTCCTTTTCTTTCATTTAAAAGTTAGCAAGATCTTATTGCTCATGATGAGAGGGAATAAAAGCTGTTGACTTCTGCTGAACCCAAAAGAGGCACTATGCAAGTTTCCCCAACACAGCACGGCCAACAGGCATCTATCTTGACCTACAATTCAGTTCCAAGTCCCTCCTGAATTAGACAAGCGGAACTGTGTAGGAGTTTTGCAATGCTGACAAATGGAGACTGGAATGAGACTTCCTTCACTTGTGACATGAAACGTGATTTGATCCCAACTCTCCACTAATCCCTGGCACCATCTACCCCAGAGTTGTTAATTTAAGTTTATGATTTTACACAGCTGAAATAGATTAACGTAAAACCAGTCACATTGGATAAAACTGTTTGTTTCTATGTGCTTATATAACATTTCTGACTGAGGATTCTGCTACATTTTTTGAAAAAAACAAAAAACAAAAAACCCTGTTTTTCAAATAGCTGGGCTATTCAGTCTATCTTGCAAGTCTCATGTGACATGTAAAAAATAGAAAAGGGTTCTGAAAAAGCCACACTGTCAATGTCTATTTGGAGAAGATTCCTGAACAGACATTTGACAATTTGTCTTATTCTGCTCTCATATTTTGGGCATTTAACAAGGTTCTTTTCATTCCCTACATCATTTCCCCAGAGTTTAAAGTTGTATGTTAAATTATGAGATGCACCAAGAGATAAAAAGTATTTCCAACAATAAAAATGGAAATTTAAAGACAGAAAAATGTTGATTGTGAACTTAAAGAGTTTGATTTAAGGATATTTACTTTGTATATTTTGACATGTGATGTTGACAATTTGTGTTTTAACTGTTATAAGGCTTTAACTTTTTGAATCTTGGCTACTCTACTGTTGTTCAATAATTGTCTGATTCCCCTCTTTGTCTGACCCTCCATAATTTGCTGCAACAGTGAAAATTTAAATTGATAATAATAGGGAAAAATCCTCAAAAATAATCAATATTATCTGTCAAAACTTTTTAAAAAATAAATATTAAATTCTGCCACGCCTAGATATGACCATGAAATACTTGTGCTGTCAAAAAAATGATCAGGTCAAGTAGAGGTCTTTCCTTTGTGAACAATTATATAAATCAGATTAGAACACAACCCTAAATTTACAACTAAAGAATGAACCTGCAAGTAGTCTGCTGTGCCCTACAGGTAACACTAATATGGATGCAAAAGTGGCCATCAATTTAGGAAAATTCCCTTACAGCTCGGGTAACAGTTCACATGAAAGCATTACATACTTCATTATGTCCAAAGAGATGGTCTCCAGTGTGGTCTCCAATGTGTGAAGAATAACAACTCCCATTAACAAAAAGAAATTGAATATCCAAGACTTGTCCATCACGATCCAATTAATTCTGATTGTGTGTGTGCGTGCGCGCATGTGTGAGGAGGAGGAAAATCAGTTCTTTTAGTTCCTCCACCTAATCTTATTGCTGTGGGCTCCCCACATGAGAAGAACCCTTCTCTCCCTCCCACCCCGTCCCCGGCGCTTTCTAAGGTACCTATCACAGAGCTATGCACACACAGAGAAGCCAAGTTTCCCAAAACAGGACCAAATAACAAGCACATTTCAACAGCACAGGAACAAGCTCTCCAGAAACCTGTTCACATCCAGCTATCAGGCTAGGAGCAACTCAACTTTCCTGCAGCTTGAGAGGAAAAAAAACTCAAGGTGAAAACAAGTATTGCTATCTGCCAGGTAACTAGTGACCAGCAACTAAAACTTCTGGGAATATCTACTCTCTGTCTGGAAAATCTGACTTGGGGCAGAAAATAGAAGCTGATCTTTCCCCGCAGTTTCCTTGTAACTGCTATCCCACAGTACTTATTTTATTCAGTCATTCATTTGTATTTTGATTGTGGGAACATGAACTCACAGCCGAGCCTCTGGAAACACTCAGATCAATGAGACACTAGTCTCAAAAATTTACAACACAGTCTCAACAACTGGCTGTAGGCAATAGCCAATCCCCCATTTTCCAACCAGCACCGTGGCACAGCACAGAGCAGACTCAAAGGCAACATCTCCAACCAAGC
Organism: Dermatemys mawii; assembly: GCA_007922305.1. Lineage (NCBI taxonomy): Eukaryota > Metazoa > Chordata > Testudines > Dermatemydidae > Dermatemys > Dermatemys mawii. The sequence continues at coordinate 80,243 of ML677408.1, forward strand.
TCTTAGCAACAAGTCCTTCACATCCAGACCATCTCAGGAAGAAGCCTGCAAGCAGCACCCACTAACGGACAGAGTGCAAGTTCCAATGTAAAGGAACCTACACAGACAACCCCCTGCCTTCAGTCTCCAAAGCACTGTTATAGGGACTGTCAAATGATACGACCTTGTCTAACTTCCAAGTCGTCAGGCTTTATACAAGCCACTGCCAACTGCATTCAGAAGCGAACAGCGAGTCAGGGAAGCAGAACTGCAGCGAACTCAGAAAAGTCAGCACCATTCAGAAAGCAGCTTGCAGAGTTGTGCCTTAGCTGAACCTTCTGGATGGTCTTTGAGGGTAGATGCAAGGATAGCAAGTTGCCACAGTCCAGCCTAGAGGTGGCCGAGGCACAGAGAACCATGGTGAGATCTGCACCCCAGAGAAAAGGTCAAATTCTCCCAGCCAAGCAAAAATAGGAAAAAGCTCTGCTACCTGGCAATCGAGGAGTGGAAAAGAGTTCAAAAGAACACCCAGACTGTAAATCTCGCTGATAACTGATGGGCATATGCTCTCAGCAGAGAGAACTGAGAGCACCTGAGAAATCCACCATTGGTTTCCCCCTCCCCAGGCAGATTCAATTCCATCTCCCCAGAGAAAGCTTGAGTCAGCTGACCTGCATCCATGCCCTGTCTCGGTCATGCACTAGGAAAAGGTGACAGCACTGTGTGGATGTGATAAAAGACAGAGTCGAATGACCATAGCCCGCTGAGTGCGCTACAGTCCCAAACCCCTCTCATTATCTCCCAAAGGGGACCCTCCTCTGTGTTAAGTACAGGTGATGAGACAGGTCTGCAGAAATCCACCCCACAAAGCAGCTGAGCCAAATACCACCCTCAGGGACATTTCACCAGGGAAAGAAGCCACAGAAGATCAACTCTGTCCATTCTTGCCCGTCTGCAGGCAAATCAACAGCAACTCATAATCAGCTATATAGAAGACGACTGTTAACAAAGACAACCATATTGGCATGAAACCTGACCATCTCTCAACAGATTATGATGGTCAAAGAAATCAGTACAGTCTCTGAACCACACACATGCCTGAAGCCAGACTGCTAAGAATGGTGTGTTCAGAAAAATCAAAAGACCAGAGCTGCTTCACCACACTCATCTCAACCACCTTCCTCACAAAGGGAACATCTGACAGATAACTGACAAAACTGCCAAATTCAAGCAGTGGTTCCCCGAGTAGAACCCTTGGGATTGCTCAGTTGAGGGAAGCAGATATCCTTTCTATGAATCTCCAACCATGAAGCACAAGCATTCTATCAGGTTGCAGCATTTATATCACACTGATTGCTTTGACATAAGTGCTTTCTTAGCCCGAAACTGCTCCCACAAAGACAGCCAATCGGATGCTAAAAAGGTGCAATTTACCTGCACATTTTAATAGAGAAGTTTGTATCAGAGCAGACAGCCTGGATTTAACAGGCTGCCCAGCACCTTGAAATCACTGCTGGTCTAGGCTCTGCAGGAAAGGAAAACTTTCTAAGCCTCTACCAAAGCACACGACTGCAAGAGTCCTTCTACAGCAAGCACTGAACTCTGAGCAGGATGGCTGTCACCAGTGAACTAAGCTGAATGGCGTTCTTCACAAGTGCTTCATCTGTTGCAGGTTGACTGAATACCAAAGTGATGTTTGAGCAGTGTGTGTTGGGAGGGGTCATCTGTGCTCAAAGGTAAAAGTTGACTATGCTGTCCTACCAAACCATCAGCAGAGTTTTCTAACCCACACTGTATCCAACATACATACGACGTGAGTGCCAAACAGCATTCCATGGACAACATATGTTTAGCCACGGGCACTCTTTCCAAAGTTCAGTATCGGTGCAAATAATTTAGTGGAACAAGAGGAGATTAGCAAAACAGCAGGTTAGGCAGGCAAATCATCCATTCCTTCTGCAAAAATATTAGCCTGCTGCCTCAGTTTCCTTGTATATGCTATTAAATAATAGAATTAACTGAACCTGCAGCTCCACTAAATCAGTTGCACCACTTGCTTTGTTTTGGGAAAAGCAAATATAGTAAAGTGGAGTGGGTTGCTGGAGTATAGTCAATGTTAGACACACATTTCAACTGAACAGGAGTTTAAAAACCTTTATTTTCTAAAAGTACTCATAAAAATGACCAAAGAACTTGCAAATATGGAATGCAAGCATTGAGTAATATTTGAATTTTTATGGTAAGGCTGATGAAAAATGGGTGGAGACTAAGAACAAAAATTTCAAAATTACCACTTTCAAAAATTTGATTGAGCGTCTGATCTTTTCTGGACCCCTTTTACAACTAATCTGAAATCCTAGGCTTTACCCATCTATTGTTCCTCATGTGCTAATTACTACAATATCGGTTTTGCTTTGGCTGCATTTGTTTGTCTAATAATTTTTCACTTTTTAAAATAAGCGAAAAGAAATGAGCCACAGGGTAATCCATTGTATTTAGAAGGGGAAGAAGGAAAGAGACCTTTATGAACCATATCCTGTAGCCTGGAGAAAACTACATTAAGCTAAGAGCTTAGATTGTGAGAGTTCAAACCTTGCCTCTATTAACTACTGTTTATATTTCCATGTATTTCACCATCCTTATTATTAAGTAAGGCCATGAAACCTACCAGCAACCTCCAAAACCTTCATGTATATTCACTTTCCAACTGCACAGAATGAGAGAAACCTGGATGCATCAATCTGCTGATACACGGGCATACAAAGTCACTGCTAAGGTTCTGCAGCAGATTGCAAGCTGGGGGACATACTGCTTTTAGGAGAGGGAAGTGAATGCTTTATGCTGGAGTGTGATACCAACAGCGCTGTAGGTAATGTGAAAACATCACAGAAGCCAAGAGACTTCTTTAACTTCTTATTTCCATGCTTTCAAGATTTTGGATGGGTAGGGTGTATCCTGAAACAAGCTCAACACTCAGTTAAGGGTTTGCTTATGCATGTACACTTTACTTGAATGCAGCATGGAACAGAATTACTGATTTGTAAGATTCTGATTCAACTTCAGCCTCAGCACAGATACACTGTGCAGTTAGCGGCATAAAATTTAAGTGCTGGTCAGATCAGATTTGTGAAGTCCCCTTTCAAGAGGGACTTCACAAATACACAACCCAGAACACAGCAAAATCTTTAAAACTTCAATCTGGATATTTTAAAAAAAAGTGGCAAACAGACATTGTCTTGTCAGACAACCAAGCTTGAGCTCTGGGCTGTCCTCAGACAAGACACTTTATTTCCAAGACTGGGCAGATTTACGCTATAAAATATAGATCCCAATAATCTCCCACTTGCTTTACAACAATAACAATAGAAGAGCAGAATGTAAAGATAGAAAAAAAATGTTTAACACATTCTAGACAAGCTAGTTTTTGTTCTAAATGCTTCACCATGCATCCGTACAATTTGGTGTAATATATGCATACAAAGAGCCATCATGTTACCTAGTGTAACTGATTTACCAGTAATTTGGAAGGGTAATAGCATTGGTCTGTCCAGACTGATGTAAATGTTTTCTGATGGAGACATCAGCAAGCCTGCTTAATTCAAAGATGATCTGAGCCCTGGCCACATTTTCTGCCTCATTCACTCTGAAAGAGAGGACAGACGTGAGCTCTTCATCTATAATGGCTGCCAGCAGAACGTGGGAACAAAGAAGCACTGATTATCTGTTGGTTTAACAACTGTAACCCTTCTGCCCATCAGAGTTGGCAGCAACAAGGGCCGGGTTCAGTATCCAGGGGTTCCATTCCAATAGCACAATATAAAACCGGCTCGAGCCCCCACCGAGTGACCTGGGACAACCATATACCACCCCTCCGGGTGTCTGTAAGAGACAGTACTTCCCCTCTCGCAAGCACAGAGTCTGAGTGTACCAAAAGCCTTTTAATAACAGGGAGAAACAATGTGGCATTGTATTGGGGAACCACCACAAACAAGGTTAATAAACCAAACCATGAACCAAAAGCCCCCTCCCAGCAAATAGGCTGCGTCCTTCCCTTTGGCTCTTGAGTTCCACAACCCCAAAAAGTCACTCAATAGTCCCAAAACTCCAACAGCCCAAGAGTCTCTGTTCTTGGTCAGTGCAGAGTTCAAAAGTCAATTGGCAGAGTCTTACCTCCAAGCCTGGGTGGAAATGGAGGGTAGGGCAAGGGGCACCTTACATGGTCCGAGGCCAACTGCGCCGCCTCTCCGTGGGGTTCCACTGCAGCCCTCACCGCAATCCGCTCTGCTGGCCATCCCACAAACTGCTCTGCTCCCCGATACTCGAACTGCTCTGCAGCGCCAGTCACTCCGCTAGCCATCCTGCTAGCCGACACACGGACAGCTCTGCAGCACTAGTCACTCCGTCAGTAGCACAAATGGCTCCGCTAGTCGACACATGGACTGCTGTGCAGCACCAACCACTCCGCCAGCAGCACCAACTACTCCGCTAGCCATCCTGCTAGCCAACACACAGACTGCTCTGCTGCACCAGCCACTCTGCACTATTTTCAGGCCCCCCAACTTAAGACAGTGCTCAATGATTTCAGCTCTTACATGATTTCAGCATACTTTAGGAGAGCTTTAGTGCAAGTGCACCAGGGAGCCTAAACTGATTTCAGCTCAACATCCTGAACCCAGGCTCCTAATGGAAGCAAAATTTAACTCTGACATTCCACAGTGGAGAGAGACAGGGTGCAACAGACCTGAGGGGCCCTCAGACACAGCCCTCACCAAAAAATATAGGTGCTTGTCCCCAGCCTCTCTCAATCTCAGAGTGTTCTGAAATGCCTGGCCCTTGCCCAGTGAGTGCTACCTAGATGATGGCGAGTCCCTCCATCATAACAAGGGCCAAGTACGTATCCATAGTCCTTCATTCACATAAACAGGGTAACATTACTTTATCATTCCTGCCCCAATAACAGAGAAACTGGGGCTCCCACATCAGCCAAAGTGGCCATGTGGGCTGCTCTGGGCTCAGGCTATGCACAGTGGGTGTGTCTATGCAAATTGATCAGCCCCAAAGTTATTTTCCATAACTCACTGCAATTCCCATAGTTCGTCACCAGATGTCAGAATATATCTCATTCCTGACACTGCTTACACAACTCTAAGGCACCAGCTACACTAGGAAATTTCCCCTGGCCTAACTTGGTGGAATCAGGTCTCAGTCGTATAAGGGTGCTGAAAATAGTTTCCTTCCCTTCACTTCGTCTGTGCTATCAGGAAAGCTGTTTTGACCACCATTATCAGCAATGGGTTAATTTCCTACTGCACATGAGAAGTTACAAGTAGATCACAAAAGACAGCACCTCCGTAATATGCATGTATTAGACATAAAAACAACATACACAAACCAATCAGCTGGAGTAACACAATAATAAAGTAAAAACAATTGCGCCACTGGTAATTATTGGTAGACGAGTCATACTTATTGGACTAGTGTTTGCTTAGCGGCTGAATTTCACTTCCCTCCTCTTTCATAATGTAGCACAGGAATTCGTTCAAGATAATATATACAAAGCCCTGAACACCAGTGAAAATAGCCATATTTTGCTGACACTGAGGTCATCGCCTGCCTCACAACCTAAGTTGAGCAGAACGTAATGCTATCTACAGCCTCAGAAACAACCCTGACATCATAATCAAAGAGGCTGATAAAGGAGGTGCTGTTGTCATCATGGACAGGTCTGACTACCAAAAGGAGGCTACCAGACAACTCTCCAACTCCAATTTCTACAGGCCACTTTCCTCAGATCCCACTGAAGAATATACTAAGAAACTGCACCGTCTACTCAGGACACTCCCTACACTAATACAGGAACAAATTAACATACCCTTAGAACCCCGACCAGGGTTATTCTATCTTTTACCCAAGATCTACAAACCTGGAAATCCTAGACGCCCCATCATCTCGGGCATTAGCACTCTCACTGAAGGACTGTCTGGATATGTGGACACTGTACTCAGACCCTAGGCCACCAGCATTCCCAGCTATCTTCATGACACCACCAACTTCCTGAGAAAACTACAATGCATTGGTGACCTTCCAGAAAACACCATCCTAGCCACCATGGATGTAGAGGCTCTCTACACAAACATCCCACACAAAGATGGAATACAAGCTGTCAGGAATAGTATCCCTGATGATGCCACAGCACAAGTGGTTGCTGAGCTCTGTGACTTTATCCTCACAGACAATTATTTCAAATTTGGTGACAATATATAGCTCCAGACCAGTGGCACCGCTATGGGCACCCGCATGGCCCCACAGTATGCCAACATCTTTATGGCTGACCTGGAACAACGCTTCCTCAAATCTTGTTCACTCACTCCCCTCCTCTATCTACGCTACATTGATGACATCTTCATCATCTAGACCCATGGGAAAGAAGCTCTGGAAGAATTCCACCATGATTTCAACAGCTTCCACCCCACCATCCACCTCAGCCTGGACCAGTCTACACGGGAGGTCCACTTCTTGGACACCACGGTGCAAATTAATGACGGCCACATCAACACCACCCTATACCGAAAACCTACCAACAGCTATGCCTACCTTCATGCCATCAGCTTCCACCCCGGGCGATCCATTGTCTACAGCCAAGCACTGAGGTACAATCATATTTGCTCCAACCCTTCAGACAGACACCAACACCTACAAGATCTCCACCAAGCTTTCTCAAAACTACAATACCCGCACAACGAAATGAGGACACAGATCAACAGAGCCAGACGTGTACCCAGAAGCCTCCTGCTGCAAGACAAGCCCAAGAAAGAAAACAACTGAACACCACTGGCCATCACCTACAGTCCTCAGTTAAAGCCTCTCCGACGCATCATCAGTGATCTACAACCCATCATGGACAACAATCCCTCACTTTCACAGGCCTTGGGAGGCAGGCCAGTCCTCGCCTACAGACAACCTGCCAACCTCAAGCATATTCTCACCAGCAACAGCAAACTGCGCCATAATAACTTTAACTCAGGAACCAATCCATGCAATAAACCTCGATGCCAACTCTGCCCACACATCTACACCAGCATCACCATCACAGGACCAAACCAGATCAGCCACACCATCACTGGTTCATTCACCTGCACATCTACCAATGTAATATACGCCATTATGTGCCAGCAATGTCCCTCTGCTATGTACATCGGCCAAACTGGACAGTTCCTACGAAAAAGGATAAATGAACACAAATCAGATATCAGGAATGGCAATATTCAAAAACCTGTAGGAGAGCACTTCAACCTCACCGGACACACCATAAAAGATTTAAAGGTCAGCATTTTGCAGCAAAAAAACTTCAAGTCCAGACTGCAAAGAGAGACTGCTGAGCTGCAATTCATTTGCAAATTTGACACAACTGATCTGGGACTGAACAGAGATTTTGAATGGCTAGCTAACTACAAAAGCAGCTTCTCTTCTCTCGCTATTCACACCTCCAGTTCAGCTGCTAGAAGAACACCTCACCATCCCTGATTAGAGATAACAAGCTGGTTCAGCCTCATTGGACTAACCTTGTTATCTCCCACCTGGTTCTTGCCTACCTATTTATACTTGCCCTGGATACTTCCGCTGCACGCATCCGACGAAGTGGGTACTAGCTCACGAAAGCTTATGCTCTAAAAAATTTTACTTAGTCTTTAAGGTGCCACAGGACTCTTTGTCACTTCTGCAATTGCAGACTAACACGGCTACCCCTCTGATTCTTGAGGTCAGTAAGAATTCTGCTATGGACTGCAAAGGAGTAGGATCAGGCCATTCTGTAAAACAAGCTGAACTGTGGCACAGAAATGTCAAGATGAAGAGATGGAAAGTTCCAGTGAAGGGGGCAGCGGGAACACAGAAGACGACTTGATCTGGGAGCAAGACTAGGGAAGATAATTTTTAGACTGATGGAGTGAAGATACTTGCACACAGTTTTTTTGTACAGTACACTAGAATTTATTTTTAACGAAGTATTTTTTGTTGGGTTCTGTTGAAGTTTTCAATTGTAATCGTATTTTCCACTTTTAAAAGTGTTTTAACCTCAGTATCTTTGCATTAGCCTGGGTATCTGTTTTAAATGGATGTCTGCTTTTAAACAAAAGTGTAGACGTATTTTTAAAAATACCTGAAAAATGTTTGAAGTGAGAATTGGGAGATTATTTTTACTTTAATATAATCAACAAGGAAGTTGGTTTATACAAGACAGCAAAGTCTGAAGTCAAATGTATTCCATGCCCATAAACCCTGGTCAGTGTTAACTTTGTACTCCTCCTTTCAAACTAGTACAGTTGTTTAACTGGGGAGGGAATGGCATCATCACCCTGACCTCCTAAAAGTGTCTCTTCCAATTAAATGGCCTAATCCTACTATCCTTACTCACATGAATAGTGCTGAGTATTTGCACAAGTAAGGTTCTCAGGAGTCACTATTAACCCTTAAAATAAAAAGGGTACATACCAGAAATTCAATGCCTCATTCAGGTCCTTTGGAGTATATACTGTTATATAAATACATACCACGAGTGAAAGTAAGAAAGGGAATGAGAATGCAGGGTGGTGTAATGTAAAGACCTTTATAAATGGTGATTAGATACATAGATACCCTATCAGTGAGTTAGCAATGGCCATGTTATTCACAAGTGGCCAAGTCATGGGTGAGTTATTCAGAGCTCCCCAAATGAGTGCAAATAAAGCCATTATGCCAAATGGCACTATCATTTACTCTGTAGATGACACATACTTTAGAAATACTTCACAGTTTAATTTTTCTTTTTAAAAAACAACATGATTTTTTTCACATCCCTTCACCTGTAAAGCCCAGGTCCTTTAGTAACATCAATCCAACTGCATGGACAGAGGGAAAAGACATGTAATAAATTTAAGAAGCCTCTAAAAAAGTGACCAAAATTAATCCTCCTAACATAGTACTAAAGTCTAATGTCTCAGGAGTTTCCAGGAACCTTTCAAATAATATACAGTGCCCAAGTCCAGCCCTTCATCAACTACTGAACTATATTAGACTCATAGACTTTAAGGTCAGAAGGCGTCGCGCTGCCAGCCCAAGGGTTGGACAGGGCTAAGCGCAGCGTGCCGCGGGCCCCCGCGCTTCCCGCCGGGGGCTGGGCCGAGCACAGGGAACCGCGGGGCTGCACGCTCCCTGGCCAGACCGCGCGTGGTGTGCTGTGGGTCCCCGAGCTCCTGGCCAGGGGCCAGGCTGAGCGCGGGGAGCCGTGGGGGCCCTGCGCTCCCTGGCTGGGGGCTGGGCTGAGCTCGAGGAGCCATGGCCCCGTGCTTCCTCTCCGGGGGCCGGGTCGAGGAGCGCCCGGCTGAGCACAGTAAGCGGGGTGGGGGGAAGGCTTAGGTGGTAGGGTCCCGGGTTGGAGGGTGGTTAAGGTGGGGGGATCTCAGGAGAGGGTAGTCAGGGAACAAAGCAGGGGGCTCAGATGGGGGTGGGGTCCCAGGGGTGGTGGTTAGGGTGGGGGGATCTCAGGAGGGGGCAGTCAGGGACCAAAGAAGGGGGGGGTTCTTTGGAGGGGGCGGATCGGGGGCAAGGGGAAGGGTGGGGGGGGTGGGCCCCGGGGTCCGCCGGGGGCCCGTCGGGGGCCAGGAAGTGGGTGGGAGTCAGATGGGGGCAGCACCAGGCTGTTTAAGGAGACACAGCCTTCCCTACCTGGCCCTTCGCACAATTTTTAACCCCAACGTGGCCCTTGGGCCAAAAATTTTGCCCACCCCTGATCTAGTCAGACCTCCTGCATACTGCAGGCCTCTGAACCTTTCTGAAATAAACCCATAACTGAAGTCCTCAAATCACGGTTTAAAGACTTCAAGTTATAGACAATTCACCATTTATACTAGTTGAAATGTGACTCGTAACCCATGCTGTAGAGGAAGGCGAACCCCCACCCCCTCACGGGTCTTGGCCAATCTGACCCAGGGGGAAATTTCTTCCCAGCCCCAAATATGCTGATCAGTTAGACCCTATCACAGAGGTTCTCAAACTGGGAGGGTCGCAACCCAATTCCAGGAGGGCTGTGAGCCCCGACGCTGCCGAATCGAATGCTACCGCTTTCAGCGGCATTTCGGCGGACATACCATGTGCGTCAGTGTGTCCGCCGGAAAACCGCTGAAATGAGAGTTTCTGCTTTCGGCGGCATTTCAGCAGACACACAGGAGCACATGGTATATCAGCCAAAATGTCACCAAAAGCAGAGGGATTCATTCTGGTGGACACACCTGGGTCGCGAGAGCACACGGGTATGCAAAAAGGGGTTGATGAAGTGGGAAGCTTGAGAACCACCGCCCTATCACTAATCCAGTGCAGATTGTCACCAGTTCTGCTCCTCTTACCAGTAACAAATTCCACATTTGGGGAGTAAAGAGGAATCAATACTGTGACAAGCAGGAAGAAGGGTGGACATGATCTCAAAAGTTTCACTGGATGGGGGAGGCTTTTCTGAAGGGAGATACCTGGAGCTGTAACCTGAGATGAGAAGGAGGAGGGGAGTTGACACCTACGGCCCGGGAAGTGAACAAAGGAAGGCAGACGGCTGGAGGGATTTGAGAGAGGGAGAAGCTGGCTGGGGAAGAGAGGTGGGGAGCCCGGATTCGGGGTCTTATCTCCCTGCCCCCCAGAAGGGCCTGACTAAGGGGGTCCTGTTTGTACTGACAAGCTCAGAGTTGGACTGTGTTCCTGGCATCTCAAATAAATCTTCTGATCTACCGGCTGGCTAAGAATCACTGTGAATCCCAGGAACTGGGGGGTGTGGGAACGAGACTCCCCCACCTCCTGTGACAACTGGTGGCAGTGGTGGGATCTACTGCACCCCGTGAACAGCACTTCCTGCAGTAAGTGATTGGGGAGCAGTATAACGAAGGGGGCTTGACGGGAACCAGGTGTGCTGAAGATCCAGAGAGAAGCGGTTTCAGGGGGCGGAGGAGCTACGCTTAACCCCTGAGAGTGTGTGACCAGCGAGGAGGTCTGTTGCAGTAGCGGGGTCCCCTTCGGCACTGTGGTGAGCAGTCTTAGGGGCGAAGAGTGGCGGCTCGACCCTGGGAGAGTGGTGGTGAGAAGGGCTGGCACACAAGGGGGTTCCTCCTGGAAACCGTGGGAAGCTGAGAGCACAGGCCTGCGAGTGGCCAGCAGGAAGATTTATGCCAAGCGCCTTAAGGGCGACCTGGTGGAGCTGTGGCGGCAGCGGGGGCTGCGCATTGCGAGGCTCACCAAAGAGCAGCTGATCGCACAGCTGGAGGAGAAGGATCGTGTGGATGCACCGAGCCCTGCCTCTGAGGGGAGCCGCCTGGCAGACGGAGCTCCAGCCCCGGTGCCTGACCCTACGGGGAGGGGGCAGACTGCTGCCGAGGACATCTCGATGCCCCTCTCACTTGTGCCTAGGGGAGGAGTTGGGGGAACCCCAGCGAATACCGAGGGTACCCGGACCCCGGCTGCCAGCAGGGGATCCTCCCGGCGGGGTTCCCCAGCCCTGGAACAAAGGCACTTTGGATATGACCGAGAGATGAGACTGAGAGAGTTGGAAGACCGAGAGAAGCAGCGGCAGCATGAGAGGGAGAAGGAAAAACAGCGCCAGCATGAGATGGAGGAGAGGGAAAAACAGCGTCAGCATGAGATGGAGCTGGCCAGGCTGAGGAGCAGTGAGGCCCTGGCTGCGGTGAGTGACGGGGGATCCAAGACTGTGAGGAGGAGCTTTGATAAGGGCATCATGGCCCCGCGTAAGGAAGGGGAGGATATAGAAGAATTCCTGACGGCCTTTGAGACGGCCTGTGAGGTGCGCAGGGTTGACCCTGCAGACAGGCTCTGGTGTCTCATACCTTTACTAGACCCCAAAGCCGTGGCGGTGTACGGCTGAATGGAAACAGCAGAGAAAGGGCACTACGAAGTGTTCAAAAAGGCCCTGCTACACAAGTTTGGGCTGACTCCCGAGATGTACCGGGAAAGGTTCCGGAGGCAGGATAAAACCCCTGAGGGCACATATCTAGAACTGGCCATTCGCATGGAGGGGTATGCCCGCAGATGGGCAGATGCGGCCCAGACGAAGGAGGACCTGGTTAAAATGATTGTGCTGCAGCAACTGTATAAGCGGTGCCCATCCAACCTAAGGCTGTGGTTGGAGGAACAAAAGCCAGAGAACCTGCGACATGCCGGACGGCTGGCCGACGAGTTTGTGAAGAGCCGGCCAAGAGGTGGCCGGGAGGAGTCCCAAAGGAACAGACCCACCACGATGCAGCGAGAGAGTCACCACAGGACCTCCCAAAGGGGAAATATGGAGAACCCCCTCAAAAGGGGACTGTCCAGCATCAGGACCGACCGCCCCTCTCGAGGGGACCCATGGGACATGAGCTGCTATAATTGTGGCCGGAGAGGCCACATACGGGCCCAGTGCCCCAAGCTCAAGGACAGCCTGAGCAGACTGAACCCCCACAGGGTTAACTGGGTATGGAACCAACCCGACGAGGGGCAGACAGCCCAGGTAAGGGGGGCTGGCAGCTTACCACCTGCTCAGGAAGGAGAAGTGCCTCAGACCAGCTCCTCTGGGGGGCTGGACACTCAGGACTCTAGGTTCTCAGTTTACAGGGTGGGCGCAGGACTGTCCCTGCGGAGTGAGTGCCTTGTTCCCCTGGAGGTGGACAGGAGGAAGATCTATGGATACTGGGATACGAGTGCTGAGGTGACACTGGCCCGGCCCGAAGCCCAACACCTACCTGACCCTGACGGGGGTGGGTGGCACCCCATTTAAGGTGCCCGTGGCAAGGGTGCATCTGAAGTGGGGGGACAAGGACGTGGGGGTGCACCCTCATTTGCCCACGGAGGTGTTCATGGGAAGGACCTAGAGAACTGGCCAAGCAAACCCCTGGGCGCCCTGGTCGTGACCCGTAGCCAGAGCCGGCAAGGGGCACTGCACCCTGACCAGGGAGAGGGTACCGTACTGGGGGTGCAGGACCCTGCCCGAGCCGGGAGGGGGTGTCCAGGGACCGGGCTCAACGAGGCTGCGGCCTCAGACTCCGCAAGCACGAGGGAGCCGACCCCTTCCCTTCCCCAGCCGCTGAGTTCTAGGCCGAGTTGCAGAGAGATCCCTCCCTGCGGAAGTTCAGGGACCTGGCCGGCCTTAGCGAGATACAGACCATGGGGAAAGGCTCCTGTGGGAGAAGGGGTTCCTGTACTGAGAATGGGCTCCCCCCAAGGAAGTGGAGTCATGGGGGATCAGGAGGCAGCTGGTGGTCCCCCAGAAGTCTCGCCGCAAGTTACTGTACCTGGCCCATGACATCCCTCTCGCAGGGCACCAGAGAATCCGGCGCACCGGGCAGAGGCTGCTACAGAACTTTTACTGGTCTGGGGTCTTTTCCGCAGTCCGACAGTACTGCCGATCCTGTGACCCCTGCCAGCGGGTGGGGAAGGCCCAGGACAAGGGGAAAGCGGCTTTGAGGCCTTTGCCCATCATAGAGGAGCCTTTCCAGAAGGTGGCTATGGACATAGTGGGGCCTCTCAGCAAGATGACCCAGTCGGGGAAGAAATACATTCTGGTGGTAGTGGATTTTGCCACCTGCTACCCGGAGGCAGTGCCCCATCCTCCATCAAAGCAGACACTGTGGCAGACGCGCTGCTGACGATTTTCAGCCGAGTGGGGTTCCCCAAGGAAGTCTTGACAGACCAAGGGTCCAACTTCATGTCGGCCCTGCTCCGGGGCTTGTGGGAGAAATGTGGGGTCTGACACAGCTGGACCACAGCTTATCACCCCCAGTCCAACGGGCTGGTGGAGAGGTTCAATGGGACACTAAAGATGATGCTGAAAACCTTTATGAACCAGCACCCACAGGACTGGGACAAGTACTTACCTCACCTGCTGTTCGCATACCGGGAGGTGCCCCAGGAGTCTACCGGATTTTCACCTTTCCAACTGCTATATGGACGGAGAGTAAGGGGGCCCCTGGACCTGATGAGAGATGGATGGGAGGGGGAGGCCGCTCCCGAGGAAGAATCGGTGGTGGAGTATGTCCTGACCTTCCGAGAGAGACTTGCAGAACTCATGGGCCTGGCCAGGGAAAATCTGGCCAGAGCCCAGAGGAAGCAGAAGGTCTGGTATGACCACACGGCGCGAGCTCGCGCCTACGCCACCAGGTGATGGTTCTCATCCCCGTGAGGAAAAACAAGCTACAGGCTGCCCAGGAAGGCCCTTTTAAAGTTGTCAAGCAACTAAATGAGGTAAATTATGTGGGGGAGCTGTCTAACCAGGCGTACCATCGCCGGGTGTACCATGTGAACATGATGAAGCCATATCATGACAGAGGGAATATGGTGTTGGCCGTGTGTGGACACTGGGAGGAGCAGGGAGCTGATCCTCTCGTAGATCTATTCCTTGGGACAGGAGTGGGCTCCCCCCTGGACATAATCCCTCTCTCGGATCGGCTAACCCCTGCCCAGCAAGCTGAGATCAGAGGGGTGCTACAACTGTACCAGCAGCTGTTTTCCAACCAGCCTGGACACACTAATCTGACTGTCCACCGGGTGCAGACGGGATCGCACCCCCTTATAAGATGCTCCCCCTTCCGAGTCACAGGGAACACTGCCAAGGACCTGGAGAAGGAGGTCAATGACATGCTGGCCCTGGGGGTGATCCAGCCATCTTCCAGCCCTTGGGCCTCACCAGTGGTGCTGGTCCCCAAAAAGGACGGGTCGATCTGGTTTTGTGTGGACTATCGAAAGCTCAATGCCATCACTGTGTCTGATGCCTACCCCATGCCCAGGCCGGATGAGCTCCTAGACAAGCTCGGGGTAGCTGGGTTCCTTACCACTATGGATCTTACAAAGGGTTACTGGCAGGTGCCCCTGGATGCAGATGCCAGGCTGAAATCTGCCTTTATCACCCCTCTGGGGCTCTACGAGTTCCTGACCCTGCCTTTTGGCCTCAAAGGGGCGCCAGCCACCTTCCAGCACCTCGTGGACCAGCTCCTGAAGAGGATGGAGAGTTTTGCCATGGCGTATATTGATGACATCTGTGTCTTTAGCCAGACCTGGGAGGACCATGTGGCCCAGGTTAGACAAGTGCTGGACCGACTCCAGAAGGCTGGGCTGACCATAAAGGCAGAGAAGTGCAAGGTGGGGATGGCTGAAGTGTCCTACCTGAGACACCGGGTGGGGAGCGGCCGCGTAAAGCCCGAACCAGTCAAGGTGGAGGCAATCAGAGACTGGCCCATGCCCCAGACCAAAAAGCAGGTCCAAGCCTTCATCGGGATGGCGGGGTACTATTGAAGGTTTGTGCCCCACTTTAGTGCCGTAGCTACCCCCATCACTAAGCTATGCAAGAAGGGGAAACCAGACAAGGTGGTCTGGACCGAGCATTGCCAGAGGGCTCTCTGTGTGCTGAAGAAGGCTCTCGTCAGCAGCCCGGTTCTGGCAAACCCGGACTTTGACAAGCCGTTTATGGTATTCACCGACGCTTCAGACGTGGGGCTGGGGGCGGTGTTAATGCAGGAGGATGAAAAGGGGGAGAGACACCCCATCGTGTACCTGAGCAAGAAGTTGCTCCCCCGGGAGCAGAACTACGCAGCCATCGAGAAGGAATGCCTGGCCATGGTGTGGGCCCTCAAGAAACTACAACCGTATCTATTTGGAAGACACTTCACCATGTACACCAATCACTCCCCCCTGACCTGGCTGCACCAGATGAAAGGGGCCAACGCCGAGCTCCTGAGGTGGAGTCTGCTCCTGCAGGATTATGGCATGGACGTGGTCCATGTGAAGGGAAGTGCCAACATGATAGCGGATGCGTTGTCCCGGAGAGGGGGCCGTGAACTTCCCCAGGTAGCTGGTCAGAGCGACCCCGTTCAGTTCAGACTGGAATGGGGGGTGATGTGACAAGCAGGGAGAAGGGTGGACATGATCTCAAAAGTTTCACTGAAGGGGGGAAGCTTTTCTGAAGGGAGATACCTGGAGCTGTAACCTGAGATGAGAAGTGGGAGGGGAGTTGACACCTACGGCCTGGGAAGTGAACAAAGGAAGGCAGACGGCTGGAGGGATTTGAGAGAGGGAGAAGCTGGCTGGGGAAGAGAGGTGGGGAGCCCGGATTTGGGGTCTTATCTCCCTGCCCCCCCAGAAGGGCCTAAGGGGGTCCTGTTTGTACTGACAAGCTCAGAGTTGGACTGTGTTCCTGGCATCTCCAATAAACCTTCTGATCTACTGGCTGGCTAAGAATCACTGTGAATCCCAGGAAGTGGGGGATGTGGGAACGGGACTTCCCCACCCCCTGTGACAAATACTCCAACAGGCTGTTTCTTCAATGAGAAACAGCAACTGTCTGAAGCTGCTGAGAAGTTTTAAAATAGTCCTATGGGACAAGGATTAGTGGTTAGAGTATAGGTGAGACTTGGGGCAAAGGTGAATGATAACATGCAAAGTCTATCAGCAGCACCAAATATGTGGTGTTTGCATAAAAGAGTGTGGTATGTAAGACTTGCCAATTGCCTGTTATTAAGTTTACATTTCCTTTTGAGTACTGGAGCCAAGAACAGTACCATAAGCTGTTATAATTCTGTTGTCTGACAAACCTGTATCTAAAAAGGTGGAACTAATTTCTGTGATAGTTGAAGACCAATCCCATGTCCTTATTTAGGAAAAACTGCTGCTAAGAAAGGAATGCAGGATTTAGCCTCATTTCCGATGTGGAAATTTAGATCCCAATTCAGCAAGTCACTTAAGCACATGCCTAACTTTAAACTTGTGAGCAATCCCACGGACATCAATATGACTACTTACTTAGACACAGAGGAGTAGCCGTGTTAGTCTAGATCTGCAAAAGCAACAAAGAGTCTTGTAGCACCTTATAGACTAACAGATCTCAGTTTCATCTGATGAAGCAGGTCTTAGCCCACAAAAGCTCATGATCCCTAAGATCTGTCAGTCTATAAGGTGCTATAAGACTCTTTGTCGCTTTTAGTTAGACACGTGCTTAAAGAGCTTCCTGACTTTGTGCCTTGGAGGTGAACTAAAAGACACTAAAAATAGGTATTTAAAATGGAAGTGTTCACAAGTTAATACTGGTGGTGTAAATGAACTGCTAATGTTAAACTTGCACTATAGATTGTGTATCTGTGTTTTGAAGCATCTGTTCAAGTCTAAGCATATAAAACATTTTTCAGTCCGAAAATGCCTCAAACATCAGCTCAGCCGACTCAAATTTTTCATTGCATTTCCCTTAATACAGCTATGACTATAAATACACCATTCATTATTTCAAATATATCTTTTTTTATAGCTTTAAAAAAAAGAAGCTTCTAATTCATTTTATCACATAAATCCTGATATGTTAATTTAAACATCACCACTACTTAAAAAATATTCACTAGCCCATCCAACATCTTTTACAGCTAGCCTGCAACTAATGCTTATACACTCACAACGTAAAACGTAGTCAGTCTTTTTGCTACTGTGCAATGGTAAGTGTTGTATCTTGGTGCAGAAAAGCTCTGAAGTTTAAATTACACTACACACATCATCCTCCCTCCAAAAAGTTTTACTTCTGAAAATATCACCATTAGAATGTCACTGTGCTCTGTTATCAAAACACACTTGGCAGCATGATAATTTAAAATAGTTCATAAAGATTTTGTGGCCCTTTGCCCTTATTTTTCATTTTGTCATTAAATTTAGAACTGATTTCATAATTCATTTAATTTTTTTCTGAATCTCAAAAGACTTGTGAAAGTCAAAAAGACAAACTCTCATCTAGATCCACAGGCTCTCTAGTCTCCACCCAAAACACACAAACCCACACAACTTAGCAAAACCCATGTAAGAATTCAATCCTTATCAGGCATACACAATCTTTGTCTAAGAAAGAATTCCTCTTTGTAAATTCTGAAAAGTTGGATTGGTTTGAAACACAGTAAAAACCATCTTCAGAGACCACTCAGAAGACTGACAGAAATGGATGGCTTATCAGAAGTACGTCTAAAATCAAAACTGAACTCAACATATTTGGAATCTTTTGGTCTCTTAAAGTTTGGTCTCTTAACACAGATTTATCTATAATCAAATCAAAAACAACTTCCCAAACCTATCAAAAGAAGTTCATTGTTGCACCAAGACCTTGCAGTAACATTTCAATTCAGAGCAAAATGTTAGCCAAATTACAGCTACTCAAACAGAAGAGAGAGATACTGAAAACTGAAAAAAATTCCTTTCACAGCAGCTGTAGACATATTTGTGAAAGACACATTCCTAATCTTGATGTAATTCTTGCATGAGAGAGTATTAAGGGTCCTTATTGCTGTTCCAATGGAAATTATAGACTCCTTGGTACTTCTTGAAGCCAAGAGAAAGTAACCCTGTGATTTGGGACCAATATTCTCTATTAAGCAAAAAAGCAAGTGATAATGCTGAAGGTTGTGTTAACATTACCCAATCCTTGCACTACCAGTATATAACATATTGCCTCCAATGCCAGATCATATATATGTAAGTAAATTTTGTTCTACTTAAAAAAGGAAGAAATTGCATTACAACTAATTCAGAGATATTTAAGGCTTAAAGTCTATATGCCCATAATCTGACATTTATTTGGCATCTGCACTGCTAGTTGGATTGTCTGCTTCCCCACACTGCAGACAAGCTGCAGCTAGGTACTTATGGGGGGACACATCCTGATCACCAATCCATTGTCATCATCCCCCCCCATAATCTGAAACAAATAATGCTGACACAGAAGTTTCATCTCCCATGATGGACAAATATCCTATTTAGTTTCAAAAACAATATCTAAAATCCTTTTTCGTCTATAAACAAAAACAGCCCACATCTATGAAATAGCTACTTGGAAAGATTTACAGTCTTGGTTCTTAGTGACAAACAACTCTGATAACAAAAGAAAGACATTTCACAATTGCATTTTCTAGACTCCTGCACTTTTTGGCTCAGGAATATATACACATTTAGTCTTAATGAGCGTCAGCTGCTTAGTTTTTCCATGCAATCCTTTCTGTCTGCTCACTAAGCAAGCCTTTTTCACATTTAAAACCTATGGGAAAGATTTTCAAATGGCAGTTAAGCACTTAATTCCTACTGATTTTCATCAAATTAGGCGCCTTTGAAAATCTTCCCCTAAATCTTGTATATGTTACTCCCTGCAATTTCCAACTTTTTGTACATTTTAATAGTTAATTTTTAATAGCCCAGAGAATTAATTTGGTAAAATAGCCTCTAAGTTGTTGACTATTCAAATGATCAAGTTATATCAACAACAGCCAAGTGGGGCTCTTTGGTTCACTTTGGAAAGTTTTCAAACTAGAAAAACTTGTAGTGTTGTGTCTGGTCCACACTCATCAGCTAAGGTTACTTTTAAAACTTCTTTTTAAATAATAATTATGAAGAACAAATACAAAACAGCAAATTCCAGCTTGTCTTTTGAACTCTGCTACAAAAAGAGCATGAGCTATAAAAATAGTTTTGTCAGGGTTGATTTCACTAGACATATTGTTAAAGCTTCCCTTTTACCTCTGTGATCACGACAGGCTATTGTTGAAATTGCAGCACACTTGAAACCAAAATTTCACAAAGTAAAAAAAGCAGACTGGATTTCTTAAGAGACAGGGGAAAGATAGACGCAGCACAGACTTATTGCTGAAATTTACTCACATGGTTCACTGGTTCCTAGTGGAAAAAATATTAGACTCAATGCGAGGAGACGTCAAGTGTTGTATCAAAAGGACAAAGAGAAGATACTCAAAATTATATTGTTGAATGTGTAGGAAAAATAATCTGTGAGCATCTATTTCAGCTAAAGTGCTCTTGAAAAAAAATATTGACAGAAGAAGCTGAAACTCAAGAAAGTCATTTTCCAACACTGTTGTTTGAGAACCTCCTAGCACAGTCCCCTTCCTCCTCCCCCTATATTGTGCAGGCAAATTGCAATGCAAGTCAGAACAACTCCAGGGGGATACCATGGGTTTTCCTCTCAGACTGGAGCCTGGAAACCTTTATGACATTGATCAGTAATGATGAGAAAAGCAAACTCCAGTCTCTTTCTAGCTCTATCCTCTCCCAGCCAATTATTTCAGCATAGTAGTTTAGGCAATAATATTTCATTAATCTTTTCCCTCCCCTCTAATTATAGCAAATACCTTAGACTCCATGTATGGGGGCATCACTACTGGAAAGCAAAATGCAACCATGACAGAGACACTGAAACAAAGCTGCTGAAAAAAAATAATTCCCATCTATCACCAAACCATGGCCAACCTACCAACACCACCACACCCTAACAAATTCAACCCTCACCCAAAAGCACAATCTCTTTGCAACTACAGGTTGCTTGATAGGTTCCTTTAAGCACAACCCTTCCGCCCCAATTCAAATAAGAATTTAAATTATAAACATTTTTATTATCCTAAAAGTAACCAAAATAAAAAAGAAACCAAAACAAACTTGCACTCACTTCACCTGGTCTCACTAGGGATTGAGCATGAAAGCAAAAGGGGGACAGGATATTAGCTGAAAGGACTGAATGGTAACCCCAGAAAACAATGGGGAACCCCGAGAAGGAAAAACTGTTTTCCTGATCTGCCATGCACACTCTGGATCCACTAACTCCAGCTTGGCTCTCTATTGCTCTCAGAAAGTTCTTCCAAATTTGCTACTTTGGCTATGCCTACACAGCGCCACTTTTAGCAACAGGGTTATGTCGCTACAGCCATGTCACTAAAATGAGCATGGTGTAGCCGCTGTTTGTCGACTCTCCTGCCAGAGAGAGAGAGAGAGAGAGAGTGTGTGTGTGTGTGTGTGTGTGTGTTAACACCTTTGAAAGACAAAGCTTTTGTCCTTCAGTTGCTCGTGTGGACATAGCCTTACATTCCTCCCCCTTCTTTGGCATTAACTAGCTGAAGACTCTGTTCATAGCCTTACACTTTATCTATAACCCTCTTTTGTTACAGGGTTTGTAATAAATGTTCTAAAAGGGTTTGGAACATTGTTGGATTTGGGCTATTGTCCAAACTATACACATTTATAAGATACAGGAGGGTCCCCTCTTTTCTCTCCCCCCTTCCCCTCTCTTCAGTCTTCTCTCTGACAAGGGCCAACTCCCTGCATGAACCTCATCCATATGATCAGCAGGGTAGCCACACACCATAGAGGGCTCCACCCCACCTGTCACCTGGGGGTCTCTGTCCCTCCTGTAACTGCAGGGACGGTACTAGCCCACTGAGGACCTATGCAGGAATATTTCCTGCCCCCAGTAAAGCACATACCTAATAATGAACGGGCAATTGCTTAGTCTGCTTATGCCCAACACTGGCTCCGCTGAGCTGCATCCCCACAGGGGCAACCAGGGAACCGCTGGGAAGTTTAATGCTTCAAAAGCTCACAGAACAGGGGGCAGCTTGTAAACCACCCTGCACCCTTGTCACACACCTGATGTCCTCTCCCCGCCCTCCCCCTAGCCCAACAGGCCCCCCACTCCGCCAGCCCCAGTACCCCAATCCTGCCAGTCCCACTGCCCCCCACCAACCCTAGTGCTCCCCCCAGCCCCACAACCCCACCAGCCTCAGTATCCCCAATCCTGCCACCCCCACTGCCCCCCACCAACCCTAGTGCTCCCCCCAGCCCC